>JAWLRI010000885.1:2552805-2563144 GCA_034781795.1 Crypturellus tataupa
TGTGCCACGTGCTCTGGGTGTCCCTGCTGGAGCAGGGGGTTGGACTAGATGATCTCTAGGGGTCCCTTCCAACCTCAGCCATCCTGTGATTCTGTAGACTGCTTCATGTCAGAGCAAGGACAAATTTTAATAGTCACCCCTGTACCCGCAATTGATTTCTGGACAACTTCTGCTCTTAAATTGATTGTCTTTTACCCTGATAGCTATGACTCGGAGAAGAGATTTACTTGCCTAATCCTCATCTCTGAAACCAGACACTAACCACCACTTTTTCTCTGTCACTCCTAATACTAATTTACATTTGAGTGTATAATATGTTTCTAACTACTAGACTTGTCTTAGGCTTGTCAATAAAAGATCAGGTTCAGCGGTGTGATCAGGACAAACTTTGGTTTATCATCTGACTGTGTTTCTAAAATGTCCCTTTTGTTTGGAACCTTTAAAGCAACTTTTCATCAAATTGTCCTAAACTTGTTCCCTCCAGTGCATATTCTGGTTTCAGACTGAAGCCTAATAAAAACTAGGGGTGAAGAACAGACAGCAGAATGGGGGATGAACTTGTATTTGAATGTTTTAGAAGCAGAGATGCTTTACAAACCTATATTTTTGGGGGGGAAAACTAAAAGAGCAAAAATATTCAAATTTAAAATAATAATAATAATAAAAACCACATCAGTATTATCCATCTATGACAGTTCTAAGAGTTACAGTACAAATACTTACATTGTATGGATTGTCTGGATTCAGCGGCTGGTCGTTTTCTTGTCCCATTGGCCTGGTTTCATTAGACTGGTGATCGAGCTCTTGCCTCAGCTGTGTGGTGGAAGGCTTCGTATTTACTTCAGTAGCAGCTTCCAGTTCCTGCCCATCAATGTTTGTTTCTGTTTGGCGTGTTTTCCTCTTTATTTCTCTCCTTTCCCTTTGGTTATCTGAGGAAATAATCACTGGTAGACCACCACAGTTTTAACACACCCCTCCGTATGCTCAAAGTTTGTCTAATCTGCTGGGAGACCTTCTGGAAACAGCTTCTGGACTGCTTTAAAAAGGGGCTCTTTTGCCCAAAGGGACATGCAAGATCGTGGGGAAAAAAAAATCTAAATATTGGCAGTTTGCTTCCCCAGGCGCTCTATTGATGCCATTTTTTTATTATTTTTTGAGTGTTTTAATAATCAACCAAGAAGCAGTAAGTTTCTTCAAGCGCTTTCCTCTCCTTCCAGGCCTAGGATGAGTTTGGCTCTGGATGGCAGTGATGCTCCTGGCCTGGGCTAGCCCCGAGGAGCTCATGAACTTCACCTGCTGGTTTTGAAGACTCATTATCTAGATACACGTGAGCTGAGTTCCAGGCTGCAGTGGTGACACCACCCACGAGAGCTGTGACACGGTATACTACCTTCCAAGAAGTGCAGATCTCAGGGGTAAATCATATTTGGGGATAGTAGATAGGTGGAGAGAGGGATAATATACTTCTCAAATAGGGAGTGTTTTACCTTTGGGATACGTTGGGCGAAGCCAGAAAATCGGAAGATCTCCACAAAGCTCTAAAATTTTGGGGCTTAGGAAACGGTTATCCTTGATGGGCTCGTCTGCAGCCACCCAGATAAGGGAGTTTTCATCAAATTTCACAGGCATGATTTCATCTTCCTGCAAATAGAAGAGCATAAATCCTTTGCTAGTTCAGTGAACAGTCATGTGCCCGCTTGCGCTTAGTTATTGAGCAGCAAACTGTGTAATCATCAGCTGCAACTAATAACAAATGTTTTATTTCTCGTATGTGAACTGCTTGCAGTGAGCCAAGTTTTGGATGACTGCTCCCACCTCTGAAATGAATGGCAAAACTACCAGCTTTTTTGGAGGCTGAGATTTCACCAGTGTTTCTTTTGGAAAGCTTTTGCCTGATTGAACAGGCCGCTATTGCCCGTGGTTGTAGGGACTGCACGAGGTGGCAGAGCTCATCCAGCCCAGAGCACCAGAACCTCCACTGACAAAAACCAGGATGATTCACTGTCTTTGGCAAAACTGCAATGCAAAATGCCAGCTAAAAACAAGACTTGAACCTTTTGTTATGTTCTGCTCTCTTTTCATGCGCTCCCAAGATATTTTTCTATTGTGAACATATTTATATCTTGTTCACAGGTTTTTGAGAAGGTTATAGTTTGAGAACTATAGCTTCCAGTTTTAAGTCAACATGACTGATCTGATTAAAGGTCTTGTTCAATAAAAGCATTTCAATTGACCAAAAGCTTGAAGTGCAAGTTAAAGGAGCCTTCGTTTTTGAAGTGTACCCTGCAGGTTTTTGGTTCATCTCTTCAAAGTAATGTGGGAAAATGCCAGTGATTGATTCTTTAAAGTTGTTAGTTCAAAGTATTATTTTACATAAAACGTGTAACTATTCTTTAGCAACAGTGAAATACTAGAAAAACTCCAACTGGCAAATCACAAAAAACAGTATTATTTCAAAGTTAAATTCTAAATTGCTTCCACAAAAGTCATCAAGATTTGCTAATAACTGACTAGATCAATTTATTCTGTCAGGTTGTTGTTCCTTTAATGTGTTTATTGATTATTTTTTGAGAGCCTTAAGTCATTTAAGTTCACTATCCAATCTGTCTAGTGAGAACTGCACTTTATATATGTTCTACCACTTAAGCTTTTATCAGCACCAGAAGTAATTGAAACTAGTTTTCAAAAATAAATATCCTTTTGTTCTGTTCTGCAATCATCCTGACTCCTGAGCAGACAGACCTCTGGCTATCTACAGACTTTTATTTTAATCAGCCATTTTACAGGCAGTGTTGGTCATGATTAAATATGTATTGGAAGAGAATAGCATACACATACTTTTTCATAAATACATGTATCAGAGAACTTTCTGTAACTAGAAAAATAAAGACTACTTTGCCAGATGTAATTTAATCAGAAAAATCAAGCAACAGAGAGGTTAATGTTCCAACGGCAGCATTAAATTGTACTGCCTGCTTTGTCTTTGATGCGTACAATTTACTGTAGCACTTACACGTAATGCATCTTAAGTGAAAATACACAGAAACCAAGAGAGGAAATATGTTTACTGTAGCCAGCTAGAAGCATAGAAACAACTTCCAGCTGTTTAAAATCCTCAGGATTGCAACTAAAATTGCTAAAATAAAACCAAAATTCTTATAGAAAGATTAAAAAAAAAGAAAAACAAAAGAAAAACACCAAGCCTAGGCAAGACTGCTGATTTGGTTAAGATGTTCATGTATCCTGAAAAATGAGGTAATGTGGAAGATATTTAGGTCTCTGCCTGGAATTTGAGCAAGAACCCATTGTCATAAAGAAAATGCCACCAACTTTAGCAGGCTTTACAGTGGATTCCTGCTGCTTTGGGGGATTTAAAGATTTGGTTTCTATGTTTTTGTTTTCTTTCCATAGATGTTTAGCAATTACAAACTGCATTGCAGGGAGACGCAGCAGAGTACGAGGAGCCCCCAGGCTCGCTCAGCGCGGGTTGCACCAGGGTGGCACGCACCACCAGACGTGATGCGGCTGCTATCGTGTTTGACTCAAAGGACCCAAATATTCTTTAAAGCTGGATTAACTGGCCCTGCCTTCGGTGCAAACCTCGAGGAATTTGTATATCTGGATATCCATCCGCACGGGATATTTTAACTTCTCTGTCACTGTTGCGAAGTCAGAGGATTTATCAATCTATATTAAAATTGCTGTCACAGCAAAGCCTGCTGCAGAGCGCTGTTGCTAACCGTGCTTTTTATTTTAAACAATAACTTGCGCTGCTCTCATCGGGCAAGGCCGCGGTGTCGGAATCGCAGCGGCGGCGGCCACGAGCCCCGCGCTCGTACCCGAGTCACGTCGCTGCCAGGTGCAGAGCTGGGGCAGTGGCAGGGTCCCCAGCTGCCACCACGGTGAGGTTACGTGCGTTAGAAATGCCCAAGAGCAGAGGTGGCGCATGGGGAGCATCCCTGGCTCCGGGGCTCGCGGCACTCGGCTCTGCAGTGCTCAGACCCAGGGAGCAGAGCGTGGCCCTAGACCCCCCTTGCACCCTTTTGCTTTAACCATGCCGCTCTTCCAGCTAAATGTTTTCCAGCTTTTATTCTGGAGCAAAGGCAGAGAAAGGAGTTGTAAATCCATCCCCGGTGTTCTCCTTTGGTGGCTGCAGCATCCGCACTGCAATGTGCTGGGCTGCACTGAAGCCCCCGGCGCTGCTCCTGGAAGGCTGACGGGCTTAGGGGGCTGACCTGTGGGGAGCTCGGGCTCTGCACACCTAAAACACAGGCTTTCTGCAAACGTGAGATAGGGAGAGTTTTTGGCGAGGTCTGGCTGAGAATTACTGCTGCAGGGCGCAAGTTCATGATGCAGCTTTCATGAAATTTTGAGTTGACATGATGGCCTAGAATGAAGCCTCATGCAAGAAAGTGAGCACTAAGGCTTTTTTTTTATGTTATTTCTTCTGAGTTAGATGGATCTTTCCAATGCTTTCCATGCCTCCCCTTTACTTAATATATCAGAGGACATGGGGAATGGGCGAAGTCCCTGCTCCTGCTCAAGGGTTTTGATGTAAGTTGTGTTGCAACCCCATCACTGGGCTCTTTGGAGCGGACAGACTGATACAGCTGATCCCTCCACGCTCTCCCTTCACAGCTTGATGCCCGGCCCCGTGTCAGATGGGTGCTCTTATCCCCAGAGCTCTAATGATCAATGAGAATGCGATCTGCAGCTTCCCCCAGTCCCTCATCTGCAGACCTCTGCTCTACCTCATGACCCAATGTATTAAAATACACCTATCGGCATCAGTCTTGCTTTTCCCACCTTTTGGGAACCCCTTAGAACTGCTCCACGAACCCTCAACCATCTGCAGCTGATTTGTTCAGTGTTTTTCATTATTCATTTGTATTTAAATAGCCTTTAAAATCACTGTTTTCTTAGAGCTTTGTTTTTGTTCAAAAAAAAAATGCCCCTTACCAGATCAGAAGTGAGGCTCTCTTTAGTCATAGCATCAACTTCAGGGACGTGAGCTTTTGCTTGAGCTTTGATGTAACACTTTTCTCCTTCAGCAAAACGGATTCCAGTTATGCCCTGCAAAAATAGAAAGCCTCTGGTTACATGCAGCCCTCTATCTCCCAATTGCTTCAAATAAAGCACTCAAGCTGTGTTGCTTGCCATTGAATTTTTAGATTGAAGGTTGAATCTTCTAAATAAACAGATGCAATCACGCATATTTCTAACATAATTTTAGCTTTATAATTTTGGACAAATGGGCTTAGATGTTTTCATTTATTTATGCAAAACGAGAGATTTTTTATATGTGTCTCCATGCCAGCTTGAGGCTACTTGGAGCAGCTCTGCTAAGGAATTAGTTAACATGATTTGAACTGTAACTTAGCAGTAAATATAGGCAGCCCTAAAATTGTGTTAGCTGGCTGTGTTGTACCCTTGGCACTTTTACACAGATTTTCAGGAGCATGTGGGCAACGTGGTCCAATTTATACACTTAAATCCCTGTGACTGCCAGGGGAAACTCCAGACTGGGACCTCGGTGTGTGAATCCATATGTATATTGAAACTTTCCTCATCTGGACTATGAGGGTGAGAAGCAGCTGCCTAGATGCTGTTGTTTAGTTTTAGGCGAGCTGGAGGGTGTCTCGGGTGCCCCGGGGGAGTGCGGGTCTCCTGCAAGTCCTGCGTCCCGTCTGCCTGCCTTGTGCTGACGTCTTGAGCACCCCGGGACGTCTCTGCACCGACACCGAGGCAGTGCAATCTCACCTGCACTTTCTGCTGTGACTTTCCGGGCACAGGTAAACAAGAGGTAAACAAGAGCTCTCTCTTTACAGCATGGATTTAGACCTCTGATTGTAGACAGCAAAGCCTGGGTGTCTTTCGCAGTGTTTCATTCAGCCACCTAAATAAAAGTATCTAGTGCCATTTGATGTGCCGGAGCCTGCTGCCAGGCCAGAGGGGCATGTGTCTCCTGTAAACCCTGCACCACCTGCCTCGTGCAGGCCTCATGGGTACGTTCAGCATCCCGGGCGGTTTGGCACGCATGGGACTGGGGCAGCTCGTGCAGCTCCGGTACAGTTGGCCGCAGACCTCTGCCAACATGAGGCAGCTGCATCTCTAAGCCAGCGGGAGAAGCGGGCCCGGTGCAGGGATGGGTGCTCGAGGGAGGGGGATGCAGGGGCTTCTTGGCCTGCTGAGAGAGCTGGCAGCCACCGAGTGCTGCAAAGCCAAGCCTGTACTGACCGTGCAGTCATGCACGCCAGCTCATCCCAAGCTGCTGCTCTAAAGACTTGGCCTTTGAAAGTGCATCTTTTTATTTCTCGTTTATGCTCGTTCTTGGCTCCGAATCAGGCTGGCAGCATCGCTTTGCTCTGGCTTAGCCTGATCGCAGCCCTCTGCAGCTACGAGCAGGCAGCGGCGCTGGGAGGTCCTGGGAGCCACGCGGCCGGCGTGCGCCGGGTTGCTCTCGGGAGGCAGGAGCCGCTCTCCCGGGAGCTGCTGCCTGTGTGCCGATGCGGATGCGGAGCGGGGAAGGGGCGATGGAGCTCGCTGCCGGTGCAGTTACTCAGCCGCTAATAACGTTGCTATGGCGATGCTAGCGAGACTGTCCTGATGGCTGGAGCGGCGACTGGAACCGCGACCGGGGGCAGTTTGGGTCCTGGGGCTCCGGGCGGGAATCCGCTTGTCCTTGGGGAGAAGCCCAGGAGCTGAATTTCCTCCTCTCTAGAGGTTCAGCAAGGGCAGAGGGGCTCCCTCAGAGGGCAAGGCACCCCAGTACCCAGTGGTGCCCTTTATTTTAGGTGCTGCTCTGACTTCTTACAGGTTTTCTCTTAAATCCTCTGAAGTTGAGCACCATGTGCCCAAGAGCAGTAGTTGCAGGATCTGGGTGCTTGGTCTCTGCCTTGAGATCCAGGACATGAGCTACTCTGTGCTAATTTGTCTGGCAGAGACCAAGAACATATCCATGCTGTAAATCAGATTGTTCTTCATCTTTACTTTGCTTAACATGCTGGCCCTGCGCTCCTAGAATGGTAACATTTGCGGGAAAGGAGTTTTCTTTTTTTTTCTTTAGTTCAAATCATATGAAATAGTGTAAAGGGCTACGTCACAGACTGCCAGGATATTTTTCTAGAGTGGTCTCAAGGATAAATGTTGCAGCTCTATTTGATGGTGTAGAAGTGCAAAGTGTTATGCAGAACCAAAGCTCATATAGTCTAACTCATATACTTTCCTGGAGTGGCCCCTGGGATGGACTGTCCTCAAACCTGCTTAGATTTTGTTTTGGAGGAAACTGTTTGGCTCACTGTGAAAGAAAGCTAGGAGCACATGGATGCTTACGTGGATAGTTGTGGGACTGGAGCCCAAGTGTGAACTGGGGAGATGAGTTGAGAGACAGCACAGCATGTCTGTGGAGTCCAGCACTGGCCGTGTTATATGAAAGACCAGGTTGGCTGTACTTACAATCTGGAAATCATGAACTTCAATGGCCTCTTCACTCCCACGTCCTGTTTTGAACGTCTCCAAGTTGTTTCCGGCATCTATTTCCATCGATCCATCTTGTACTTTTCCATTGATACTCATAGTATAGTGGACATTGTAAACCTGGAATCAGTAATCAGTAGCACATTTTAGCAGCGTATTGCATTCCCCTTAGAGCAGGCAATATGACAATCTTACTATGATATCCCTATTGAGCTCCTAACTTTTATTTGTGTTTCTGTAGGTACTTGATAATCCTCCTATAATCAAGACCACACTAATATAACAAACCTCTCCATTGGGACAGCTGAGCAGTGGAGCAGGTACCCAGAGAGACTCTGCAGTCACCACCCTCAGAGGATGCAACACCATCCTGGCTGGATAATGTCCTGAATAACCTGCTCTAGCCTTGCACTGAGCAGAAGACTAGATTAGAAACCTCCTGAGGTCCCTCCTAACCTGATCTATCCTCTGATCTCATGGGCTGCACACAGTTGTTATTTTTTCTTTAGTGTTACTTCCACAAAAGCAATGATGTGGGGTGCTTCTACATACAAGATAACTCAGACATAAGAACCCTCGAGTTGTGCTTTGGGAATGACTGCTTACACAGGCACGATTCCCAAAGCACGGTGGGCGCGAACATCCCGCTCTGAAGGAGGCCAACCCCTGTTTATTTATTATTATGTCCTGGTGAGGTGCTGGAAAATGTGTCCTTCTTGAATGCTAACACGCTTCTCAGCTTGTAATGAAGGTGAACTTTGTTCAAGCTGGATATAGACTTCTTGTGTCCTTTTTGTTGGACTATTTGCTCTTACTCTATTTTCAGCAAGAAAAGTACAGCATGATCTGTAACTGCTGGATGATCCATGGAGGTTTTTCCCGATTTTCTTGTACAGTTCTGCTAAAAGTACTACACAGGCAGTTAACTTGTGGTCTTAAAAAACTTACAGTATCACCTAGAGATAAACTCTTCTTCTCTCACCTTTGCTCAAGAAAGTCTGGGGTACTAAAGAATTATGGTTCTTTAATTATACTGATTCAGTCCCATATTCTTCACTAAGACTCCTGCTGAATATGCACATCAAATGAGTGCAATGTGTGTGGTGTTTCATCATTTCCCTGCCATTCCCCTGCCATGGGCTGAACTAGAGATGAGACTTGGTTAGTCCTGTCAGTTACAGGAGAATTTAACGTACTGCTGCTCTTTCAAAAAGAATGACCCTAAATATCTCATGGTTGCAGAAAATCCCTTCCTAATAATTCACAAGTCAATTACAGCTCCTTGGATCGGAAGGCAGCCTGGAAAAATAACTGATTATTTTACTCCTTTGTCCTAGTCCCCCGGTTTTCACCTGGAGATCAGCTTTGAAGCTTAATGACAACTTACAACATCAACATCATAAAAAGATGTTATTAAAAGAAAAAGAATTTTGCTTTATCAGTAGATTTCTGAGAGGAGAGAAGAGCGTACGGTGCAGGAAAAAGCAACTTTCCTCCTGGCAAGATGTAGAAAGTGCATCTAATTTTATAACGGCTTGTGGGGCAATGACTATGACTCATGTTGCAGAACAAGATGCAGATGATGGAGGAACAAACAAATGGGATCTTTGCCCTGAGCTCCACGACTCTGTGGTGGGCTAAGCCCACTCCCTGCCCCAAATACCTGCTCACCTCCCTCTCCCTTTCCAAAAGCCGAGAGATACAGATGACTCTCATGGCACATCCTAGAAGTCAGTGTCTTATCTCATCTTTTTGGTGTAAAATTTCATACTTTCTTTGTGAGTACCTGAGTTATTCCTACACGCACATGAGCTTTTACTGTTTTTTATATATTTTTTTCTTTTCCCCTTTTTCCACGTTGAAACCTCTGCTGTGATTTGCACAAAGCTCTCCTTGATATTAACTGGAGAGTGGCTGGAGACACTATGGAGCTTGTTCAGCTGGTTCCAAGATAAATTCAGTGATATTAATTCCACTTAGGATCAAGTTAAATTCAAATGTGCACAACCTTGTTTAAAGAAAATAATCTTTCGTCAGCATAAAGAGAAGCTGATAGAAGCATAAGCTAATGCTTACAACATCTCTAAAGTTTGATTCTTGAGATGCAGCTTCTCGGTTTTGTTCTTTACATGCCAGATTTTTCATATACCCCAGAAATGTAAATATCGAAACTTATCACAACTTTAAACAGTGTTTTGCAGCTGTTAACCATAACTGTGTAGGCACAGTCATAGAAACCACTAAGGAGTAAAATAATCATACCTATTAATGGGTTAAATATAGAATTATATATTTAAGAGTCCAAGTAGGATCTGGACCAAGAATGCAGATGATGTGAAGAAGGAATTTATATATTTCAATGCTTTTCTGTCCTGACAGCTGCAGTTTGCTCAGGATGTGAATCCCTGGGGAGCGACTGGGGCTTTGAGTTCTTTACAAATTGGTTAGCAAAAATCAATGTAGCGTCTGTCTGCGCGCTCAGAGATACGTTTCTCTTGTGCTAACGCGTGTGCTTCCAGGAGGCACCTTCTAAATGGCCAAGAGCGATAAATATATATATATATATTTTATGGGAGAGATGGAGAAAAATATACATTAAAAAAAGGCTTTGAAGAACCCTTTATTGTCCTCCCTAGGAAGAGCTCCTGGGGCAGAGGCGCTGCTCCTGCTTGTGCTGCAGCAGCCCCGAGGCTCTCCCTGCGGGAGCACCCGGTGCGCTGCGCCCGGCGCCGCTCACCTGCCGCTCCGTCGCTTTCCAGAAGTAGAAGGCGCCGATGGCCCCGGCCAGGAGCAGGAGGGCCCCGGCGACGAGCACGGCCGCCCCCGCCTTCAGCAGCCGCCCCGGCGCGGGAGTCTCAGGGCT
>JAWLRI010000885.1:2563616-2588698 GCA_034781795.1 Crypturellus tataupa
CGGCCCGGCCCCGCAGCACCGCCCCGGCCCGGCACGACTGGCCCCTTGAACCGTCCCCCCCGCCGTGGGACAGGACGGGCGGCCGTAAAGAGCAACTTTTAAAGCCGAGCGATGTCTGAAAATGAACACTTTTGTGTGTGCGCCATGGGAACTGGCCCTGCGCACGTGGGCTGGGGCGCTGGAGCGACAAGGACTTTGTGAAAGGCCTCCCTGTGCGGCACAGGCAGAGCTGCCTTTCCTGTGGGCGATGCACGCGGTCCGGACACGGAGCCCAGAGCCCAGGCCTGGTGCAGGCTCAGTGGGGGCAAAGAGCAGGTGCCATTTCCTCGCTTTGCTTTGGAGCGGTCACCACAAAGTTGAGATCGGACCTCTGAAGTGGCCCTGTCCCTGGAACCTCTCACATTTCCCCACCACTTGAAGTGCTCAGTTTTTAAGCATCTAAAATACGGTTAAATCACAGGGACATTCAGGTCGCAGGGGACAAATGTTTATCATCTACCTGCTCGTGCAGACATTTGAGATAGGAAGATTAAATCCAGGGCTGCAACTGGTTATGCCATGTGTGTGTGCACACATGTGCGTGTATATGTGCGTGTGCACTGTGCGTGTGCACGGCTCCCTGCGTGCATGGTGTGCATGCCCTGGGTGCGCACGTGTGGTCACGTGTGTGCTTGGAGGTGGGAAATGATACTTTTAGTGCTAATAGCGTCAAAGACAGAACAAAGCACCTCCTGAAATGTTCTCAAAAGCTTTCAAAATCCTTTAGAAACTCCAAGGCCAAGAGGAAGTTGTTGCTGTTTGTCGAGATTTTGGTGTTTTTGTACCAAATTATCTGCTTTGGCACGTGTGGTCAGCAGCTCCCTCAGGGAGGGATTTGTATTCCATGCTTGCATAACCTTCCCCTGGTTTGCTGTCCCTCTCTGCCTGGCCCCACGGAGGACAGGAAGATGGATGAAGTACGTACTGCTGCTGCCAGCGATATTAGGGCCTTGGTTATTCCATCCTTGCTTCCTCATGCTTAACCCTGCCTCTAGATCTGAGGCTGGAGCAGAGTTTCCCCCACCGCCTTGGCTTTGGTGGCACGAGGCTGGAGCCGTTTTGATGGCCCTGCTTGGAGCTGGTCCCTGCCGCCAGGCCAGCCTGCAGCCGTGCTGCTCAGGGCCACACTATTAAACTCCTCGCCGTCTGGCACGGTGGTCTGACCCTCTCCTGCCATGTCTTAAACTTTCTGGGCTCCTGACAGCAGGGGCTGGGCAGGAATCCAGTCACGCTCTTCCCACCGAAGCTCATTGAGCTCCGTGTATCCTGAGAGGCAGCTATGCAACCGACATCCTGCACTTGCCTCTCCTCTGCACCCCGCTCAAAAAAAAGCAAAAACCTGTGTCTTTTCTTGTTTTTCCAAAGCCTGATGCTGACATGACCAATAGATTATAATACACTACTAAACAATGCAAAATCAAAGAAAACTCTGGTCCTGATGGGCACTTTGCTGCCATATGGTTAGTGAATGAATCCTAGAGACACATTTTTTTTTTCTTTTCTTAAGCCCAGATTCATCCTTCCAGTCAATTTCTGTCATTAACAATCAGATCTTAAACAAAAAAATAACGGGCATAGATGCCACCAAAAATAACCACGATCACAGCTCATTAAATCAAAAGCGAAGCATACTGTGCAACTTTCTAAACTAGGGCATATTCCAGCCTCCTCTTGAATGACATCCTGTTGTAGGTTGGGTCTAATAATAAGATTATGATCCTCTTCATTAGCGGGGTATTTTGTTACACCGGAGTCTGGTGAATGGATATGTCTGTCTTGGCAAAACGCGAGAATCCCAGCCTTTGATCTCCATCCTCCATTTAGCATCACTACTTTAGAAAGAAAAGATTTATTTTAAGGCCTCGATGTTCGTCTCCCACACAGAAATGTGCCAAGGAAGCGGCTCTTTTCCCCGGGAAGTGCTGTGACTCCCTGGCATTAGGTTCGGAGGCCTCATTTGGGGCTGATTCCCAGTGTTTGGGAGGCAGGAGCAGCGTGCCACTGTGAAGGCGAATAGAATGGGACATCTCTGTCACACAGTAAGATGCAGAGAGCCTGTGCCATGCTGGAGAGCGAGGTGAAGGCTGAGAGCAGGCGCGAGGGCAACGAGCAGCATTTTTACAGACAACATCAATGCACATACATACAGGTGCAATAAATACACCTGTGCTGGGTATTAGAGGAAGTTCCTTTGCTCTAGGTACCAAGAAGGTCCCATTTTGGTTACGGGTACAGCTGTGGCTGGCAGCTGGTTGCGTTCTGCACAGCTCGTTGTTTCTGCCCCTCTGCTCCCTCCACACGCTGAGGACCGGAGGGGAGCCAAAACTCTGGCAGAGCAACTTTACAGCATTTCCTCCTCTTTTCCAGCTCTAAAGCCCCCGAATAATCCTCTGACCATATTTTCACTCATATGGGAGACAATTCAAGACTTTTATTTTCCTGCGGCTCAGAGCAACATTGACTCTTTTTATTTCATCCCGCAGGCATACACAGAGGAAGAGCAGCGTGAAATTTCAGGCAGCTAGGAGAGAAAAAAAAAAAAATTCCCTTAGCACAGTTTGCAGCTCAGCACCTCCAGTTAAACCCGACGTTCATGCTTTTCCTTATGCGTGTGTGCATGTACATATTTCCCTTGAAGGATGGGGGGAGCGCATTTTTTTATTTTTCTGTTTGATTGATTAGGTGACAACAGAGAGAGCAGGGTTTTAGACAGACGCGAATCTGTACAAATAACTCCCCATTCAGCAGCGCCAGACTTTCGCAGCAAAGTGGGAGGACGGGGGTGACGGCCGGTGTTTGCAGGGCTTCGGACCAGAACGTGACTTGCCTTTCACCGGGCAAATTCTTCGTTTGCAATAAAGATGATGATGCTCCTAGCGTCTGAACCCAGTCTTCTCTCTAAATATCATGTGTGTGCTCAGCTGGATTAAGCCAACTTCTGAGACTGGAAATCATAATAACAGTCTTTTACAGGACAGCCTTTCTGGTCGTCTAATACCATTATCCTCTGGGCTGAAAAGCATTCCAGAGTACTTAGAGTGCTACAATGAGAGTGAGGTTGCTTAGCTGATAGCACTGGCTTGTCTCAGGGAAGCACATTTTCTCATTATTTTTCAGGGCTCTGAGAAAGTTTGGAAGATGAAATGGAAATATTAAAACGGAGAACTACTTGGTGCTGCTGTGTGCTGAATGCACCCTGTCTTTCACTAAGTCTCTTGTGGTTCCTCATGAATTTTATCTTTATTTTCTAAGTGTCCCAAATAGCTATTTGAGCTCTGTAATGGGCTAAATGGAAAATTTGGAGTGGTGCTGAGACTGGGGCTCTCAATGCTTTTCCATGGGTTTGCACCAGCATGACTGTAACCCAGTGCTGCACCGGGTCCCATTAAATTTGTGTCTCTTCAAATGGAAATATAGAAAAGTATACAAAAAAGCTTGGCTTGGATATTTGAATCTGAGGATTTTGTGAAAATGTAAGGTTTGTTGCTTGCAGCAAGATTGAATGTTGGGAAAAGAGGTATTTGTATCACCACCCCTCTCTCTCAACCCTCCTTTAGGTTGTGGTGCCTCTGGGAGTTTCCTCTCTCCACCCTGCGCTGTGCATGATGCTCTGTCCCCTCCTTTAGCCAGGCTCCTGTGGGCAACACAGAATATTTCCGACTGAAATCTGTTATTATGGGTCGACTGGGAAGTTCTCCCTGGAAGGAGCTGCTGCATCCTCTCTCTGGAGGATGCACCTCCTTGGGGTGCATCCGCGGCAGCGCCACACCACGGACCTGACTCTGCTTTAAAGGATGGCCTGGAAATGCACTTGGTGCAGGACCTCTCCCAGCCGGAATCCCTCCTCTCCTCTGCCGCGCCGGGGCGAGGACATATGGCCCGTCACGGTTTGCTCTTCCTCACCCCAAGACATTAAAGGCTGATTTGTTTTTCCCCAGGGCTGAATCACGTCTATCCATATGTCTTCACCGCATTCTTCCAAATTTAGCTCGTAGCTGTGCCTTCTGTTTTCCTTAAATTAAAGAAGTAAAATAAAATAACTAGCTGTCATCACATGCTTTCATTCCTACCTTTAACAATGTGGTCTCTTTTGTAGCTCTTCTGTGTAAATTGCTCATAGGCTACTTTCTTTCTTAACCTTAAACCGTGGCTTTGAGCTTTGGAGGTAGTTATTATCTTAAACAACTTCGTAGCATCAATCTGTTTCTCTCCCACAGGCTTTTTTTTTTACACTTTGATGTGAAATCTGCTAAGTTTCCTTTTGTTTTGTAGCATAGGCTAAGCCTGGCTCTTTTTCTCACCCCAAAGCACCTATGAATCAACTATATTTCTCTTTTCGATCTGTGCTCTGTTCAACTAATAATTTCATGACCTGACTTAAAAGAATGTTTCAGATGAGATTGTCCTGGAGGCGTTTGCAGCGCCACAATGTTTTTCACAAATACAATCTCTTGAAATGTATATTTTACTCACCATTATGAAAACACTTTTAACTTTTTTTCTTTCTCTCATTACCTTTATAAGACATTTGTGCGGATTGACTCCAGCAAACTTAATCCCTATTCACCTACGCTCTGTTCTTTCATTCTGCCTTTTATACTGGGATTTTTGATCCAATCTATAATACTTTTTCCCTGCCTGTTTCAAGTCCCTACTTAAAGTTTCTTCCAAAAGACCCTCCCTCACACCAGATATTAAGAAACTAAACCTGGAGGTAGGGGAAAGGACCAATCGACAGCATGGTACAGCCATGTTCTGTGCTGAATTTTAGTATTCAAGTTATCTTTTTTTCCACTTCTGTTGAGACTTGTTTCTGCCAGAAGTGACTATGCCAGTCCTTTGGAGGGCGCAGCATGTGCCCATTTATCTGGTCCTGGGCACCTGCGTTCCCCACTAACAGCTGTGAGAGCTGTATTACCTGAGCATCTCTCAGAATTGCATCCTCTGCCTATGAAATTGGGCAGCAAAAAATCAATCATTCAAAATTAGATGTAACTTTGGCAAATTTTGGTCCTGTTGCCTAACCAGCTCTGGTGCATGAGAGAGCAGCACTGCACCCTCACACTGTCTGGGAAGGTTTGACACTCCGCAGTGCTGTCTATGCTCCTTGCTGTGTGGTACCACCGTGGACTGTACAGCCGCAGAAGAGAGAGTCCCTCCTCCACAAAGCTGATTGATTGATTGATAAACCTGGCCTGGAGCAATACACAGAGAGAGGTGGCTGCTCCGGGGCAGGAGGGGAACCCATCCGCTCCCGCAGTGTTGTGCCCTACAGCCAAGGAGCTACAAAGAGGTCTGAGTGGAGGTGTTGAGGCATTTTGCAGATACTTGCAAGGAAATTTGCAAGAGATTTTGGAGACTTTCTTGCTGGAAAATGTGGCAGACTGATGCCATAGACCAACTGGAATTGGGAATCAGCACTTGCATAAGTGTTTGACCTAGAGGTGAAGCCCAAGGTAGGAATACCAAGTACGGGCATGCCAGGCACTCTCTGCCTCCCTCCATGGCTTTCTGTACAAAACCAAGCTTTATCAGGCTTTGCTACCAGAAACCTAGTGATCTGATGGTCGCAAAGTGAAAAGGAAGTGTTGGAAGGGCATTGGTGGGTAGGTGGATAAAGCCATGTAATTCTTCCTTGTTGTTGCTTCTGTAACTGTGAAAACTCAGCAATGCATTGGCTTAATGTAACAAGAATTGTTGTTGCTATTACTGTTGTGTAACTATTATTGTTATTATTTTATTGGCTTGGTTAGGGGCAAATTTTCCTCCCTAAAGATACAAATGGATCTGACAGGCCAGAAGCAGCCAGTTCCTCATGCTTGTCCAGTGTGGACGGCTATGGGGAGCAAATATCTGAGAAATAACACGAACAAACAAACAAAGAAAACGAGCAAACAAACAAGCAAGCAAACAAACAAACAAACAAAAACTCCCCTCCCCAAAAGGGACCTTCTGCCAGACAATGTCATAGAAGAGAAAGGGGTGGAGAAAGAAATGTCAGCCCATGAGGTCAGTTTTTGGGTGAGACTGGATATCGCCGGGGTCAATGGAGCTGCTGGGAAGAGATGGCTGCCGTGGGTCCTCACAGCTGCCTTGGAGATGTCCTGCACAGCCCTAATTCCAAGGACTTTTTCTGTGACTCCTTAATTAGTAATTTCCATGACATTCCTTAATCATTAAAGGGAGATTGTCAAATAATTTAAGCTTCACATTTTATAGCCTGGCTATTTTGGGCCGCAGCACGGCATGGGGGAGAGCTGAGGAGCGGAAAACCTGACCACAAGAAACCAGACTAATTGGAGCAGGGGCAGTGGTGGCCTGTGCGCAGGACCTTGCCCTCCATGGGGGCCCTGCGAACGTGAGGGTGAACCCCGGTGATGCCTCCGTGGTGCTGGACATGAGGTGAGGGCTGAGGCTTGGCCTTCTGTACTCCTTGTAGGCAAGAAGGCTTTCTTCTTGCTGGCAGAAATTGCAGCTGCTGCCTCAAGAGCCTTGTGTCCCTTTGCACAGCCTGACAGAGGCACAGGGGCTTGTCTGCAGGCAGCTCTGGGACTGGTTCAGGAAAAAGAAATCTGGAGAGGCTCTTGCCTGGAGAAATGGTCTGCAGCGTTTTGCTAGGTGGACAGAACTGCCTCACAGCTCCTCTGTGTTCCTCTCTTCAAAGGTGCTACTGACATGTGGCCTTGCTGGCCAAGAGCCGCTGCTCAAGGCTACCGGCTTCTTGGTGCCCACGGAAAGCCAAGTTTGTCCCTGTTGGAACCAAGGGTGCCAGGAGGCAGCTGCAGTGGCCTCCGAGCTGCCTGGCCTGAAGCAGAGTCTGCCCTTTCCGTATGGGAGCAGAGAGCAGCTCGGTGGGAATGAAGTGCTCCATGCAAGCTTGGCCGGATGAAAAGAGCTTTGTTTCCAGCACTGCCTGTGCTTGTTTGCTCTGAAGAAACCTGGCCCCCAGCTGTGGTAACACTGGTTTTAAAGGCAGAGGTGACTGGCGTAGCCTTTGCTCTGCGGTTGAGATGCAGCTGGGTGGTCCCTCTTGCAATGAATTAGTTAATGTGTGAAGAGATCAGAGGAAGGTGCAAAGCACTGAGCATTTCTCTCCACTCCTTAGGATAATGCATTTTAAAGATTAGCTTGGGTTTGCTAGCAAAGTGATTTGTTTAATTATTTAAAGCCGGTTAGCATATTTTCCTCAAGGGTAGGAAAAAATCCTCAGCAGAAGCATCCTTATAACAGGCCAGAGATCTCTGTTGTACTGGGGAGGACCATGCAAATACCCACTCCCAGAAAACGCCTCATGCCAACCTCTCCTCCAGACCTACAAGCTGCTGGTTACTACAGGCCGCTTTGAAAGTCAGCTGGGGTTATAACTGATGGGTTCATCCATGAGGAACCAGCTCTGCAGCTCTAGTGTGGCTATTCATTTATACCAGTTCACAGTCTGCTGTGCAATATCCTATTTTAAAGAGAGAAAAAAAGTCCTGGTTGTCCTAAACTTTGAAAGAAAATATTGACTTTCATGTGAGGAGACTAATATGTTTGCATGTGTTGGGTAGGGGTCAGAGGGCTGAGGTAGGATTTTCTTAAGCATCTTCACCATATCTAGGTGTACGAGGTGTACCATGCACAAACACTTTCTTAAACCATCTTATATGTGTTGTTGAGCAAAGATCCCAATGCATAGTACAAATGCAAGCAGTTTCTGCAACTGATCATGGACCCGAGCTGCTGTTGGGAACATTCATGGTTCCTTTAGTGCATGCTGCCCTCCTGGCTGTAGGACAGCTTGGCTATTTTCTGGGCTTGGTCAAAAGGGACCGTAATAGAGGTCTGGGGAGATTGAAAAGTTTCACTGCAATCCAACCCTGCGCTGAGGCCACCTTCAGAAGAGATCTTCAGAGCTGCAGTGTGGCAAAGGGCTGGGACACGGGGTTCCAGGAGCGCAGGAGTGCCACGCTGCTGCTCGTCCCGAGGAAAGCAACAGTCCAGTCCTCTCTGCCCCGAGGCACTCAGAGGCCTCAGCTACAGGAGCGAAAGCCTCTGTCTGGCCTGGAGGCAAAGCAACATGCAATTAAAAATGACATTGAGTTCCCACCTTCTGTGCAGATTTGACAACTTCATCCAATACGGCTTATCATTTTAAGAAAGGTTTGGAGGAAAAGCGGGCTCTCAAATGAGTTAGAGATTACATAGTGTCTTTCCTGCTCTTGGCATGGTCAGACTCTGTTTCTCCAGGTAGAACCATCTGGGAGAGGACACCAGCTGCAGACGATCTCACTGCTGAGAGATATGTTATTGAGGGAGCCTGTGGGTCCCCTTGCTCCCAGCTCTGGGAGCTGGATGCTGGCAGAGGAACCGTGTTCCCCAGTGGATGGGACTCAAGCCGCGCGGTTGCCACTGGGCACTGCTCTGTGCTGCGGGTGCTGGCATGCCCAGGTGCTCGCACAAGGAGATGGGTAAACATGTTGCCTTGGCTGCACAGTTGCCTGTGACATCTTTTTAACTGCTATATAAATCACAGCGACATCTCTTAGTTCTGCTCTGACATTGTAACAGGGGACCCCAGAGACTGATGCTGTTTCTACTGGCAAAGTCTAACATCCTAGTGACATCTGCGCTGGGCTGTTGCAGATTCAAATAGTTGCTGATTTTTATTTACCCATGAAACATGGACTAGAGGCTCTAGTCGGGCACAGCGGCTTGTTTCCACAAGGTCCACCCTTTAGCCAGTTTTACAGCTGAGTTGGCCGAGGTGCAAAGAGGTCAAGAGCCTAGAGTCAAACACGCTGAACAGGAGGCTCATGAAGAGCTGAACTCAAGACCTCTGTTCCCGGCCCTTTGCTCTAATCGCTAGGCAAGACACAGGAGAGCCTCATGGGGCTGATGCTGATGAAAGAAGAGTCAACAGCATTATTTTACAGCTTTATTAGTAAAATCAAGTAAATCTAACATGCTGGACTCTATTGTTGAATCAGTAATCTCTGTTTACTTGTATCCAGACCTTGCCGGCAATTCAACTAGAAGGCTGAACAATAAAATATGTTAGGTCCAAAATGGCTAAGCAGAGGCAAAGCAGGAGGTAAGCCGTCTAATTGGAGAACTTTCAGCAGGAATCTCACCCCAGGGGTCTGTCCTTTGGGATTAACGGTTTGCTGACATCTGGGTTGTGTGGCACTGCTGTGCTGCCCTGGGTTCCACAGGAGCTCATGGCAGAGAGCCAGGGAGAAATCCTAAAACTTGTACAATGGGGAAGATGAGGTTTTTCTGCTGTCAAGATTGGCCTTTGGGAGAAAGAAACGGGCAGCTTCTGTCCAGAGATGCACAGCTGACTTCTTTTGACTTGCAGAATTACAGAAAAGGAAAAGCTGGGACAGGAAAAGAATGTCTCTTCTGCCACCATTGATGGTCCTGACGAAGATATTCCCAAATGTTTTATTGCATACAGTTTTAAAGGTCTGACGGACTTAACACCATCTAATCCAGACGGCTCTTCCAAGGCAGACATACCACGGCAAACATATGGCCTTTTGCACAGGTACATACTTCCCTGTTTTGGCTAAGTGGTCTCAGGCCTGTCCGATAGTCCACACTTACATTTGCAGTGTGCTGGGGTCTCAGGGGAGGGTTCCTATTTCTGCCTATGTCCTTTCCTGGCTGCAAGAAGCATTGAGCCCTTGGTTACTACTAGAGACAGCCTGATATAGATTCACGTTTGCTAAATGGGGTGTCTGAAAATGGGATATATGTCTGAACTTGTCAATGGAAAGAGACAGTAGCTGGAAGTTTTGAGGGATTGCCATTTGGAGACACTATTTCTTTCCCTCATCCTGTAAAATAGGCAGTGCTGGTTACTAGTTTAGATGAAGACACGTAATTTTGAGGGGTTACCTGTGTGAGCTGCATCCCACTACCAGTCTGTTATAATGAATTTGCACTTGCTTCTCCCACTGATAGTCTGCTAAGATGCAAACAACTCACCTCCTCACCTCTGTCCTCCTGCTGCTTCTCCTCCCTGTGACTAAAGCTTCTTGTGAGGAGTTATTTCCATATCTAACTGTTTTCCCCATACTGATAATGGTAGTGCATGTGATCAGGACACGCCGTGACTGTGAAGGTGAAGAAGGCCAACAAGAAAACCCAAGGATGAATGTTTTGACTAATGCATGCTCACATTTGATCCATGTCGTATGCTGGGCATGGCACTCTGCAAGGACGGCCTTCTCTTCATCGAGTGCTTGAATTCCATCACCTTGAAATTCACTGCCTGCCACGTGAGCCCCTGATGCCTGTAGGTCTGCGAGGACATCAGTGACTTTACGGCCCGGCAGCTAAATCACTACTTCGTCAGCAGAGCCCAAGCCACCCGCTGGAGTACACAAGTTTCATCAGGACCATTTGCCGATGCAGATGGAAAACTGACACACTGAGAAGGAATTAACGATGTGCTAATGCCAAGGGATTGAGTTACACTCACAAAACACACAGGCTGAGGGCATCCTTCAAGGGATACCGCCCCCCAGGTCAGTTGCTCCACAGCAGTGCATAGAGTCTCATATAAACTGCCTTAAATATCACTAAAGTACTCAGCCTGTTTTCAAATCCACCCACATACTTACTTTTTACAAACTCAGTAAGAAAATGGCAAATTAATCCTGCTTTAAAAAGGATGAGTCGGTTTCTTGTCATCCTCTGCAGAGCTCAGGATATGATAGTTCCTTCTGCATAAATACAGATTGTTTCTTTTCACAACTTCCCTTTCATCAGACTGCTAGGAAGGCCTGGAGGTTGTTAAAAATGTGAAAGAAACTTGCTTCCCAATTAAGGTCAATCTCTTTTATCAGAGTCTTTGCATATAAACCTCACTTTCAGACGGATTTTTATATGCCCCATCACTGTTTCTGACAAATTGGGAGATACCCAAATCTCAGAAGGAGCCGCAGAGGCGGCCGACTTCTTTCCCAGCTCACAGCACAAAGCAGGGATCTGATCTGTCATAATGACTGAGAACATGTCACAACAATCTGTTTGCGTTCTTCAGGAAATAAAAACATCTTTCTCTCCTGGAGCTGTAAGCTAATTTGGAGATTTTGCAAGCTGACATGCAACCTGATTAAAATGACCTCAGGCCAACAATTCTTCTTAGGCAACTCCACAGTTAAAGGCTAGACCTATCCATAGCCCCCTTCCCCTCCCCTTGCTTTTTTTTTTTCTTTAAATCCCTCTTAGGAAGAAAAGAGATCTGTGTTTTTATTTTTAAATCTACATATTTGGAATTTTTCTTTTATGCTTTGCTTCTACTGTACCAGAATGTGCTAAGGGGAACTGTATTTTTTTAACATTTTGAGCAGATGAAACTCATACACAGAACTCCCGGTTTCTTGCCTGCTGGAAAAATATACTGAATATCCAACTGAGGAAATAATACATGAATAAACTTGAGGACTCTAAGAAATACTCAAGGCACTTTGTGGCCTACATAGAGCTGCCCTCAGAGGTTCCTCGGCAAAAATGCTGTGCCCTCAATTTTCTGAACCCAGTGGATATTTTTGTAATGACCATCTTACCTACTCAAATGACTTTTTTGCTTTTTGTAATTAGTTAAGCAGTGGGATCCGTTTATTAATCTGCCAAGTTCTTGTGCAAGCAGCAATTTGAAAAGCAACAAACAATGAAAAATAAATGGGGACCTTCCGGCAGAATATTTGTCAGACTGTGAGCAACCCCTGAATTTAATGTGGTGGTTAGGGCAGATTCGGTAGCTTGTTCATGAATATTTTAGTGCTCATTTCCTTAAGAAAAAGAAAAAAAATCACTCTTGTGGTCATTCATCCTGGGTACATCCAGGAGAGATTTCTCTCCTTCTTCAGTGCTGATTGGACTTGGGGCTGGCAGAAATGTGGCCTTTTGGGGGGTCTGTTTTTGAAAATTGATTGGAGTTTGGCCAAGTTGTTTGCGTTTTGGGACCAAGGTGGGTTTGGGTGAGCTTGTGCCATGGGGAAAGACCACCTTGCTCTGTCTCTTGGTCCGAGCCAGGCAGGATCCCTGTCTGCAATGGGGGCCCTTTTACACTGGGAATTTTATGTCCCCAAAAACACCCTTGGCACAGGCTGGTGGGGACTGCTTTGCCCCTGGAATTGGCAGAGGTCACCCTGGTTTGGGTTTGGGGGAAGAAACAGCTGAAATATATTGTAGTGGCTGCACAGAGCCTCATTTCTCATGCCGGTGCTATGGTCAGCCCTGTCCAGAAACCTTGGGAAAATAAGATGCTACATCAACTGGAGAGTATCTAAATCTTACCGGACACCTTGATTTTCACATCTTCCCCTCCCCATGCCTTTGCTTCCCGTGTGCCTAGAGTCTCCTGGCTGCATTGCTTCAGTGTATTATTGCTGTTCTTGGGAGTTAAAAATCCCCCCAGTTATGGGCCGTTTCGGCCAGTGCTGCATCCCCATCTAGCGGTGGTTCTGCCTGGGGCTGGGGGACCAGGGGGACCCAGAGGGGTCTGGCGGGGGGACCTGGACACGGCCACTCACTGTCCACCACCCCCTTCGCTGTGGAGATCTGGGAGGGAGGACTTAAGAATAATACGAAAAATAATACAAAACTCAGTCTTTGTAAGAAGCTCCCCACAAAATGCCCCCCTGCCTCAGGGAGGGTCAGGGTGGGTAATCGTGGGGTTAGGATGTGCCTTGGACTCACACGCAGGATGGATTTGCAGGCGAGCGCATGGTGACAGCGCGGGGCTGGCACCAGCTGCAGGCTCCGGCGCAGCTACCGGTGGAGGCAAATTCCTCCACTATCTCATTTATCATCATCACTTCCAGGCCAATTCTGTTCACGCCTTACATTTTTGATTGTCTTGGATTAAACATTACCAGAGGAAATAATACTAATGGCCTTTCACAGTGAAAAAAAATCAACTTCTAAGGCGTTTGTTATGGAAAGGATTATAATAAATTAAATGCTTAAACTAGCACTGTGCAAGCATTTTTGTCTTGGATCAAAATGTTTGCACTGGCTGTTTAAACATTTAATTTATTATAATGAGAAATATCATTGTAAAAATAAGCATGTTAATTAAACTTGAGTTTTGCAAATGTGAGTCATCCCATGTGGACACAGTATAATGAATATAGACAGGTAGAGTCTGCATGCCCCTTTTTTTTCTCATTAAGAAAATGAACATTTACATCTTTAAACCCTGCAGCTATTAGTTATTTTTAATGAACTGTGTTGCCGTTTAAAAGTTAAGCTCTTATATGATGCAATCAGATATTGCTAGGTCAGGGAAGAACTTTGCTAATTAAGTTGCAGAGAAGTTCTTTGCCACAGATAATTGATTAAAGTTGTTACATGGGTAATCAGTTTGTGCAGTTAAATAAATAAAAATAAATAACTGCTAATAAAAACCAGGTCACGTGAAGGCGATAAAATCAAGCAGAAACCTGGCTATCCCAGGGCCCAAAGCAGCCATGAGTTTGGAAGCGCAGGACTGAACCTCTTGGTTATCATCTGATGGGGAAGTGAGGGACCACTGGCATCTTTATGAAGGTGATTTGGATGATTTGTTGATGTTGTGGGCGAGGTGGGGCTTGGAGGATGTGGTCCCCTCTTCAGCTGGAGGGACCAGAAGTGATTTTCCTGCCTTCTCAAGCCGCAGGTCTCTGGTGCATCCCACTAATCTTGTCCTGGATCTACTGGATATGACAGGTTGTAGCCTGATATGTAAACAAAAACCACCTGGATTTAGTCCCAGCTCTTTCACAGATGTGTTGCGTGGCTTGAACACGTTCCTTTATTTCCCTGGGTCTTCCTAATGTGCTCTGAGATACAGACCGGCAAATGGTGGAGATAGAAAGTGCTACTCTATTTTAATTAGCATCCTGCCGTGCTGCACGTTCAGGGGCCTCTCAGATCTCTCTGTATCGCACATAAATCACACAGGCAAAGGTCATTGAGGACTCCTAGACCCAGCTGAAGCCCATTTCTGCAGTAGTGTAGGCCTCAAGGGAGGGAGGAGAAAACTCTCTGGTAGAGCAGCACAATTAAACTTTGGAGAGGGTGCAGACCTCAATGAATTACTTCTTGGAGCCACAGCAAAGGGCTAGGGGTGGGATTCTCCCACTCATGGGGCTCCTAAGGCAACAGGTTGTTCCACATGCAGAGATTTATGTGGTAGCAAATTTTCAGACAAAAAATGATCTTTCACCTTTGTAGTAGCCTCTTTGTGCTGTTTCATAGCCACTTGTCCGGTGAACCGGCTTTTAGAGTTTGCTGTAGGATTTTTGGAAGGTCAAGGTTCTTGGATTTTTTCCAAACCTAGTGGACATGTCTTGAATAAACAGTGAGCAATGATTAAACTGAGGATCCTTTGCTGTGTTCTGTACATAGAAGAAAGTGGTTATTTTACTGGGGATAGCTCTCCAAACACATTGTGTGACTGCAGCTGCTAGACAGCTCTGCCTGGAAGATTGGATCTGGGGGAGTCTCAGCCCATATTTTTTCTGTCTCCTTGTGCTAACTGTATGTCTAGAGTAAACAATAAAAAGAAGATGAATCTCAAGAGACACTAATGTTAAAAATATATGTAGAAAAAAGACAGTGCATCTGTTCCCCTCTTCTGGTCCCTAAGACCAGTGATCCCAAGATATCTTCATATGGCTAGCAGAAGTGCCAGAAGACATATAAAAGCCCTCTGTGGATACCTGCCTTGGGGCAAAGATGGGTGGTTTGGGCACAGACAACTGCCCAGGTCTGCAGCACCTCAAGGGGCAGTTGGTCCCCATCAGGACCAATAAAGGACACTGCTGGAAGAGGCAGTATCCACCTGATGTGGGGGTAGCCAGGAGTCCCACCACTATCCCCAATCCTTTGTTTCTAGGAGGGACTCTGAAAAATGTTTTTCACCTTTTTTGTTTTTTTTTACTGCTCCTCTCCTGTCTTCACCCTTGCCCTTTGATAGAGTAAGAGGTTTTTCTCTAAAAAAGTACCTTCCTCTCTCCCTTACTCCTTTTTTTGTAGTTGTCTCCTTCTTGGCTTCTGCCTTTGATTGGTCCCATATCAGCTATCCCTTTCAGCTGTCCTCCACATTCCCTGTTTTTTTCTCTTCCTCCCACTAATAGTGGGAGGGAGAAGAGTTTCAGGTGAAGAGAGGAAGCTGTTCCCCTTCTGTCTTCTCTTTGTGTCTATCTGACTGTGTTTACTGAGCTTTCCATCATCACAGCCCCTGCCAATCTCCCACCAAATGCCCCACTTCTTAGAGGACCAACTTCAAATAATCTGTGAGATGTTTTGCTTTAACCATGAGGTTCTGGTCAGGTTTGGGAAGAATATTTCACTGTTTTGCCACATTTACTCCTACACAGTGCAGTTGCCTGTGGGGAAAGGGAAGACTTATCGTTGGTGCTCTTTGAGATGGTTGTTTTCCTTGAGTCAATAAACATCAGCGAGCTCAGTGATCTTCAGCGGATGCAAAAGCTCTTCCTTTACCGAGACCACAAGCAGAGGTCTACAGTGCTCCTGTTTTGGGTCTAGAAGAAAACCGAAGGGTTCTACGGCTTTTCTATGGTGGGAATCGGCAGCTTTGTAGCCACTCGTGCACTCATGGGGACACATATGCCAAACCTCTGTGAGTTTCAGATAACACAGAGGATGTGTGACCATAAGACCTTATTTCTGAGAGCTGATATCTTGCTTTAAGGAGCACCTGCAAATTGTGACTCAGCTGCTTCATGGTTGGAAGTAGCTGGAAGGTGGATGTTGTATAGAAACTCTGAAGCAGTCGCCCCAAGTAGGAGATACCCTGTACTTCTGGCCTCCAGCAAATTCACTGTGATGGTACTAGGCGGGTTAAGATAATGGAGTAATATTACTCTTGGGAAAGAAACCTGCCTTCAAATTTGAACTATGTGGCAATCACAAAAAAAGAAGAGTAGCACTACATAGTTTTACTTCCTACATGGTGTACAGGGCTGGTAAATCCTCCTTACTTGAAAAAAAGAGTCAAGGCACAGCCAGCTGGCTGTCCACTGTGGCAAGAAATGGCTGTCAAATACATAGCATTTGGCTGCTGCAGGCTAAAATGGGTGCTCATGCCTGTGACCCTGAGGATGCTAATGCCCACTCAAAGATAATTAATAATTAGCAACTGAATGAACGTACTGGCTCCTTACAGATCCTTACAGACAGGCTAAATCACTTATTTTTTTTTTTTTTTTTTTTTTTTTTTGACTTGGTGGCCATCTGCTGCCTTTCCATTTCAGCTCCCAGAGCAGTAACTTTCCCCAGGCCCTGTGGTGGGGGTGAGCACTGTAGCCAGCCACTCCAGTGAACAGGATGCCCCATCCCTGCATCGCTCCTTTGCCGTGACAGGTTCTGCAGCACTCATTGGGAGCTATTTAAAGGCATCCTTCCCCCATATGAATAATGTCAATGGGCAGCGTGCGCCCGGGAGCCCTGAGCGTGGTAGCCCAGTCACATACCATGGCTAGCTAGTGAAGGCAGTAAGGCAAGACTAGAGGGAAATTCTGCTAAGAGAATGCAGGTCCTAGCTGTAAAATGAACTGGACAGGTCTCCAGACCCTACTGGCTAGCTCACCATTGACTAACATGACAGCTTATATGCCTACTTTGCATATAGACACCTAAAATTTGGACCCAAAAAACACGCCTGCCTGAATCTTCAGCTAAATCCTACCCAGGTGTCTCTGCCTTCAGGGCTCGATCCAAACTGAGTTTTCTGCGTGTTCCTTGCACATACTGAGGTGATGAGATTAAACTCCCAACCCAGAGGTAACAGTTCTGTTCATTTAAAAACATGTTTGTTGCCACCCCATTTTACTAGTCATTCTGCATCTAGAGCATGCCCTTCAGAAATCAGAGTTTAGGTTCCTCATGGATGGTGTTCGTCTTCACCAAAGATCATTGAAGATAAAGCATTCTGATGAAGATGTGAAAGAATCCAGAGAGAGAAGAAGAATAGGCCAGAGGGAGCTTGACATTATTTTTCTGGCTATGGCATTTCTGGGATCTTGTTTCCTTGGTTTGTTTGCACGTTTTACTGCAATTGGTCTTTGACTGGGGATCAGAATAAGAATCCAGAGGGCAGATGTCCTGCTATCCTGGTTCAAGGCCTTAAATGACTAGTGTTTTGGTTCACTTGAAGCTCCTCTCTAGTGCCTAGAGCAGGCAGTCCTGCTTCTGCTGCGCCTTGTTGAGGTCTCCACAGTTTCGTCTGAAAGTCCACAGGCCCAAAACATCTCTAGGCTACTCAGTAGACAACACACTTCATGGTAGTGCTATAATAGCATTGTTCTCATGGGTCCTGGGTATTATAACTACAACTTCATATATAATTTCTTGAAAAGAGAATGCAAGAATTACTCACTTCTGTCTTTCTCACAAAAACTGGACAATTATGCCATATGTATTTTTGTGTCTGCTGGCCCCTGAAGGTCTGGCTTGATGCTGATGAGTATCTTCATCTGAAGATGCTGGAAACAAGATTTGGTTACAGCCCTCTCAGTTTGCCACACTGTCAATATGCTCAGATCAGCGGGTCACATGGCAAACACTGCCTGGCAGTGTTTGAAAGCATATGGGGTAGGACTTGTTGAGCTTAGTACTGATTGTCCACAGTGCAAACATCTTCATGCAAACCTCAGGCTGCTGATAGGGGTGGAAGGGTAGAAGCAGGAACATCTCAGAGCAATACACCAGATGTATTCTAGATGTCTGATTTAGGAGGAGATGATTCATGCCCTGAAAGAGTGTATTGCTGAAGGGAGCCAAGAATGCCTTGCTGTGGATGACTAGCAGAGACTTCTGTGGGAGCAGACCTAGGCTCCGTGTTAGAGCTTTTGCAAGCTCCAGCTGGTGTAACTAATTAAGGCCGTGGAATTAAGACTCGCTCAATAAAGGAGTGCTGTCTTCTAGCCCTGTGTTCCTGCTCCATCTCCACACCCTGCGTAGCAGCTCTGCTGTCTGAGTTGGGGAGGAGAGGCTGGAGAGGAAGCTCTCCGTGACGGAGAGGTTGTGAGACATGATAGGCTGTGCAGCAGTGTCTCTTCTCCATCTTGTGACACAGGGCTCATGCCACACCATGATAGGCTAATAAATGGAATTTAATTGGTAGTCCTGCATTAATTTCTGAAGCAGTTTAACAACAACAACAAAAGTGAATAAATTTTTCAAAAAATCAAAAACATAAACTAGAACATACACATCGAAATGGTACTAAGAGAACATGTTTGATTAAAGGGAGTAAGAAGGTAAGAAGACCTCTCTTTGCTCATCTGTACTCTGGACGATTTGTGCTGTTAGTTGATAGAGCCTGAGGTGACCTTTTCTCACCTAATTCAGACATCTAAAAGTAAAAGTAGTCTGGGCTGGTCCCCTTAGCCCTTTACAGTCAAAAGAAGGTCAACAGGAGCCTCAGGTGGTGATTCATCTGCACTGTTCCCACTACACCTCTACAAGCCAAGAAACAAGATTCTCAAAAGGGGTCGGTATCTCTCCACTGACTAGGAAGGGAGCTACTGTAAAATGATTAGTTCAGACTGAAACACTGAACTTTCAGTTATCTCCTTCTGGTAGATGAATCCCACAGTTTGTGGGGAGCATGTAAAATCTCATACCAGGCAGACTCCAGACCCCAAGCCCCAATGAGACTCCATTGGTTTGCTGAAAGCTGCTCTGAGGGGGAAAATAGCTATTTGGAGTTCTCTCTCTTTTTTTTTTTTTAAAGAACCGCCTCAGATTCAGATAGACAAAACTCAAGGCTAGGCAGTGAGGACCAAGGAATCTCCCCGTGGAAATGCATACATATATCATTACAGAAACAATGTGAACGAAGAACCTCAACCCAATGGGATGACCTGTCCTTCAGCTGTCTCTGCTTCCCACCAGCTATTGCCCATGAGAGGCAACAGGCTTACTTTGTAAGTACTGCAGTACACAACCCAGGCGTTTGAATTAGATCATGAGCAACCAACATATCAGACTGCCCTGCTTTTTTTTTGACAGAAAGGCTTTTCCTCCCTGCACTCAAAGTTATGACTAATTATTTCACATTCAGGCTTGCTGCTTTGAATCACTGATGATTAGCTGGCATAAAGGCTCTGAGCCTTCCTTTTCAGCACCCAACACTGAGCCCAAACTTCAGCTCTAAATTTAACCAAACAGGACGAACCTCTTAGTTAATTAGATGCATCGTGATTTTTACTACCAGGTTTCAGATAAATCACCAGATATATTCACCCATTTTCCTGACCATAAAAGCTGTATCACAGACACTGCTTCACAGCCTAGTGTTGCCTGATTTCAATTCTCTTCAAATATGTGCACTACAGCAGAGCCTCTAATGCTGTCTGCCCACCACAAATCTTCATGCAGCATCTTTTATGAAGCCTCTATTAAAACCCCGAATGTGTATGCATGAAGGCTGGTCAGGCTCTATCACTCTTGCTGTGCAAGGTTAGGGAAGCTGGACGTCAGTGGAGAAAGGAAATTTCATTTGGTTAAGAGCAGGTGAGATGTTGCTTTCTACTTGCTTTTTGAGACATGAAGTCTAACAAGACTTGTGAAATTATACATTATAAATGAGCAGTTCTTCCTTTTGGAAAAAAGTTTAATTCTAATTTTAAAATCTCTGTATAAAATTCCTCTCTGGTATAAGCATTTTAAACAGAAGAAGAAATACTCAGACTTCAGCTTGTTTCATTAAATGCTACTCTATTCATGACTACAGTGCAAGGATTTAAGACCTGCTTTTCAGCTTGAGACTTTGAGGACAAGAAGTTCAAAGATGGAAATATTTTTTCTCAGGTCTTTGTCATTTTGGATGTGGGGAGGAACAAGAGATTTATCACAGGCACAGTGTCAGTGCAGTCGAGATCTATTCTTTCTCTATTTCATGCAAAGTATATACCTATCCAATCTTTCGGTATATATGTGCATACACACACACACGCTCGTTCTATTGTCTGTTGGCAAGGCTGCTTCAGCAAGATATAAACACACTCCTATGCAGCTTTACTCAAATCAATGTCTCGGCTCTATCAGAAAGCAAAGCACTCAAGTGAGATGCCTTCACATCATGGACACTTAAGTTAATTGAGTTTTGGCTTTGGTAGTTAACAGTGATCTCCACCTTGGAGGTGAAGGATCTTGCTGGAAAGCCAGGCAGTGGCCAGCTCTGTCACTCAGCCCTCACTCCTCTGCAATCCATCATTAAAATCTCTGGGGCTAAATCTCTAGAGATATATTGCTTAAGATGAAGAAAGGGTGAGACTCAAAGTAGCATCATTCACATTCACACTCCCTCCCACTACATGTCTCTGCCCAAAATATTTTTCTTGTAAAGACCTATAAGCTTTAAGCGATAAAAGTCAGGAACAGATCACTCCAACACATCACAAAACCTTTATTAGTGTTTATCAGTGACACAGGTTACAGAAACCAAAGGTAATTAAATAACATTTAACTTTAAATTGACCACAGACTCAAGAAATACAAGTCACACTTGGCAAGGCAAACTTCTCAGTACACTAGGTTGCTTAGGTTATTATTACATGGTGAAAGAGGAATTTCCCTTACAAGATTTTATATATTCAGGATATTATTATTAATAATTATTATTGTGTCTTTCAGACAGTTCCTTTGGCAAGAATTCCCATTTTTAAGCTTTAATTATATAAAAATATAACCAATTTTCATTATATACAAACAGTACATTACACAATATACAGGTTAAAAACACTACAAAAATGGCAGGCCATGGATGAACTAAAAGCAAAAAAAGGAAAAAAAAAAGAAAAAGAAACAGTGCAGAAGAGAAAAAACATGAACAGCTTAAATACTGCACATTTCATAAAAATTACATTAACTACAAACAATTTTTGTTTGCAAATACCAAACAGTGCTGTTGTGATTGGACATCTTTCCCAACAGCTTCATTTTTAAGGCACATCTTGCATATTTACATGTACAACACTGGATCTGGTCAATAACTTAAAGGCTCTTGGAAGTGACCTAGTCGTGTGCGTGTATGGATGTGTGCGCTCGGGGCGTGTGTAGGGCTACACTTTCTCAGCGTCGTCAGTCTGGGGAGCCAGGTATCTAGTTGAAGGGGCCGGGTAGAGGGGCACCCCGATCTCCTGAAGGTCTGGAAGCCTTGCAGGACGTGGAGGGGAGAGCAGTGTGATTGTCCGGTCAAAGTCCCTGTGTAGGACTTTCTCGTAGACGCTCTGGAGCCCCACCGTCTTGGGCAGCTGCGCCTGGTAAAAGTTGTCTCTGCGAAGGGGATCCCTGGGCAAAGACGTGCTTTTGCAGAAGGTGGAGAGAGGTGCTGAAGGATGGGGAGAGGGATGAGAGTTGGCTCGGCCGCAGGAGGGGCTCCAGCAGCGGTCCGAATGACCCAGGATCTTGCACTCAGCAGTACAGGCCCATAGTCCTAAACAAAGAACGAGAAACCTGCTGTTACCCCAGGAGGAAATCCATGCCACTCGTAAACAAGAGCTAGTAGTCACAGGATCATTCAATGCTCCGACATTGGGAGTTGAGAAAATGATGCTCTAAGGCACAGCTGAAAAGCACACTTGGGAAGCTACAGCTATATCATTTTGCTAGGGATATGGCTCACCACTGTAACTTGAAAGGAAGCTCTTTGGGGAGGAAAAAAAAATCTACAGCACTTCCAGCATCTGCTAATTTGTACAGGGTGCGTAACACGGAAAAAAATCATCGCTTAGCAGCCTGCTGTGAAGAGGCAGGCAGGTTAATTCATGTAGCTCCTAAAGAGAGGGTTACACTGCCCTTTGCAATGCCCCAGCTAGGCACCGTGCAGCAGAGAGGGGTCTCTGTGCACTCCCTGCCTGCCTGTATGAATGGGCCAGTCAGGAGCTCGTGTTGGGGAGGGACCGAGTCCTTACCATTTTGCATGTGTGTGATGAGATCCTTCTTCAGGGCATCTCCACTGATATCCGAGTCACTGTCATTAAAATCACTGTCGCCTTTGCCACTGTCTTTGCCACTGAACTTTTCTGCCTCTCGCCCGGAGATGGTGTTGAACGAATGTCCCTTCCAAACAGCCACGGCAGGGGCGGGCTCCTTGCTGTAGCTCGGAGTGGCAGCAAAACCCTGCAGGGAGGGGATCAGAGGAGAGAGAGAAATAATAACTGATAAATCAACATCAGAATTACACATCCACAGTTCACGCCACCCGAGACCCCCCCTTCTAGCCCCCTTCTCGCTTTGCCCATCGGGGAGGAAGTGCGGCAGAGCGCGGCAGAGGCTCACCTCCCCGTTCGCTCCTCTGAGCCGCTTCTGACCCTCATAGAGGCAAGCGCTGTCGCTGCCGTTTTCAGAAGCGGAGATCTCTTCGGCAGCTGGGGAAGAATCGGGGCTCGTGAAGGAGGTTTTGCTGGGAAAGGTTCGTACTTCAAACACGTTTCCCCTCGGGCTGCTGTCCTCCTGCCGACCCTTCTCCAGGTGGCAGATGTCTATCTGCTCCTTCAAGGAACCGTTGTTTTTCATCTCATTCCCCTTCTTGCGCCTGTTGCAGGTGGTGGCAATTGTGATTATGGCCACCAGGAGGAGGGTGCAGCTGCCTGCCAGGACAATGATCACAATCAGAGGGATGTCCCACTGCACAGCTTTTCCTTCCCAGGAACTGGGCTTGGCTATCTCCTGGATACTGGAAGGAGCCGTGGCGGTCACTAGAAAGTTGATGGTGGCAGTCGTGGCCAGGGGTGGTCTGCCGTTGTCTGTCACAGTGAGAATGACCTTGAACAGCTGTCCCAGCTCTTCAGAGAGGTCACCATTCAGCACAATGTCCCCAGTGCTGGGGTTGATGGTGAAAAGGTCCTGCTGAGGCTCCTCTAGGAAGGCAAAGGTGAGCTCGGCGTTGGTCCCATCATCTGCATCTCGGGCTTTGATCTGGGCCACGATGGAGTCACGGGAGGTCTTGCTGGACACACCAATTTCTACTGACCCATTGGTGAGCACAGGGTGGATGATGACGGGTGGGTTGTCATTCTGGTCCACCATCCGCACTTTGACAAGGGTGCTGCTGGAGAGCTGTGGGGAACCCCCATCAGTGGCCTGGATCCTCAGGTCCAGCTGCTTGAGGATCTCATAGTTGAATGTCCTGAGTGCATAGATGGCCCCAGTAGCGGGGTCCACTGAGACATAGGTGGAGATGGGGGCCCCCATGACTTGGGTGTCTAGGAGACGGTAGGTGACTTTGCCATTGTGGCCGAGGTCGGGGTCGCGGGCCACCACGGTGGTGATGTAGGCGCCAGGTGGGTTGTTCTCCGGCACGGCCACCTCGTAGAGGGGCTTAGCGAAGAGCGGGGCATTGTCGTTCTCGTCGCTCACCCGCACTGTGTATTGGCGCACGGTCTTGAAGGGTGGCGAGCCCAGGTCTTCAGCCACCACAGTGAGGTTGTACTCGGGGATGCGCTCGCGGTCCAGTGCCGCTGTGGTGACTATCATGTAGCTGTCCTCATAGGCGCGCTGCAGGGCGAAGTGATCATGCCCGCGGAGGCTGCAGCGCACCTGCCCGTTGGCGCCCGAGTCGCGGTCTGAGGCACTGACGAGCGCCACGAAGCTCTCGCTGGCGGCGGCCTCGCTGACATAGGCCACTCCGGCGGCGCTGGTGGCACCGCGGAGGGCGCTGATGCTGATGCGTGGCGCGTTGTCGTTGACATCGGTGAGGCGCACGATGACTGTGCAGGTGGCGGCACGGGGGCTGGCGCCACGGTCCTGGGCACGCACATCCAGCTCGTAGGTGCGGGTGCGCTCGTAGTCCACAGCGGCCTCCAGCGTGAGGCGGCCGGAGCGGGGATCGAGGCGGAAGAGCCGCCGCGCCTCAGGAGGCACCTGACTGCCAAAGGTGTAGACGACTTCACCATTGGGGCCCTCGTCGGGGTCATCAGCATCCAGGTCAAGCAGCAGGGAGCCGGGCTGTGCATCCTCAGGCAGCTCCACCGTGACCGAGCTCTGCGCAAAGGTGGGGCTGTTGTCATTGGCGTCGAGCACACGGACATGCACAGTGGCGGTGCCGGAGCGCGCTGGACTGCCGCCATCCTTGGCCACCAGCTCCAGCGTGTAGGTGGGCTGGCGCTCGCGGTCGAGCTCCTGGAGCAGCACCAGGTCAGCGCAGCGCGCCCCGTCCGCCCGTGTCTGCGCCTCCACGCCGAAGTGGCTGTTGAGGGACACCTGGAAGCTCTGGATGGAGTTGGAGCCCACGTCCTCATCCACGGCCACCTCCAGCGGGAGCCGGGTGCCGGGCGCGGCGCTCTCAGACACCTCCAGCGTCATCTGCGCACGAGGGAAGCGCGGCGCGTTGTCGTTGATGTCGCGCACCTCCAGCTCCACGTGCACCAGGCGGTAGCGCTCCTGCCAGCAGCTCACCACGTCGAAGGCGAGGACGCACTGCGGGGCCTGCCCGCACAGCCGCTCGCGGTCCAGCCCCGCGTCGCCGATGCTCAGCTGCCCGTCCTCCTCACGCACCCGCACCAGTGAGCTGTTGCTGAACTGCCGCATCAGTCGGAAGCTCATCTCGCCCGGCGCCTTCACGGGCATCTCATCAGCCAGCGTGCCGATGACCGTGCCCGGTGCGCCCTCCTCGTCCGTGCGGTACCTCACCGTCTTGCCGAGCGCCGCGGCCAGCAGGTAGCCGAGGGCGAGCAGCCGCAGCGGGCGGCGGGCGGCGGCGTTCATGCCTTGGGGCGGCGGGACGGGGTGGGACGTGCGGTGCGAGGCGGGATGGGACGGGACGCGCGGGACGGGACGGCCGCTCTGCGCGCACCCTCCGCCACCCTCTGCGCCCGTCCGCGCCGCCTCCGCGCCTTTAGTAGACGGCGCGATGCAAATGGCCGGGGCGGGGCGGCCAATGGGAGGCGGGCGGCGCGGCGCGGAGCCTCCCAGAAAATCCCTTTAATGTGGAAAGGGCTTAGGGAGGCGGCACGACGGGACAATCGCGGAGCGCGCCTTTGTTGTCCCCCGCTCCCATTCTTTTTATTTTTCCTTTTTTTTTTTTTCCAACC
>JAWLRI010000885.1:2590684-2605155 GCA_034781795.1 Crypturellus tataupa
CGTGTCCCCCGCCCTGATCTTCCCCCCTCCCGATCCCCTGCACAAGCAGGGAGTGCTGTTCCGAGACGAGCGCTTATTCTTTATTAAAAAAAAAAAAAAAAAATCAATCAATCAATAAAACAGGACCTGCGTTTGCTTCCCATGCACTCTTCGAGTGAGGTTGGAAAGAGGTCTATATTCAACGTATCCTCAAGTATGTGCCCCAGGAAAAGCTTGGAAATTACCCCTTTCCTATCTGCCCCCATCCTGTCCCGTTCTTTCTATGAGATCACTTTCTTGACAGGTCCCCAGATCGTTTCTAGCTCTTCTTGCCTTTTTAGAGAACAACATGCACTTTCTTCCTGTCTTGGCTATTCTTTTTTTTTTTTTTTTTTTTCCCACTGTTTGTGACTTTGAGTTAAAAAAATAGATATATCAGCTGCCCTGCTAGAGCAAAGCCTTCTCCCCAATATTTTGGATCGAGTCCACCAGAGAAATGTTCTGAAAGGCTGGGTAAGAATTCAGTTTTGCAGCTCAAAAATAAGCATACGGATCAGCTGTGTTAAAAGCACTTCTTTGAAATATTATGGCTAAACAGCCCACATTGGCTGATTGCTCCATGTGGGGACATATGTTCCTGCAAACTGTGCGTATTGTTACTAATGGGGATTCTCACACCACAGCCTTCCCTTTGAATCTGCGGCACTGGTGGTTTCTCCGGAGCTGTTGCAAGGTTGCTTTAATAATTTACCAGCTTTCTTGCACTTAGCGTTGTTGCGGAAACTCAGAGCCTGCGAAGAAGGAGGCATTTCTCAGTGTCCAGAGGTCTGATACTTGCTAACAAGCTCCTTCCTCTACTGCTTTGCCACAGACATCAAAGTTGCTCTGGGAGGTGGGTGTCAGGCAAAGGAAAAAAAAAGAAAAGACCTTCCTATCCCTGAGATTCCAGGGCAATATGTCGCTTCCTAAGAGTGAAAATGGTCTTAGACCGTCGACCTGATGCCACCAGGAACCAAGTCAGAATGGTGCTCAGGAACTCGCTCCTTGCTTTTTTTTTAACCTCATTATTATTATTACTTTTTTCAGAAGCACCTGTTCACCAGTTGTGATGTTTCCCTGATTCTGATTCAGTCCTTAAAAACAAAGTTTATTTGGGCAAGTCCTTCTTGAATAACTGTGACCTTAGGATAATGACAAAAATCTCCCATTCCCCATCCCTCCTCTGGCTGAAGACAAGCTCTTAGGAGCTCTGTCCCCCTTCATCATTTGCCTCTTTCTACAGCAAGACATGCTTGCATGTGCCCCATGACAGGGTAAGACTTTCTTCCTCTTATCAGATGCCTGGGACTCTCTCTAGTGGCTTCTATCAATGAAGATAAACCAGGAGGCTTCCAGATCATTCAACCTTGGGCTTGGTAGTGCAGGTAAGATATACACCTTGGTGCGCAACTTAATGCACAAGGACATGGAAGTAACCCAGGCTTTAAGGCAGTGGTTTCCCCTTTCCCAGAGAGCTTAGGGACACCAAGCCCTGGGTATGGAATGTCCCCCGCTCTCCTTGGCCATGATTCCCCCAAATCCTGCTGCAGGATGTCTACAAGACCTCGGGACAATGGGCTGGGATCCCTTCCTAACACATGCCCTAGGATGGAGGGCTCTGCCAAGACTTTCCTCAGCCTAGAGGGATTGGACTATGAAGGCATAGTCTCCTGCTGACCATGTAGACCCAGAAGGTCCAGCAGACATTTCTTCAACCATGAAGCTGGGATGTAATTAATTCCCCTGCCCCCAACCTTGTCCCTGAGCCTGAAGTGGCACGAACACTCTCCTTGGCACAAAGCCCTCCAGCTTTGCTCACAGACCATGCCTCTTCGGCCTCATGGTGGGCTCTGCTGCCATTGAGTGATCTGCAAAAACAAAGGAATTCCTTCTGCTTCCCGACCTAAACAATCGTCCCTGTTTAATCATTTCTGTTGCAACCAAGGAAGTGTGGGGTTAACCTGTCAAGCTCCACAGGCTTGGGCCGACCAAAACCCCAGAAAACAAAAGACTGGAACGGAGCGGCAAAAGGTTTTGTTGTTCTATGACTGTTTGTGTTTGAGGGTAGCATGCAGCATTGTGCATCTGTCTCTGGCCATGTAGTCTATAGAAGCCGGAGGCTGCAATCTTTCCTCTCAGTTGCAGTTTGGTACTGAGGTTATAAATCATCCCGATCATTTGTTTCTTATATTTGCTTCATATGCTTCCCCCACCCCGTCTCTCTCCTCTGTAAAATAGGGGTTATAAAAAAGAGTTTGTTGCTTAGAATAAAGAAATCACTTGCACATACCCCCCACACGGCAAGCAGTTTTGATTCCACAGGGAATTTATTTTTTAATTGGATTAATTTCTAGCCTCTCCCGGAGTAGCAGCTGGAGTCTTTGATTCAAGAGGTTAAAACAAAGGAGAGTGAAACAAAAGACCAGTTCTTCACATTCCCGACACAGCGTGGGCCTCGTGCGTGCTGCCCGGAGGTATCTCTGGAACAGCACATTCCTGCGTGGCCTGCAGCCGGGGGTCTTCTGGGGTCCTTTTGGGGTGCTCCTCATCTGTTTTGCCCAGGTGATGAAAAAGTCTGCAAAGCGGCTTGGTGGGAGCCCCCCATCCCACAACTCAGCCTATAGTCTTGCATAACCTTAGGTCTTGATGTAAAGGAATCGAGCACCTGCTGGCATTTCTTTTGTCTGCTTCCTGCTCTGCATGCCCCCCACACCACCCTGGCCCTTTTCCAGTTTTCTTTATACCATCTGTGCCCAGGAAGAGATAGGTGAGATTTTTCAGAAGATAAAATGCGAGGCAGGTGCCTAGGCTGAGTTCTCAGCTCTGTGGTTCAAAGCAAGTTAATGAGGCCCAGATCCATTGAGGTTTGAGGTATTTAGGTGCTCAAATGTCATCAAGTACAGAGGAAGTTACACTTAAATTTTAGCTTTGATATGGACTTGAGCTATGGTCAGACTCAGCTCCTCATGCCCCCAAAGCATTTCCTTACCTCACAGAGTTATTGTAAAGACAAATACATTTCAGACAGTAAATATACACAACAGTGTAGGTCCTGCTGTTTGCCTATCAAGATTGTTACCAGATCAGAGGTGTCCTCCAGAAGGAACAAGCTTTATTACATAGGTCCCTTCCGGTTGCTTTGCCTGGGTGACGCTGGTTTTAGGGGTGCAGGTAGCAGAGTGACAATTCACAGCAGACTCTGATGTGGGCCTTCAGAAGACATGCCCACCTTCTCCAGAGCTTGAGGTCCGCTCAGATCAGGTAGTCCTGAGCAGGTCTGCTCAGGACAGACTAGTTAATAGGGCAGCCACACAGCTTCTATGTCTGTGAAAATTGTTCTTACCCCTCTGTGATTATTCTGGTACACCTGGCCAGGGTGATTTTGGTGCCAGTTTGAGATGTCTTTCATTTCAATTTGAAGTTGTCCTGGCTGGTATATCTGGCCTCCTGGGCCTTATTCATGCTCTCCTCCATGACAGTCTGTTTGGGATTTTAAGCTCTTATAAATGATGAATAGTTGAAGAAATCTACCTTTCAGCTACCACAGGGGAAGGCAGTCCCCTGTGATCACTTATGTGTGTCTGTTGCGACGGGCTCCACTAATTTCTTTGAGAGACAGGTCCTATATTACTTGATGCACAAGGTCTCCTCTTGGGTGTCTTTCCACTGCAGGAGAGTATCACCTGCACTAAGCAAACATGGCCATGTCACTCATTAGGGTTTATCTCCTTCCTACTATTGCTTGAGTCTTTCCTAGCAAGATCATACGCTTATATATAGTTACATATATGTCTAGGCAAATCTCTCTCCTATGTTTCTGTTCTCCTGCTGTCAGGATTCACCGGCTCTTGTCTGGTTTGGGTAACTTCTCACCCCTCAGGCCTGCACTTTGGGTTTTATCCGATCCACAGGATGCCGTGCCACAGTGTGGTGTCCCTGCTACACCCACACGGCAGCGGGAAATCCTGCAGAATAATCCTTGCTTGGGTCCTGGGAACAGGAAAGTGGCATTAGCATGGTGCTGCATTCGAGCTAATCATGTCACAGCAAGGTTAGTTAGCTTGGGCACTGTGTTACACCTTCTGATCCTCGAGACGGCTATGTGGCCCTGCTGGATAATTTGGGGGCTTCTTGTGGTTGTTTTCAAGCTGGTTACAACAGGGGACGGCACGGGCACAAAACACTCTGAGACTGACGTGTTAAGTGGAGAAGCGGCCCTTCCTCCCTCTTGTCTCTGCGCTCCCCCCTCGCTCCCCCGTCCTCCATCTCAATCACACGAAGCCGGAGCCCCCAGCTGTGCAGGGCTAAGCCTCCTCCCGTCCCGTGCGGCGCGGCCGACGAGCAGGAGCGTGCTGCTGGGCGGCAGTGTGCCTCGTGTCACTCGGGCTCGGGCTCGGCACGCTGCGCGAGCGCATGGAGCGCCCGGGCGCCCGCGGCCGCTGCGCTTGGCCGCCTGCCAGGCCGCGCTCTCTATTCACCACCAGCGAGCGCGCAGGTCGCGCCGAGGGGCCGAGCAAGGGGCCGGGCGCTGGAGAGCTCCTGCAGTTTCCGAGGTGGAAAAGGGAGCGCTGCAATGGCAAGGCTTTTGGGGAGCCACTGGCGCTTGACTATGTGAGTTGGGTCTGGATCACATTAACATTAACCATGCTGTGTGCAGGCCTCCATCTGGGCCTTCCAGACTCACACTGGCAGGAGCTGCAGCTTCCCCTTGGGAAAAGCAGGAGTCTGCTTGCTTGCTCGGCTTGTTGACCTGCTCCTGCATCTTCCCTGCAGCCGCATGGCCAGCTCCTCATGGTCCTTGCTGCCATACCCCCTTTCCGCCGTTTGCACCAGAGGACGCTGGCACTTGTCCCCGTGCCTCGGGGCCACCACATCTGCCTCGCAAGCTGCCTTTGCCAAGGCAGGAGGTCAAGCTCTGCGTGTCGAGCGTGTCCTGTCTCCCGCTTGCTGCTTCTGAGGAGCAGCTTGCAGCTTTGGGGGCTTGAGGGCTGCGGCCCGGTGGCGGCATCACTGTCCTGCTGCCCCCACCTGCTTTGTGCTTCCCACACATGGGAAACGTGTACATTTGAGATGACAGCTCTGGAAGCTGGTTCCTCTGACTTCAATAGAGGCCAGACCACTTTCTGCATTAAAAAGCTTAACTTCAGCACTTTTACATGAGAAACCTGCATTGGCCAAGCCCAAGATTTTGTTTCTGCGTGGCAAGGAGTCCCTGGGACTGAAGACAGCAAAGCAGCAGTGAGATCCATGGGATCACTCTCCTTGATCCTGCCTTTGTGATCGTCTCCCTTTCCCAACTGCAGGTGGGGCTCACAATTAAACCTCTCTTCACTGTCTCCACCTTCAGTGAGACGGCTTTCAGTGGACCATTTTTGGTTTCAAAGGACCTACACCTTACTGCTTGAGATGCACCAAGCTCTGGGGCAGAGCAAGTCAGGTGAGAGGCACACAACGGTGAGGAGGGGGATGTTTTGGCTGAGGAAATTTGGAAAGATTTTAAGTACTCATACAAAGTAGACAAGAAGTAAACTTTTCAGAACCTTGGGGACTAGTGGAAATTTGGTTCCTAAATCATTTAGGTACTCTTTAATATTTTACCCAGGACCTTGGTTTTAAGGTTTTCTATAACTACACTTGTCTGCGTTTCATCAGTTTGAGGTGTGGCTCTGCATTAGATCAGATATTGCTTTATGAGGTCAAGGGAAGAATCTTTCCACCAGGATTTTGTCTGAATCTGCCATTTTTTGGCCTCCAGAGCTACAAAACATTCCTGCAACAACTATTCATCTTTCACATATGGTGTCTGTATCCCATTTTCAGTTTACTGTTCACTGCTGATCAGGTCTGAGAAAACACCATGCAGGGTGGGAACTGGATGCTGTGACCTGGACCTGGCGGCAGCCCAGGGAAGAACCAAGGAAAGCCGAGTTATTTTTCCAAGACTAAGGAACACATCCTCCCAATAACCCCATCCATGCTGGTTGTTTACCTCTTCTTGAGATGTAACTAGTCAGTCTCCTCAAATGTCACCTGTAATTCTCTACATATGGAACAACATCGTGATAAGGTGGTCTGGAAACCACACGCAGTCTCTATAGCTACACCTAAAACAGTGAATAAAACACACAATCCTCAGCTCTGTTTGGTTTGCTTATAAAGATTTAGCTTATGCCAATACGGCTCTTTTCTAATTTGATGGGACTTCTTTCCGCCTTTTTAAGTTTAATTGCCTGGCGCAATCAGCTACTTCATTCACTTTAAAAGGAAGTGCCTGGTTTTGCAGCCACCCAGTAAGTTTTACATCTGGGACTGAACGGAAACATAGAAACCAGCAAATTTTACACATAAGATCTCCAGGAGAAAAATCATTTAGTTCAAGAGTCCACAGAATCCTGTTTTGAAAAGTTACATGAATTATTGTCACTTTTAAGCACAACAATAAATATGTAGAATGACCTCAAAAAAGAGCTTGAGTCTTAGCAAAGAATTGCCCAAGAAATGTATCGAATTAGACAAAAAAGAAAAGCATAAAATCCGCATTATCCAAAATTACAAAGAGCTGGTGACTCAAGTGACTTTCTTGTTTGCTGCTGTACTAAACACCAAATTCATGTTTCTGCCTAAAAGAATTTGCATCTCTGCAGTGAGCAGATCTGAAAGCTTTGTTTTGTGGTAGAGGTATGCGGCAGTGGGGTGAGAGGTAGAAAATGATGCAGTCAGGCATGGTTTGTAAGCGGAGGGTCACCGATGGGTGAAGCCTCACAGAAGTTAAAACTGACAAATAAGTGCTCAGAGGTGCTCCTGGAACATCATAGCCACAATGGAGGGGTAGTCTTGAACACTTATCTGGAGAGGGTTGAGTTTGCCTCAGCAGCATGTCTCTATCTATGTATGTTATATATGTTATAATGAACATGATAATTACAGAAGACAATTTAGAATATGTTTGTTCTATGAGTTCCTCCTCAGTAAGCTAAAACAATGCCACGAGTCTAAAGAAATGTGAAATCTAATTATGGTAGTTGTGCAAGTAAAGTAATGAGGAGCTTGAGAGTGTGACTGATAAGCAATTAGGTACTAGACTAATGAGCAAGCTGTCTAACGTCTATCAAAAGAATAAGGGGGTTTGTGCAAGAGACCTCGGCATTGTAAGAGGAAGATGCACCATATCCAGATGCAGCTTTCCAAGACACATTGTTCACGTTGTGAACACATGATGCTTGCTAATGACTGGAGCCTGTGCCCAATTCATGGACAGAGTAATTAACCAGTTAAAGGTATGTGGTACACCCACAATAGATAAGGATAACAGAGAACACAAAGTGCAAGGGACTGACATACACATACATATAGAGAGCTGCAGCTTGGATTCAAGGTGTTGCCTAGGGTTTATTTAGCCCTGCATAAAGCAGAAATAGAGAAACTGCGGAAAAACTGGCATTAGGTTGGACTGTGGAACCACTAGCGTGAGTCTGGAGCAGGGGCAGTGGCAGCGGGTGCGCCGGGGAAAGGCACTCCAGGCCACAGCTCTATATGTAGGGTAGTCTTACAACAATACTTACATTGTGTGCAAGACTGTCTCCAGCTGCTTATACTTCACCAACTATTAACTGTTTAGGTGGAAATTTTCCATGCTGGGTGTCTGCTTTAGGCTGTTTTTTTTTTTTTTTTAAAGAGAAAGTTTAAACCGAAGCAGTTCAGCTATCTTCAGAAAGGAGGATAGGATAAATTTATCCTAGGCTTTTTTATGGTTGTTTTGCCTGTGGGATAAACATCTAGGCTCTTCTCTTTTGCTTTTATTTATTTATTTATTTATCATTTTAACACAGTTTTCATGATTTAGTTTGAGGGCTTGGAAGCTTGCAAGAGCATGCCCTGCTAAAGCAGGTGAGTGACTTCTGTCGATCTTGTGAACATTCAATGAAACTGGGCCATACATCTGATACCCTGGAGCCTGCAAATGCTAAACAGAGATTTAGCAGCTAAATCACCTTTAAATTCTACCTGCACTGAGCATGCTGTAGCATCTGATTTGGGAACAACCTGAGCAAATTCAGGGACCTGAAAGCCATCTACATCCCTCTGTAGTCCTAGGCAGATGGACTAAGAAGCTCCTGGTTGTGAATGAAGCAGAAATGGGCACTTGGAGTGAGAAAAATCAAGAGGCTCTATTCCAATCATAGTACCTTTCCCCCTGTTCTGTCCCAAATTTGCATTAATATTGAGGATGTTTGGGGGATAGAGTGAATTATTCCTCTGCTACTAGGAAATACCTGTAAAACCCACTCGTTAAGCATCCCTCATTCTCTTGGTGTCAAGAAGGGTTGCGCATGATGACCCAACTTTGGTCCTGGTTCTGTGCCTCCTCCAATAGAAGAGTTTGTGTGGTGAATCTACCGCTTGCAACCCTGGGGACAACTTCTGGAGAACTGGTGGGGAAAATTGGCTTTTTCAGTGTACTGCTTATTAAAATCTAGGCAACCACACACAGAACGTTATTGAGTTTTCAATGACAGGCTTCCAAAAGTGAGGAGAAAGCAGGCTGTGAGTATTCCAGCTTAGGCATGCAAAATTAGCAGTTACTTTTGACCTGCATCACTTTGTGCTTCAACTCACAAGCTGTAATGTGGGGTTAATGATACACCCTCCTTTCACAGCTTCATTATGGAGATAAGCTAATTAACATCTAAGTCAAGAATGCAGAGGCCACAGAGAAGTCTGCAAGAAAATTTGTATTTCTACCCTGAGCAGGACTTGAACAGTTTCAGGAAACTGTGAGCTATGGAGCAAGGAAACAGTCCTGAAGTAAATGACAACTCTCCTCTCTACTGTGTATTGCAGGAGTCCAGTGGAGAAATAATGCTTGACCGGGCAAATAAGGATTGCATCACAGCATGAGTGAGGCTTCAAAGAGCACCTTAGGCCCCATATTTCCTAATTTAAGTACCTCACTTTACAATCTTAATAATATTCTTCCAATTAAGTTCTCTAGGGTGTCATAGTCATGGAAATATAAAAGTCTGTAAAGACAGAAGCCTCTTCTGTGTGCCCTGTAATCATGCATGTTGCCTGTGGCATGATGGGGATTTATATCAGTGATTGTTCATTAAGCAACAATCTCTGGCTGCCCAGATGGTGACTGACTTGCTCACTGTCCTCCAAGTACGCAGTGAACTTCTTGGCTTCTTTTTCCCTGCCGCCATAAACCTCTTTTCCCTGTAGGGAATAAACCTCCGTGCTCCCTTATCCTGTTGTCTCAATAATGTGGTATTTGATAACACTTCAGATGATATTGAACATTGAACCCTCTTTTTTGCGTTAAGCTGTTCTAAGACTGAAGACCCAAGTAGGCCATGAAGCAAAGCTGTGGGACTTGTTTTGGTCAGCCAAAAATGAGCCATAGCCACAATTGGTTAACATGTACCATTTGAGTTTGAAGATATAAGCTGTGCATTAGGTCCTGCCTTTTTATAATGTTCTGGAGTCAGACGTCTCTGTGCCTCATACATGAAATGGGAATGTAATAGTACTTCCTCACAGAAGGTGGTGGGAACTTCTGTCTACACTTAGGTCCTCTAGAGACGCTTCTATGAAAACAAGCAAGCTGCTGATTTATTTTTGGCTTTATCTTCCTCAACATACTTGCTTGGCAAATATGCTGAAAATCTTCCAGACACTTAAAGTTTCAGTGAGGTCACTGTTAATGGAAATTTCCCCTGGAATTACTCTTTCAGAGTGGAAAAGGGTAGGGAAAAGGGGCCATGGGGTTTCATCCTCTGGGGGAAACTGAAGGTCTGCCCTTGTGGGATGTCAGGGCTATCAACAGCACGGCAGATATGAGGGAAGGAGGTGGTCTGAAGTCTCTTTACAGGGCCTGGGGACACAGGAATAACAGAGCAGGAAGATGGAGGATAGGGAAGATTTTGGTTAAGCAAAGAAAGTAGAGAGTGGAGATTTTCTGGAAAAGGAGAGGGTTTTTTTCCCCTCCAATGGGCACCTTAGCACCTCGGCTAGCACCCAGCATCCCAGGTTGCAGACAAAGGCATGGGCTGCTCCCCAAAAGGCTATTGCATGGGTCTGTCATAGATATGGTAATCCTGAGTACGTCAGGAGCTTTCTCCATGCAAGCACCATGCAGCTGGACTCTCTTTTTTTGCTATATCACCTGCACAAATCAATTACCATTAAATGGGGAATGGACCCGTCTGGCTGTGTCCATGCTTCAAACAAGTCATCCGGCGATCCTATTAATAAAACAATTCTCGCCTTATCTCTCTCCTCCCCCATCTGTGTCTTATCCCACTTCCATTCCACCTCCAGTGTACACTGTGCACTCTTGTCTTTCCAATCGCTCCACAGTGCGTCTGGCCTGGCCTCACAGAATAACCCTGAAAAATGCAATAGACACTCTTACAAGCGAATGCATATTGCGATACAAAGCCTGGAATGGAGAGCTCCTTTATGCTGCACAATGCATTGTTTCGGGGCACGGTGTCAGGATGGCTGTAGAATGACTCTGAGAGACATTTGGAGCTGCACATATAGGCAGGCTCGTACTGTATATAGCACATTGGCTGCTGTTCTGCGCTTGGACACAATGTCCAACAAAATCGTATTGGTAATGTGAGCTGTCCGCCCAGCCTGTCCATTTCGATTTACAATATTTCACCTGAAAACCCTCTTTAATCAAAAGCAGATAGGAAATTGCTTATTATAAAGTGCCATAGGTGTACATGGTGCTTTACAAACATACAAAGAGACAGATTACTGCCCTGGAGAACTTACAATTGGATTTAGACAAATACAATAAGAAAGAAAGAAAAAAAAAGTATGAGGGTTGAAACTTGGAGCAGACAAATAAATGCCTGTATACAATTGCATCAGTCACAGTACATGGAAATATGCTCTTTTTTGATTCAAATGTTCAGCTGTGTCACATCTACTGCTGAGGTTGACAAACTGTTTGTTCCTTAGGTAGTAAATGCTTATATTTTAATGCTTGTTATGTCATGAATTATTAAACCAATTTAAATGTAAAGATCAACTGAAAGGACAAACTTATGTTTAAGGATGACCTACAGCATTTTAAATGGAAACAGTGGCTGAACTAGTAAAAGCAAAGTCAGATTTTGTTTAGTTCAGATAATTTATGCCCAAGATAAAATGCTGATGTAATTTATGTTGCATTTAGTGCTTTGTTTCCAATGCTATTTGACTGTGCAAGAGTGTGATACGAGTAATATTTTAAGACAAGATATTTATAGAATACACTTGTAGTTAACACACAGAGTTTTCACTCATCTTTCTTGCAGAAGGAAGAAAAGAAGGAAGAAAGGACATGAGAAAGATGAAAGCACAAGGTAGTAGACATGTATGATTAAATTCATTATATCAGTGCTCTCTGTCTCTTTATTTTCTCTGTAATTTTCTTAAAAAAATGAAGGAATATATTTTGGAAATTCTGGAATGACTGATGTAGACATAATATTCTGAGCAGTTCTGAGGTAGCCATCCAGTCATCTTCTCTCTATCTCTTTTTTCTCATGCTTTTTGTTTACCAGTCAGCCAGTGATTCCAGTCCTTGTGATAGAAATCAACTGGAAAAGATCCTGCTCATTTGCTGTGGAAAAGTACCTCAAAAGTATATTGGGTGCTGCAGAGTGAATGGTCCTTAAAGGCAATATACAGACTTATAAAGGATGACAGCAGAAATAAGACACTTTGGCCATCTTTTATGAGGAGTCATTAAAAAAAGTACTTATTTATCAAATCTGAGACAATGGTCACATAATGGATTTTTTTTTTTCCAGATTCAAGGTGAATCAAAGGAAAATTGTGTCCAGGAGGACAAAGATGTTCAGCCAGTACCACTATAGCGTGACCACATGACATACCCAGAGGCAGCCATGGGGCTGTTAGTACAGCTGCCTGCAGACTCTGCCAAGGAGCCAGATGATGCTGGAGGAATATCTTTCACAGCTCTGGATATGGCTATTCTTGGCTTGTTCTCTGGCTACAGGAGCTGGAACTCATCGCCGGGCAGATAAACAGAGAGACTAATAAAGAAGATGAGGAGCTGTCGATCGCTTGAGCAAATCAGAGCCAGGCTATTAAGCTGAGGCGCGTTTGCTACGTCCGTGAAAAATCACCTGGTCCTTGGTGCTTGATCCAGAATGGAAGCGCGCACATAACTCTTGAAATATAACTCTTCACCATCCCCTCTCCCTCCCAGTCCCTCTCCTCAAATGAATAATTTCAGTGCATAATTACAGAAATGCAAAAAACCCCTACCTCTTTGAGACACTGATTTTTTTGTAATTCCCGTAATTGGCAAGCGGGTGGGAATGGGGGAAAAAAAGGGAGAAAGCTTTGATTTTTTTTCCAAGCGGAAAACGTGCAAGCCCTGTGTGGGTTAGGTCCTTTAGATATTTAAAAAGATTGAAACAACTTCAAAGGAGACATTCTGTTCTATCAGGTTTAGTATATTTTAATATTAGTGAGAGTTTTTTTCTTCAAGAAGAAAAATCCATTCTCTTGGGGACATAATACATCCTAAAATATTTTATCCAGAATAGTTTTCATTGTTTTTAAAGAGACAACACAGCATTTCAAGTGCGCTAAAGATGGCAAATGTCCTAATTTCTACTTATCAGTGTTGGCCGTTCTGTGTTATCAGTTTGCTAGTTGCTAGTTATGTAAATCAAAATTTTCTACTGATAGAATGCTGTCTGTTGGAAATGAGAGGGGAGAAGCATTTGATTATAATGCTTTTGTTTACCTGCTAAATGCTCCAATATGTTGTTGATAAACAGAGGTGCAGATAGACCTTACCTTAGGGAACTGCCAGCTCAGTTTAGTTCAGTTTAGAAATACAAAGGACTAAGGACTAAGGAGGATTTTCTGAATTCCCTGAATGTGGTCCAGAATATGACGGATTACCAGAAGATAGAGCTATTCTCTCTCAAAAGCAGGTGTTTATTTGAACTATCTTTCCTGCCCCATCTGGTGGATTAAATACATTTCTTATGAGAAGCATATTTTAAATATGAATCAGAAAAGAAGCAAATGGAAGGAAAAGACAGCTGGGAATAGGGATACATGCAGGAAGGATAAGGCATCATCGCATCTCAGGACAGATGCCATGCAAGATGTGAGCCCCTATGGCCCTGCATCTCATAGTCCTGTGACCACATGGGCCCCTCCAAGGGATTTTGGAGAGGACCAGTCCTGCCAGCAGGGCAGTGGGGCTGCCCTTTGGGAGTGGGTTCCGCTTTGAGCTGGAGATCAAAAGTGAGTGTGAAAATGGTAGTAGTGAATGAGGAAATTGTCAGAATGAGAGCAGCAGAGCTAAGGAATGAGGAAAGAGAAGAGGAGGAAAGGGCCATGGGGAGAGAAGTGCCCTTGCTCTTTGCAAGGGTTGCTTTGAGAGCAGGTGCAGCCAAGAAGAGGTGCAAGTATGTGAAGATCTTCTCCAAATCAAAGGGACAAAGCATTAAAAGAGACGTGGGACTGTGCAAAGCGGTACCCTGAGTAGCATTTGTTGTAGGGAATCAGGTCATTCTCGAGATCATTCTCTGTGTTTTGGTAGAGTGGCTGTGAAAATCACAGTCAGTTCCTTGCCTGTTTGTGCTGAAGCATTTCTTTCTCTCTTGGAAGCCCTGATGAGTGGGTGACACTTGATGGGCAGATAAGACTTGATAGCCAAATGCCTCCTTTTCACTATCCTCCCCCTTCCCTCCGTCTTGAATGTTGAGGGAGGTAGTGGTCATCTCTCCATCTCCAGGTCATCAGCGCCAGCCTTGGCAGCAAAGCCTCTGCGTGGGATTGGCAGCCAGCTGGTTTAACATCTGGGCTGGGAGTCTGTGGGGAAATGTCTAACAGCCTGCCTTTACCCTCTTTCTTTCCTTTTCATTATAATCCAGATAATGAAAGCAATGAGAAGCTAATCTGTCCCTTGCCAGCGCCAAGGAGATGCAGCTGCTGGCCTCAGGATATTCTAGGTTATTCCAGATTAACCTCCCGGTCCACGCACATTTTGGGTTCTCTGGATCAGAAATGAGGCTGTGAGCAGCGAGGCTGCCTGATGCTGGAACAGGGTTATTTTTTCCCTTAGCACACAGTCACACTCCCACTGTTTTCATCCATTTTGCCCTTTTCAGACTTCACACACTGTAGCTGGTGTGCTATATTCTGTGAAAAATCATGGAGAAAGGCTCCTTACTGGGATCCTCTTCCCACTCTGAAACACTCTCTACTCCCTAAGCCTCCCTGGTCCTGTTATGGTCCCACTATGCTTCCATCTACAGAATCACAGAATGCTTAAGATTGGAAGAGACCTCTAGAGATTATCTAGTCCAACCCCCTGCTCCAGCAGGGACACCTAGAGCATGTGGCACAGGGCAGCATCCAGGTGGGTTTGGAAGATCTCCAGAGAAGGAGACTCCACAGCCTCT
>JAWLRI010000885.1:2605255-2617653 GCA_034781795.1 Crypturellus tataupa
GATGCAGCCAGGATCCCATTGGCCTTCTTGGCCACGAGGGCACATTGCTGCCTCATGGTTAACCTGTTGTCAACCAGAACTTCCATATCTCTCTTCATGGAACTGCTTTCCAGCAAGTCAACCCCTAATCTGTACTGGTCTAGGTAGCTCTGGAGGCAGGATTTGGGAAGTCAGAGACCAGGAACCTTCTGGGATATTCCAAAGGGTTTGCTCTGACCAGTCCCTTGTAGTCTGGAAAGAAATGTACTGTAGGAAGGATGGGGTGGAGGCCCCATGTTCAGTGAAGGTGCTCTGGAGTACAGCTGACCTGTGGTGGCCCCTTCAATAGTGGAAGAGGTGAGTAATGTCCCAGTGGGTGTCATCCCTTGGAGCAGAGGAGGGAGAGCTGGCTTCTGGAGTTTGCCTGCCAGGGTCAATATAGCCAGAGGACTGGGTATCCTGTCTTGTTAGATTATGTCACTATTAACTGCAGTTAAACATGTGTTTTCATGTATAACATAGTACATCTGCCTTCAGTGATTCAGGTTTTCCTGTATCTGAAATAAGGTCATATGCCTGATGTCTGTTAATTACTCTGAAAATTCCCTCCGTTATGTGATGCCCTCTTGTCCTTTGGATCGTCAAGAGGAGGATTTTCTCTCTCTTTTTCTTTTACCACTGGAGGGATTTTAGACTGCGGGTTATTCTGGATGAAATCTTGATTTGGCAAAGTAAAGAAGGCAAAATTTGTAGTCTTCTTAGAGCTTCTGCAGTGCTTATGTGCGTCTTATGATCTCTGCATGAATAATATGTTCATGTTAATGCTGCACAGCAATGAACAGACTACGTATGCTTGATGAAGCAGTTGTTAGACACATTTCCTTAAATAGATCTTTTGCTAATTCAGCTCTGTACTGGCTCTCTGCTTGCTCTGGGTGACTGGTCTGCAAGGTCCATGGTTCTGCTTATGGTGTAATCTCCTGCTAAATATCTTGCTGGGGATGCTATAGGGTGGCCCAGGACCGTGACCCAGGTTTTAGCTTTCATTACAAATAACAACAAAAAAGCTCAAAAAAGCAAAGAACTATCTCTAAGATTGAACTATCTCTAAGTGAGATGAGTAGAGTTTCCTGAGACTGCAGACAGCCTAAAGCTATAGTTTTCATTTAAAGGGATTTGAATGGCTTCATTTACACGGATTAATATTGCAACTGAAAGTTAATACTTCACATGGCAAAACAGTCTATTTTTGATGCTTACTTCTTAGCAGAGTTATTCAGGAAGCCCCAAACTTTAATCTTTACCTGGATATACCAGGTCCTTCCCTTGTGTGCTGCATAGGCAATTCTGGTGAGGCAGTCACTGAGTTTGCTGTACAAAAATATATGTCTTGTTCTGATCTGGAAGTGGTCAGTTATATAAAATATATCTGATGCAAAAGAAAGGTCAGATAAATAAGAGAGGGTGCATGGTCATGTCTGTATTATTCATTCTCATGCTTAATTTAACAAAATCCTTCAATTTTTTAATGATTGTGAAGCTGCTACAAAATTTCCAGTCTATGACACTACAGTGTACTACAGCCAGAGACAGATCTGCAGAAAGCTCTGAAATTCCAGTCTTTCAGTGTCAAAATTTTGCTTGTCCAGGCAGAAGTCTCAAAAATAGCTAATTGCTGAGCCTTTCTGTACCTGGGAAATGGTTTGTATCCCAGAGGGGGTCTGCAATGCCTAGACCCTCCAGGGGTATAGGAATGTGCAGTGGAGGACTCTGCGGTGCCTGAAATCCTGGCCACCTACATACAGCCCTGATGTAACTATGCCATGGTTACAGCGAGGAACATTTCTATCTGCCAGTTGGTCTTGGGTGGGCTTTTCCAAGTGTCAATTTTTGCTTTTCTTGAAGAATGGATCAATCTTTTGCTGGAAGAGACATCTCAGAAATCAGGAAGAGTCTTTCTCCTACACAGTAGTTTGCTGGTTAGAGCAGTGAAAGATCCAGGTTTGTTCTTTGCTTTATCAGAGAGAGCCACAAAAGAAAAGACTACTAAGAGATAGGGTTATGAGGTAGGGAGAGACTGACTCTGAGACACTGCAGGAAAAAAAATGCCTTATTCATGAGTCCAGGGAGAAGAGACAGAAAAGGGAATAGTAAAGGAGTAATTAAGAACGAATATTTGTATGCAAACTCTCTCCCCTCACATTTGGAGTGAGTGTTTGAGCCATCAGGCTATTATGTAGAAGAAGGGCACCCTCAGCATCCTATTTCCCAGGTTCCTGATAGACCTCAGGGTGCATTCTATGAAGACTTGAATTGGGTCAATGTTAAGTGTGCTCTGAGAATATCTCTTGGAGAGGCTTACAGGTTCCAGATTTGTTCTTATGTTTTGTTTCTCAATCCTGACTGTGTACAAAATGAGAGAGCCTGAGCTTGCCAGTCAGAAAGGATATAAGCTTGCCAGGAAGCAGAACTCTTTTTTTTTTTTTTTTTTTCATAGGTGTTTTCAACACCTACTGAGTATAGCTATTTCCAGGGCCAAGTAAATGCTGAATAAGTATATTTGGATTTAGGCACCTCAATTTCCTGTGAAGTCCCACTTTAGGTACTCTAAAAAAAAATGCTAAGAAAACTACTACTGAGCTGACGGACCTATCTGGTCCTTACGTAGGTACTACTAGCAGGGAGTCGCTGTAGTGTGCAGAGCCTCGTGCTCTTACCAAGCAGAGAGGCTCATTAAACACAATTTTCTTGCAACTTAACATGAACTATAATAACTAGCTTCAAAAGGCTTATGTTACCTGCACCGTATTCTGTCACTCTCTCTTTTCTAGGATTGTCTGGCAGTCCACTGAGGCTAAGCAAGCTTGTTGTGCAACCCAAGCAACCCAAGACAATAAATCTGTGGACAGTTGAGGCCAACACCTTAAAATTTTGCATTATCTGTTGTTTCACCAATCTGCCATAAGTTGAAGCATATGAGGATGACAAGAATAAATATATGAGGACACCAAGAGACTAAGCCAGCAAAGTGCTTACTGGGAAGTGAGCTACATCAGCAATCATATACTGGCATGGTGACCAATGCCAACTACACTAGCTTCTTACCAATATAGCAAATACTTTTTTTTTTTTTTTTCTGTTGCAATAGCAGGGTTCGAGAAGCAGAGCTGGAAAGCAGTTGTTCTGCTGTTGTACCTATATTATTTAAGATTTGCAGTGGGCACTGCTATGGATCATCTGCGACATTGGTGAGCATCACTGGATTCCCCAGCCGTTTTGGGCAGTCTTTATGGTAGCACCTGAGGGAAAGTCAAATAGGAGGAGCCCTGTAAGGGCAACTTATTAGTGATATTTTTTTCTTATCCATCTTACATCTTAAAGATGGATAAGATAGTGGTTAAGAAATTGCTCTAGTAGACTATCAGTCTCGTTTCTGATTACAAGAATTGTGGACTTTACCAAAATATCTTGAGATTTTCTTTCTAGTTAAAAAAAAATCCAGAAACTGAAAATGCTGTTTGAATTTTTTTTTTTTTTTTTTTTTTTTTTTTTTGTCTGTCTTTTTGGGGGTCTTTTGTGACCCGTGAGAAATAATTTGGGGCCTGGGGCTGTTTGGAAATAAGTGAGCTCCTGCTTTCAAATGTCCTGCTAAGGATTTAGTGTTCCTGTTGGCTGTTGCCAGTAAAATAGAGAGAGAGATTTGCTGAGCAAAAGAAGAGGATGAGGTCTTAACAGCGGGTAATGGAGCTCGAAGTTCTTACAGCAGACTGCTGAGATGCATTAACCCCATTTATTGTAGGAAGATTCATCAGAAGAGAAGCCTAAAATGGCAAATCTGGAAAGATGTGCTAAAATAAATCATTAAAAATGTAACTCTAGACTTACTATCTGCACAGACAGTGTTTCATGGAGCAGAACAAAGAAGGAAGATTTTCTAAAATAAGTGTACACACAATGCAGGGATATGTTTGTGTGTTTTATAATTCTAAGTTTGTTTTTTTCAGTCTTTGAATTAATTAGCTGCCATGTTGAATTCTAAGTGCAATAATTAAGGAGATTAATGCTGCAGTGAAGTTATTAATGAGGCAAAATATGCTAATATGCTTTTGATAAAGAACTCCTTTTTCTCTCTTACCAAGGAGCGAGGAAAGCTCTTTTATTTTGGGCCTGATGCCTTATCTTAGGGGGAGGGTTCACAATTGTATGCTGGTGAACAAATGTTTAAAGCAGGGGTTAATATCTAAATTTTAGATGCATGTAAAACCTTGCAGAAACCTTGCAGTAACAATGAAGTTATTAGCCTGGTTTCTGGTAGAGTCAATAATGAGGAAAGGAAGGTGTTCTGTGACCTGTAGTTCCATTATGGGAGAGGATAATGCCTAATAAAGGATTGCTATTTTTATGACGATATTTTAAATATTCAATTCATATGAAGCAGTGACGGCAATTCTTGCCACGACATAATCAAAAATAGATTGCTCTATTCAGTGTGCCTGGTGCCATTATGCTTTCAGATTGTTAAGAAATGTTCTGCATTGAAGCATGATGGTAATTATTTAGTGGCTTGGAATTGTGTGTATATAGCAATAATAATAATTAATGACTGGTTTCTGTAAATTCTGCCCAAGTATTTGGAGCTGAGCATGTAATCCATAAAGCCATTTAAAACTTGCTGAAAATATTGCAATAATATATTACCCTAAAATGTTCAGAGTATCCATCTATGAAGGAAATCAGCCATGTGAGTAACTTTTAGCTGCCTTGTATGACTCCTGCTCTCTCTGGTTCTGTCTAAAGAACCACTTACTTATTCTAATCCCTGGTAATCTAATGGACATCACATATTCACAAAATATTTTCTAGTTTACAGGCATTTACATTTTTAACTACTGCTTCCCTGCGAGTTCCATTTCAGCCTCTTCTCATTTACCCCTTACTCATTGCCTGCTCTAATTAATGCTCCTCAATATTTGCATTGGTTTGGTCAGATTTCCAAACACTGGCCTGTTTGTATGTGGTTCAAAGATGCCATTGGGTCATTGAGTGTGTTCATTATTTTGCTGTTTTTCTTTTTCCTTTGTTTTATTTTTATTTATTTATTTATTTATAAATTTTGTGTTCAGCAGTATACATACTTTGGTGATTTTATTATCAATCCCATGAATAGATGTATTCCTGCTGCTTTTAAGAATTTTGTTTCCTTTTTAAGCTTGGGGATATTTTCCTTCTCAGTTGTTTCTCTGTTGCTCTCATCTCATCTGTTTTTCAAGTGTGGTGTTAGTAGCCCTTTTTTCATACTTAGTTAAACTTTTGGACGTATTTTTATTTATGGGGAGGTCTATAGAAGTGATTCAGATGTTAATTCTTAATTTTACCTACTGTTCTTTTAACCTTACACCAAGAATATATTATACCTGATTATTTCTTGGAGACACCTATTCTGGAACATTGAAGCAGTGAGAAATTACTTTTCTAAATTTTCTCCCCACAGGCAGATTTTACAGGACAGTATTTGAGGTTCTCTCTTACCCGCATTTGCTAAGATTTTGCTTCTGCTTTGATCCATAACTGCAGCATGCAATCGTTCGCTTTTTCTTAATCCAAGGCTGGTAGTTCATCCATATATTTATATCCTTATGGACTGGGATCTGTATCTGATAATCTCTGCTATGTGGACTTCATCACTCAGAATTTTTGCATTGCTGGAGGCGATGGATTCCCTTAATTGCGTAATGTTTCGCCACTTCTTTAGTCTAGTCCACCTTTCTAGTACAATTAATCAGGTTTTACAGATCCCCTTTCTTCCCTCTTAACTCCTGCAGATTCATCCAAGGAAAAACTTCTGATCTGTTTTTTGCTTTTGGATTGTTCTCATTAATTTTTTGATGCTGTTTGGCTCTCAAAAATAGAGCCACGAGGTCCCTGTGGTAACCAAATAGACTCCTTTTGTGGGCCAGAATCATAGACTGAATAACTCAGTGTGTTGGGCCCACATAAAGAAGCCAGCACTGAGGTTGAAATGGTTGAGCTGTGGTTGAAATCCTGTCTTAGAAAATTAGATTGGTTTAAATTCCAGTTTAGACATCTCTGAATTTGTATATCTGAATATCAGCCATGGGTATAAATATTCCATTATACTGAACACCTTAAAGGAGGAGTGGTAGTACAGGCCAGGGAGCCTGAATGCTGCCTTACAGAGTCATTTCAGTTGTCTGCATACCTGTGTCCTGCCTTATTGTACTGCCCTAGGGCTTCCCACCCAGCTGCTGGACTGGAAGGGTACCTGTGCCATGCTGAAAAGTCATTTGTGGGTATCTAGGGCATCTTGAGTGAAGCTAGATGCTTATTTTGTGGTCAACTGAATGAACCCTGATACCTCTTTTGTCTCAAGACCACTCTCCACTGCCCTCTATCATCAGGCTAGGTGTGGGCACCTCAAGTAGTCTCTTAGCCTCCTGCTAATGTGTGTAGCACAGAGGAATTCCCCAAGAAAGAAGGAGGATGGGTCATGAAAGATGTCCTTTAGCACTCTCGGAAGTCAAGTGTTTAGAAAGTTCTTTAACATGAGCAGTGGTACCTGATCCTGCTATTATAAATATCACGCATGTGTAGAGCAGGGATGAGTGATATATCTTCTGCATTATAAAGGAGGCCTGCATAGGTCATTTCAGTGTTCTGTGTTTCAATGAGATTTCTGGAGTATGACCAGGTTGTCCTTTAACCAGTCAGAGAGCACGGAATAATGTGAAAAGCAGGAGATTCTCTGGTGATATCTGACAGCTAGATCAAGCAGGATCAAGAGACTCTTGTTCCTTACGGTTTGAGTCCTAGCCTACTGTTCTCACTTCTCTTTGGCCTTGTGTATGTGGCTTGAGGGAGAAATGAGCCAGAATGAGGCCCGGGGGAGTTTTTGGCTGAAAAGGCTATTAAAGTACACAGCTTCTGCAATTGCAGGGAGCACTGCAGTTCCTAAATCTGTGTGGAAAAGAGGTCACTTTCAAAAGAAACTCACTTCAAGAAAAGCATCCAAGTACAGCATGTGGTATTAGTTTCAAAGTCAGTGTGGTCATACCTGGTTAAATTTGTACTATTGTTATTTATTTGTATTCCTACAGTGCCTAGGAGTCTTTGGCATGGACCTGGACCTTGCTGTGCTCATACTGTCCAACTGCACAATGAAAAGGTCACTGCTGCATTAAAGAGTTTGCACTGGATGGTGCTAAAGTTTGTACATAAAAGGTCCTTCCCCCTGAAGACTGTGCTCTTGGTTAAACACAAGCACTTGACTAGTGAAGACCCAAGGTGATTCAGGCCAAAGGCCAGGAGGCTTTGCTGCAAAGTAAATAGTGCCAGTGGCTAAAGAGGGTCTAAATGACTTAGGAGGAATTATGCCAAGAATGACTATAGCCCTTTGTTCATTAGTTTGCTTTTCTGTATTATTTCCTTTGATCCAAAATGTGTTGCTGCTTCATTTATTGTGGAAGTTCTCACATGATTTCCTTAGTCAACAGCAGAACTCCATCAGGAATTCATTAGACATTATTTGTACAGATGTAAAGCTCTGCCTAAGTGATCCTATTAGTATTTATTTTGGGCCTGATCTTGAAAACCTGTAGTGACATAAATATTTTCTAAGAAGGCAGTTGAATGACTAACACGGCAAAGGGCTGTGGCACTGAATTTAAATTTGCAGGCCCAAAGCTTAACAGCAGCAGTCATAATTTTATATGTAAAAGTTTTCTTTAGTACATATAGATTTTGTTATTCATCTTAATTCTTGTTTTTCTCTCTATTACTTTATTTATGATTATAATGTATTGCACATACATATTTTGTACTATGCACATCTTAAAAATATTGACCCACTTTTGATGTTACTAGAATCGGCTATTCAAAACATTCATCTCTGCTTTGTTGTATGTGGTCTGAAATATTTCTTTTCTGTAAGCTCCGAAGATAAAGTACCGTGGTCAGTGAAGGTCCAGCACAGATGTCAGCCTTCTCTGATTCTTTCAAATTTTGAGTCATTATTGTAGAATATTAGAATATTTGAGGTCATGGTTCCTATCTGTTTGACTGACAGTGAAGTTCTATAGCAAAGAAACAAATAGTGTAAGAAACAAAGAAAAAGGAGTACCGAATACTTTTAGATGTTTGGAGGTGATGGAGTTAGAACATATCCCTTCAGTTGAAATGCAGTTAGTGACTCTTCATTGCAGTGCCAAGTAAAGTGGGCCAGTTTCAGCCATGGTTAAAGGTGATGGTGAGACTTAACTGCTTTAAATTGACCTTTGAATATCTCTGACTGATGGGCAAATGAATAGTTAACCATGAAGCTGCCAAACTTCACAAACTCCCACAATGTGGCAGAAACATGATGGGGAAATGATGGATACTGTTCCCAGCAGCAAGATAAGGAAGTGGGAAGTCTTGTAGAGGCAGGATAGTCTTGCTTCGCTAAAAATTGCAACAATACAAAACTCACTAAAAAAAAATGAATATCTTTGGAAAACTTTCCTTGCTGTCTGTGCAAAGATCAGATATTCTTATGTATCTTGCTTGAAGGTTCTGGAGAGATTACCTCATAAGGGTCACCATAGCCACATACATACATCTCCCCTAGGGCTATAGAGTCCAGCACTGATGAGTTAGCAGGGACTGGGAGCGACACCTGACCAACTCCTCCGGCTGGACAGTGAGTATCCCTCCCCTTGCCTGGGCCGCTGGGCTAAGGTAACTTGTTGCCAGGTTAAGAGGCTCCCTGTATGTTCAGGGTCAAGAAATACTATAGCATTTTTCTGGGACAAGCAAAGTACTCCATTTAGTTGCACTAACTGCTAGTTGCCTTTTACTAATTGATAAGTCCATCCCTTATAACCATTGTGCCAGTTAATGGTGAATGTTGTTATCACAAAGATCTTGCACTGGGGAATAAAATCAACTAACTAAAGCCCAGTGGATATTGCCCCTCTGGATTATTTTGCTGTCCTCTTTAAAGAGATAGTACGACACTGACAGTTTCCAACATGAAGCTTTGAGCGTGCAGCTGGATGAGATGACTCTAGATGGCTCCTTCCAGCATAAGCTGTTTTATGATTCTGTGGGGATTTATCACTAAATCAAGACTGGAGATAAGTTATTTTTGTGACTTAAAAACTATTGACACAGTATGTGTGAGGTATAAATCTAGAAAGACTCCTGCAAACTAGTGACTATTTTGACATGATGTACATGAAGCACCATGTATGCATGTACTCATGGTAGCTAAAAATTACTGTAAGGTATGTACTAGACCTTTCTGAATGGAAAGGAACTACAGTGAGGACTACATGGTATGACTGGTGAAGACTATTTCTGTTCTTTAGAATATCCAGTTCATCTTCTTACAATATTCAGCTTAAGGCAGGTGGCATAACAGATTCATGACACTACTGTCTCACTTTAATGTTGAGCTGAAAGCCTTGTCAAACACTAGAGAATTCCCACTTTGGAGGAGGAAAGCTAATGTGGAATAGTTATGATAGAAGAAGTCTCACTAGTGCTATAGAGGGACGTGGCTTCCATATGTCTTCATAAAACCACTTGAAAATGGTCCTCTTGAATCTGAGTTCCCATAAAAGCATATTTCTCACATGAACATAATGAAACAAAAATCTGTCAGGGTGCAGACATTGAGTAGCACAGAGAAGAAGTGAAACATTAGTTCTTCGAAATGCACATCTTGCTGAGGAGCCCCTGGGAAGCCTGGTCCATATATCTATGTTGAGTATAGTTGGCATATGAGGCCATAGCAGTGACAGTTTCCCATCCCAAATACCACACATCCTTTGCCCATCTGGAGCACAGTATGTCTAAACTTATGGTGACCGAAGGAGCTGTGAATGAATCTAAGAACGTGTAATGAAGTTTTCCCCCTAAACTGCTATTTGCCTTCCTCTGTCAGGAGGATTGAGCTGCCTGACATGGCAATGATAAACCTTTGCACTGATAAAGTTTCACAGTGTGTGTGGACTGTGACTGGCCATGTCCTCTTTAATTTGAATATATTATACTGCATCAGTGCCTCCAGGCTGATACTCTTTTATTTTAACGCTGGCGGATCTCAATCGGACCTACTGCATTTTTCTTGTCACCTGTGTACAGCACTGTTCAGGGCATCTTAGGAAGAATATCTGTGTTCCAACTGGCTGAGGCTTAGACTTCAATTTTGTGTGCTCCCTTGCATCTAGGCAATAAATCTTGTAATAGCTTAAGTTTTTATATGAACGATGCCTCAGGCAAGGACTGTGTGGCCTAGAAAGTAGGGGGTTTAATATTTTATAAAATTTCCCAATGCTGTTTCACAGCTACTTCTCCTTGAAAGAAAGGAAGCTACAGTGGCTTGATAGATCTCCAGACTCTAAGGTTTGTGTCCATCCATCAAGAGTCAGAAATAATCATGGGCCAGTTAACTGACATTACACAGAATTTGAACACTGGGAAAAATGGTTTGAGTGGAAGCAATTGAGGAAATCATATTCCGCTTGGGGAACAAATAAACAGTAATGGCAGTAATAATAAAAAAAGACTGATTTGTGATAAGTTTTTTGAAGGAAACTGATCACTTATCTATAACAATAACAGGGCTGGAACATGTTTTAAGCTGGGCAAACAGCTCATATAACAAGACCTGAGCTGAACCACTGAAGTCAATAGTCCAGATCCATTCTTCAGTGATGTTGGAACTGGGATTTCTCCCCATTTTCTGCGAAATGCTAGGAAGGAATATTCCAGCAGCTCAGTCAATTGTGCCTGTTAAGCACTGCCCCACAGCAAGCAGTTGCAGTACAGTTTGCTCTCTTGTGTTGTTGTAACGCATCACATCCAAAAAGAGGATTAATTCTTTTGTGTTGTGTATGATGATTAAGCTGTGTGGCAATGACACTTACGGAATTCATCAGTGAGATTCATCTATACTAACTTAGGGCCATGTGTGGTGAAGTTGGAACCCTTTTGTCTTCCTCTACCATCTCTCTAGTCACAAGATAGAGATTTGATTAGGTCAAAGTGAGGAATAAAAAGCAAACCAAAGAGATCAAAAAGGAACCAAGATGCAGGAGTTCAAGATCTTTGTGATTTGCATCTTTGCATGCATAAAATACATAGGCCTTTCTTGGGGTAAAAAGGGCTTTTGACTGCTGCTTTTGGCAATCTTGCTCAACTTATTCCCAGTGGTCAAAATAAACTATTGCCCCATGATGTTCTATAATGATTGTATCTTGGTTGTAGTCTAAAGTTCACCTTATTTAGGCTTGCTACTGCAAAGGACTTAACCATCTCATCCCATAGAAGTCCATGGGTTGACTGAAGAGGAGGGAAGAAGTATGGGGTTGTGCCTTCTGCCCAGTCCCTTTTCAGTGTGGTGGGTTGACAATTATCACATGCTGTGGTTGTACCCCCTTTTTGCTCCTCAAATAACCAAAGCCTGCCAGGAAAACCAATAGGGTTCATGTAAGTGCTTTAAATGAATCACATACTTAAATGTTTTGCTGAGCTGGGGCTGTTCAGCTACTCTGGAGACTGGAAAGAATTGATTTGAGTCAAGAGCTCACACTGCAATTTGCAAGTTCTGCTTGGGATCTCTCGTTTTAAGCATGAGCTGTGGTGAGGGTGAAATCCAGTGGTGTGGAACTTGAAGGCATTTCATCCCTCTGGGTTTCCTTGGTTGAAACAATTGCTGTTTTGTCCGCATTTTCAACCAAATTTATGTGACAATGGGGTAAAATGAGCAGAATCGCTTCTTGGAATTTGGCAACTCTGAACAGTATTACTGTTTGTGAAAGACAGGAAAAGAGTGACAATTTGTGTAGATTAACAGTTCCTTGTTTGTTTACCGGTTCGAGAAGGGAGAAATGATAACTCCCCAAACATGCTTCTATTTCGTATATTCATATAGAGTAATTGAATGGACTAGAGCTCAAAAATGTATTGTGGGTGGAAAAGAGGGCTTAACAGTTTGGATGATATATTTGCACTGTGCTCACATCTTTTCCAAAGGTTGGGGCAGGCCGTCTTTGGAAGAGTTCACTGTTTTTTGCTATCCGACACGGGCACCAGGTGCTATGAGGATTTATTGTGAGGTCATTGGCTGAGCAGGGAGTTAAAAGTACTTAATTGTTTTTTCCATACTTCCTTCTTTCCTGCATTTCATTCCTGGATTTACTACCACCCTATCCCTCAGTCCCTACTATTTAACCTCTTGCATTAAAGATCACATACACGATTTCTGCAGGACCTGGAGTTTACTGCCTCTGTTTTGATAGTAGTGATGTGGAAGTTGCAGACTGTACCAAAGAGAAGTCCTGGACATTTATCAATATGAGAAATACCAAACCTAGACTTTGCCTAGTCTGTCTCATTTCACTGTCCCCTCTTAAACC
>JAWLRI010000885.1:2617753-2659457 GCA_034781795.1 Crypturellus tataupa
AACCACCCCCCCCCCCCCCCCTTATTTCTTGAGAACTTTGTCCTTTTTTTCTGGGGCTGTGCTTGGCATTTTGATGCACATCTCGTGTATGAACAAACAGGCTGGGTCTGGGTCTGCATTTAAGGGGGATTTCTTTAGAGCCATCTGCCATCTCGAAAATTAAAGCAGCGAGAGGTCACTGGGATAAACCGATTTGCTAAACAAAATGGTTAACAACTCATGAATAAAACTTAAAAAAAAAAATCTGAAGGGAGAGGCAAACTTTACAGCCAGAAAGAAACCCCACCCTGAAATAACCCCACAGCCTGGCTGCACTGAACTCCACCCACCCTTTTCCAGTTCATTTCCAGCCTTTCGAGGAAGGGGCTGCTCCCCCTCCTTCTCTCCCTTCTTCCCCTCCCCTCCTCCTGAGGCCCCCATGCCATTCTGTGTGTATTGGGAAACAAGGACTTGCAATCTGTGCTGAGGATGTGGCCCTGAGCTTCCTAATGACTTTCCAATGGTAATGTCCAGGCGTCTTTGTGTCTTCTCTTAGCAACTCTGGCGGCAGCAGTAGCAACTGAGTCACTTTTTGTGCCTTGCTTGCTTCAGTGGTGCCTCCTCCTCCTCCTCCCTGTTGTGGGACTTCTTGCAGGTCACACACAGGAGCAGTGAGCCTGCCTCTGTGGAAAAGAGAGAGAAAGCACAATCCTGCAGAGCCGCAAACCCATGCAAAAAGCACCGCCTTCCACCCTGTTTCAGCACTAAAGAATAATCAGCAGAGAGGAGAAGGTGTCTACTGAAGTACAGCATGCTGGCCATGCTAAGCCTGAGAGTAACCCTGAGAAATCAGCAAAATCCTTGAGACAGAGAGGGGAAAGCGAAGGAGGCTCTCTGCCCACCCACTGCCCTGCTTTTATTCCTCTCTCCAACAATATATTCTCTGTATTTATTCCCTGAGGATGCCTTAAAATAAAAACAAACAGTAGCTGGTTTGGTATTTGCTTACAGCTCTACAGGGCCTGCCCTAGGCACATGTTCTCAGGAGTCCCTTAATGGAAGAAATACTTAGAAAGGTTGCAGGTTTCACGACCTGCTGGAGGCTATGGGGCTCTTCCTGGAGATGGCTGAAGAAAGCCCCCAAAGACCTGAATAAAGCTCTTTCAGAGATCACTGCGAGTTTCTTCAAAGGAAAATACTGCAGTCTTCAAGGCTGAGCATCTTTCTGCAGGAAGTGTGAGAAGAGCTCTCCTGTGGAGGCAGGCTGAGGTTGAGCATTAGGTATGGTCCTTTGCACTGAGCTGGCAGCAGGTTGGAGTTTTTTTCCTGCCCTGCTAGGTGATGAGGAAAATTTGTTTGAAAAGGCACAGTGTTGGGGAAGGATGGCCAAGTCTGAAAAGAATGAGGACTCCCATGTGTTGCTTTTCTGGTAATCAGTGATTCACAAGTGCTCAGTGCTCTTCCCTTTAGTGGTCATACTCTTGCTGTGGTCGCTTAGCCACACCATTGCTAGCGGTGTAACATTAATACAGACAGCCTCTTCCAGCTCCCCATTCTTGAGCTGCTCTTTGAATTATCAGAGTCTACGTCGTCTTCTCTGTAAGACTACAGAATGGCTGTTAACCCTAAACCAAGGTTTAAGGCATCCTGCAAATTGGGGTGCAAGTCTATGATTTTACTTGAGATTGGGATGCAAAGTTACTGATTTTGGTTTCCTTCAGTCATGTGCTTCTTCTCACCAAGAAGTTTCTGATGCTGAAAATTTCCCCTGGACTTTGGAGCTTGACAGGGAAACTCTTACATGATTTCATCTACTCAGTGGGATTACTTATGTGTAGACAAAAAAAATATGGTGAGGGAGCTCCTGAGTTAACTCAGGACTATATGCAGAGTGCTTGGTAAGCAGTTTGAATTGCTCATTTCTCCTTCAAACTTGGGTACCACAGTGCTAAAGGCAACAAAGTGAAGAAACTAGTGAGGAAATCTGCAGGAACAGAGTATGAAAATCCTAATGTTCACAGTATAGAAATGTGAAGATAAGGTGCTAGGAAATGAACGTAAAGGGCTTACTGTGTGTAATCACATCTGCATCCTACTAGAATCCAGAAGTTACTCATTATGGATAAAAACTACTGGGTCTGATCCTATGAGCCACCTGTGTACTTGTGGCCAGTGAAACAACTGGTTAAGATGGAAAGTGCTGCCTTGGTCTTAGCTGCTATAGGAAATACACAGGGGCCTGTTAGGTAAACTCTTTCAAAAGCTACTTTTTGTTAGCATGTTGGGAAAAGTAAAAGCAAGTTAGTGTAATTATCCATTTATTTGTCTGAAGTCCAATGGCATCAATTGAAAGCCATCCATTCAGTAAGCTCTTTTATAATAGCTTCTTCTGTGCTCTCTTTTCTATTTGTTTTCTTCATTTTATTTAATTTTAGAATGGTTAAGAGGAACAATATTGAGGGATAAATGGAAGTCCTTGGCTGAAAAGAATTAATTAATATTGTTATAGCTATAGCAGAGTTGAATTATTCTGCTGGCCTTACAGGTGAAAACAACAAGCTGCCTGAACACTGAAGGTCCCCTGACTATGTTACTGACTTTATCATCAAACTCTTGGGGGCAAAAAGGTATTTCCCATTCTTACACTTAATTTTCCAGTGTAAATGAAGTTGACTTACATTACTGATATGCACCTATATCAAACTCATATTTGACTTTATGAATTGTTTATAGAATTTGCACTATGAATTTTGCATAAAATAGTTGCAGAGAAATTGTGCCTGGACTACATTTGCTTTTCCTTGAGTAAGGTAGTGAGTACTTAATGTTTAATTGATTAACAATGTCCTCTCTCAAATGAACAGCATAAAAAACAAGAATATGTAAAATTATGTTCAAAACACCTCCAGGAGGAAAATCTTGGGAAACTTGAGCGATAGGAAGATTTCTTAGGGGAAAAGTTCAAAACAGTCGAGAGAATAAAAAATTCTGTCTTGGGATTAAATATTATTACTCTTACTATTTCTTACTTAACTATGCCTGCAGAAGAGCACAGAGCTGCTTACTGCTTTTTATGTGCTGATTCATTTTGTCCAGGTGATTAGTCATCTGTCTGTCTTTGGGAAGCAGAATGTGTACTACATATGTTGTTTACTTGCTTGGATGTTTGATGGCCATTAATACAATTTTAATTTTTGGACTTCCTTGGTTATATTTAGAGTATTAACCCTGAAACATCATTGTACTCCAGGGGAATGATTGTTCTGACTTGATCTATTTGGAGTTAGAAAGAATCAAAAAGCCCTACAGGGTTGTGGCAAAGCACTCGAGATAAGTGTTTCCCCCTTCTGTATTACTTATTTATTAAATCTGGTGGAGCATAACTAAAAGGGAGAAAAAGACCAAAGAAATACAGAATACAATGGCCTTCAGATTTTAATGGGAGATATGGCTGGAAGCTATTCCTAAATTATTAAATAAATCGATTTTATTCTTGCAGTCACCCTCCAAGGTGTATTTGTCAGCCTTATTATATTCATCTTCAGTGCTATTCAAAACCACTTACAGAGAAACATGTCTTTTCTTGGCCACAATTCTTCAACCTTTCTAATTAAACATGAAACTTACATTATAGGTTCACTGTTCCTTGTTTTTCTTTTTTTCCCCAGTCTTCCTTTTTTTTTCTTTTCTTTTTTTCCTTCTTTCAGTGAAGTCTCCCCATTTGATTTGTATGGCCAAATACAGGTAACAATATTTGGTTAACTGTGATACTGACAAAGCTAGTGACAGTCCTGTTTGCATTTTAAATGCGAGACCTGTTGGCTACAGAAAAGTTTTAAGATAATGGGTATACCTTAGTCCCGTGTTTTCTGGTCATAGATGACAACAGGGTACAAAGCGTTGTGTATGTGACAGCAGGGTTGCAGATAAAATATTGTTGCACAAAAAAAAATGCCTTTAAAAAAAAGATTTATCATTTAAGTGATTCTTTGCTCTCTCATTCTCTCACTGTGCAGACACACACTACACAAAATCCATTTGCTCAGTTTTTCCCATGAGTAATCCAGCCGCAGTGGTTTGGAGCAAAAATCTGAAGAGGCAATTGAAAAAATTCTGGTATTTAAAGCTGTTATTAAATGGCCATCGATAACCCAAATACACCGGGATACTGAGAGTGGGAAAGTAGTAAAGTATTTATTCCCTCAAGAACAACTTTACAGTCTCCAGCAATTAAAAATGGATAAAGGCAGCACATTCTTTCCCCCCATAATCGTCAATAGTATTTGTGCCCATGCTCAGCGCACTGAAGCGAGGGAGGAAACTGGGAACAATTTTTGCTGTTCCCTTTATAGAGGAATGGGAACATGCTCTCCTGTGGACCAATCTCTTGGAGCCATTGCACAATGCTCATGTTTTGGGACCGTTTCCTCCACTGAAGCCTGTGCCTGAGTGCAGATTGGAAGAGGTCTGTAAAGAAATGGATGTACAGGGCTCAGAAGTAATGGATGCTTTGCTACATATGCCTAGGGTTGTGCTTTTAAATTGGGTCTTTTTGTACAGGCAGAAACATTGCTGGTACTCGGATGCTTTCTGTGTGGATTTACCACAGTGAAATGGAGCACATTGGTACTTAAAATAGATGACTACCTCTAGAAAAATATACGTCCGCTGTGCAGGGCTCTTCCTGCTGACTTTTTGCTCATTGTTTTTGCCAGGATATGTAATTTTTATTATTACACATTGTACCCATAAATAATATGCAACTGGAGAAGGAATGAAAACATTCCTCAGCTCAATTAAAAAGCAGGTTATCTCAAGGCTAGAGCTGTTGCCAAGCACATAATGGCTGTTTCACTTTACTGCCACGATCGCTTTATTAGCAGAGCTGTGCTCGTTACTTTGGGCTAGCACGCGTCTCAGGGCTTCGCTCTGAGCAATGCAGGAGCTGGGAAGCTGCCTCATCCCAGAAACTGCTCCGGGAGAGCGTGTGCCTCACGCGCACCTCCTGACTTCGCCTTTGCTGCGGAGGGCAGTAATTTATTATTTACCTTTGAGCAGCAGCAGCAAATTTACTCCATGCCTTGCTGTGCAGTGCAAGGTGTTTGGGAGCAGAGCATGTTCCCCCCTTGTCACTATTCCCTCCCCGCTGCTTTGTCTGTGCTGCAGTGCCTTATTCAGAGAGCTGACAGATGGGTCCGTGCCCACAGGTTTGCATCTCATCAGCTGTGCAGTTGGGTATTCTGGGCTGGGCACAACCTGCAAGTCTTTCTCTTCTCGAACAGTTAGTTGGCTTAAAAGATGGTTGAGTTCTCTGGAACAGACCCACATCGTTCACTGATATATGAGCTGAAATCCCTGTCCTTAGCAAGGGGGGCTTAGCAGGGCGATAATGATTTATATTTGGAGACTTCCATTCTCCTCCCCCCACAGATGACAAACACAAATCGAAGCCTGGCCCAGGTCCGCCCTACACCCACAGATCGAGGAGAAAGGGCTCTTGCTTGGAGAGATGAGAGATGGATGCGGTGGGTTCTCTCTGACAGCTGGGCCTCCGTGTGGAGCGGTCCCACCTCCAGCAAAAGCTTTGGCACCGACTCAGCCCTCCAAATATGTGTTCCTGCCCCCAGGAGGCGATTGTTTTAACTATTTATTGCTTTCTAAACTAGACTGTCAGCATAAGCTGCCAATGGCTTTGCTAATTATGTTGCCTCAGGCCAATCTCTTTGACTTACTCCTTACTAAGGCCAATTAGCAGTTGCCACAGTGGTTTCTATCCCCCTCTGGCTTGCCTCCCCAAATGTGGCTTCAGCGACAGTTATGTAACAAAGTTTGTCTGCTGCTTTGTTTTCTGGCTCATACTGAATTAATGTAGTCAGTTAGAGCTGGGCAGAGTAAGTCAAGGTCTCATTTGATGATTTGGGTAGGCTACACCCTGTGATGTCCTCTCTAAAGACCTAACATATTGAAAGAGATTTCCAGAATCAAATCTGATTCGCTTCTGTCTCAGCCTTCCCATGACCTCTCTTGAAAAACAGCCCTAAAGCTAACTTTAAGGTAGAGATAGGACAAGCTTCCTCTGCATCAGTGCATGGGGATGCAACTACCTGTCATGTCAACCTCCACTAGTTGTTATAACAGGGAGGACACAAGTTCTTCAGCCTCCAGTTAAGTCTTTGCAGGGATAAGCAGACTTCCAAAGGCCAAGCACTGGCAGGGAAAGGGGACGCAAACAGGTTCTTTCATTTTCTTGTAGTTCTATAATAATCTTGTTTCCCTTTTCAGAGGTGACACGGTTAGTTGTAATGACACTGAACATGGTGCATCAGTCCACTTTCTGTGACGGCCTATAGGACAGAAGCATTGGGTTGTTGCAGGGACAAGCAAGCCTTGGGAGATCTAACTTGGTGAAGATTCTCTGTGGCTTCTTTGCTAGGTTTAATGGTGCTGTTTTTTAAATTTGTTCTGTTTTTAAGCTTATTTAAATTGTGCCAATGCAAAGGCCTTTGTGGGCCAATTAGTCAAACATTGCTCTTGATTTTAATCATGGAAATTATACAAGTATAAAGCTCATCTCTTTTGTTTTTCTCAGCTGCACTCTGCTGTGGAGTGTGATTGCACTGCTTATGTTTATGATACTGGTGCCAGAGACTAGCCTGTTTGGGTACTGCCAGTGGAGCAGCAATGGCAGCACCAGCTTTGCCCGGGGATTGCTTGACCCTCACTGCATCATTACGGACCTGGGATTTACTACTATTCTTATTTTCCCAGAGAGAAAGGAAGCGAGGTCAAGACTGGGGAAGGAGGCAGCTAGCAAGAACTGTCCATCTTTCACTGTATGGGAGTAAAGAGTTAAAGCAACATGGCTTTTGGCAAGAGGGAGGTTGCAACGGTAAAGTGGAGATGGGTATGGAAGTGAATTGGATACGATTTCAACAGCTGTTTGGACGAACCAGCCCAAGCAGCCCCATTGAGCTCAAGTCTCAGGTCTACAATTCACGCGTGTGAGCAGCTGATTAGCACAAAGGATATAAAGCGGAGTCTGATCATACCTTTCATAACCGGAGCAAGAAAGTGTCTGCTTGGGATGTGTATGGTAATTTCCATTCCCTCATGAACTGCAGGGCTGGTAACCAGTCTCCCGAGGTTCACTTCATCTTATTGCTTCGTGCAGTTGTTTGTGTAGGCACCATTAAAGACTTTGCGCATGCCTTTGAAAGTAATTTACTGTGAGAGCTATAGTGTTCGCTAAATATTCCTGGTGCTAAACTCTTTACAGGGAATCATTTGAACATGATGATATCCTTATCTACTTTCAAAGGCAAAATTGGAGAGGTTTTAATGACATCCACTGTCTATGCATTTTATGCATTTTGGCTGAGTTTTTCAAAGCATGTAGGTAATGAGGACATCCAATCCCCATTAATTTTAAAGGCACTTTAAAAGGCTTTATAAATCTCAGTCTTTATGCTCTAGCCAGGAAGAAGGAAAGATTGATTTCTACACTGAGGAAAATTTTAGCAAACTACTGATAACACATTATAATAATTTCCTTGATAGCTCACAGAAAAATTAACCTCATTATCTGCAGTACATATGAATTTCTCTTCTTACTGTCTTACCTTGTATATCGAAGTAGTTTAAGGTTATGATTGATGATGCGGTCAATATTACATTAGGATTGAGATTGCTCAGTACTTTTATTCTCATGTCTCTGGACTTAGGTAGTTGCTTAGCTTGCTTTTACACAATGAAGTGTTATTTGGGTTGGACTAAATGTATCTGGGAAACAGCTTCCTATTCGTAGGTCTCCTAGACTCCTTTGCAGGAGTCATGAGTTTGGGGCAAGATTTTTTAATTTAGGTAGTTAGCTTTGACTTATTTTTACTCTATTGACCCTCTCTACACTCTCTTTACTGTATCTTCTTTCACTCAATTTTCCTTTGCCCTCTGTAAGGCTATGATTCAAAAGAAGACTGGTGGCTTTATAAATTTCTGTGGAGTACACTCATATATATGGCCTTTGGATTGCTCGAAAAATGTTTCCTGGTGGTTTTTCTAGCAGGTTCATAAATTTGTATGTTTGGCCTGCTTTGGTTGTACCCAAAGGGTGAAATTCTGGCTCTGTTGGAGCCAGCCATGTGAGTATGTTATGCTGGAGAGGGAGACTGTGCTCTCTGTTCACACGCATGTGCTTGTATGCGATGTAGACATTTATTCCTAATTCAGCAACTACACATTATATATTGCAATTGATAGATATTCATAGCTTTGGTTGTAGATTTGTGTAGATATGGATAACTATGAATTTAGCTCTCACCATTGTTGTATCTAAGTACCGATGACTTTACCCTTTTAAAGTCTCCTAGCACTCTTGAATTATACCCCAATTTCATGTGGGTAAACTGAGGCACACACATGTATGAAAGCCACTTTTTGCCTGAAGTGTATAATTTTTGGGAGGAAGGGGCAGAAATTCACATTTCTTGATGTACAATGGCTATGCCTAAGCCTAATAGTCCCTATCGACTCCCGTGTCTGGTTACACAGCCTGGTTTATGCTGCCAATACGATGCGGGGCAGTCTCAGGTCTGTCCTGATTCCCATGCAATGGTTGCAGCCTCCTGTTTCCTACAGCTACCTCCTCACTGAGCAGAAACCTGCTGAATGGGCCATGATATAAAAAGTATTTCCTTGTTTTTTTGTGCATTGTACCACCACCTATCCCCCTCGGTTGTGTGGGATTAGCACTGTACCCTGTATGTGCTGTGTGCCTGAGCTCCTGTTATTTCACAGTGCAGGCTGAATACCCTTCACCAGCTAGATCACGATAGGAGATCATATCAGATTGTATGGGGAGCCACAACACACAACCACAACCGATACACTTAGCTCATGACCTTGTCATAAATGCCTGACAGTAGAGCAGGGTGAACCCACCCCGGAGACTAAACAGTGCTCACGGCTCTGTAAATCTATTGAACGACTATCCTTACAGTTTGGGAGACAGAAGCTGTGTAAACCGAGTAGCTTTACACAGAGGAAACTTGGGAATATGTGGAATTGGAATGTAAGCAAACATACACCCAGAGCAGAGCCTCACATCCAGCTGCTTCTGTGCAAGTTTGCATGGGAATCAAAATGTGAATTATTTGGCTCAGGTCAGTCTCTTATTATGTGGCCTCCTGAAAAATGTATTGGTTTCTTACAAGCAAAGCCATCCCTATGAATGCACAACACTAAATTCATCCTCCTTATATGTCCAATGAGTTGGTGGGCTACATTTGTGCTGCATTTGGTCTAGAATTTTTATGGGCATCAGAATTAAACAATGCCATAATTATTAAATGTTTCCTTTTTTTTTCAGCTGAAGTATGTAACTGTCATGTAGGTTACTGTGGTTTATGCCTTTAGTTACATTGCCAAGGCACTTAACGTTTAATAAAATTCTTTCATAACCTCTTGTCATTAATACAAAACTTTAAAAAGAGCTGTGACAACAGTGATGGAATCTAAATGAAGCAATAAGCTAGGCACTTGTAATCTCTCTCATGATCTACCTTTTAAAGTAGCCTAGATCTAAAATAAACAGACTTCCTGGAAGTTATTATTAAGACATATTAGACAGCGCTCTTTCAAGATGCTCTGTGAAATAATTTTATTTAGGATAATTTTGACTTTTTTTTCAAGAGTCTGACAACAGTTTCCTGATAAAATGAAATGTTCATTTTCTTTTTCTTTTTATAAAGTTACTCCTTATACTTAATAAAGGGTATTTATTGAGCAATTACCACAGTTTGTCCATTATGCATTACACTTTGTCACATCTGATGAAGGAAACAGCAAACTCTTTCTCTGCCCTTGAAAACCAAAAATGTAAATAGTAGCATTACTCCCAAAGGAAGAACTGTGTTAATTGTGGAGCACTGTGTTAGAAATCCTGGATATTGTACGTCCTCATTGTTTAGTTAGAATAGGGTGGTTACTGTGGGATTTAAACCATATGTCACTTGAATTCCAAAATTGGTCCTTTCAGTCAGCTGTGCTCTATCATTCAGTATTGATCACAGATAATATGCTTTGCAAATTAGGGGTGACTACAGTGCCTTTGTCCATAATAGATATTGTCATTCATTTAGAATAGCCTGAAAGTGGAGAAGGTTTTAAACAGGGTTAAAGCCTCTATAGTCATCATTAATGAATTTTCTAATGCTCTGTGGATTCCATAATTGTGTAAAGATCAATAGCTATTACAATATAATGTAAACAAACAAAGAATCCATTAGAAATCGAAGGATTGCACTGAAGTATTTTACTTCTTGCCTACAACGACACATTAGTTATTATCTGGGAAAAACTGAATAATCAAGTGTATAAAATATAGTCTGAATGAGATGCTGATTAGTGAAAGTGAGGCTATTGCTGAAAGAAGACAGTTTTAGTACCTTTTGTAAATGAAATGAATTTGAAAAAAAAAATAGCTGCAATAACAAGATCCTGTTTAAGCGTTGCTGTGGTACACAGGGATATTTATAAGCTTCAGAAAACACTGAAATAACAAGACAGTTTTGTTGTCTCACACTAACACTTACACTGAGAGCGTGTGTAGACACTTCACTAGGGTGGGACCTACATTGCCATGGGCACAGTAGGAACAGAGAGGAAATGGCAGCTCTTGTCCCTGAAGGACATGGTCTAAAATATAAGACGTAAGAATATGAAACAAACAAGGAGGTGAAGGGAAGACAGGAGGAGGTGATGGCGCTGAACATTCCCCATCATATTCCAGTGCAGTCTGGCTAGCTGTGAATCTCACAGCCGTTCAGCAGCAGCAGCCTCTCCTTAAGTTCTGCACGGAACTGTGGCATTGTGAGCATTAGCTGTCACAGAAAGACTGAATGTGGAGCTCAGATGCAAATGGAACAAAATCTGCTAAACTGGGCCCTGATAAAATGCATTTCTTTCATACAGTCTCTGGTACTGTGACCTGTGTGCAATTGTGATGACAGACTCAGAGGTGCCTATTGTCCTTATTTAAGAAGCTGCGAATTTCTCGTTACTGTTGAGTGTCATTAAGTTCAGCTCGCCTTACCAGATAGCAAGAAAACTCAGACCTTCATAGGCCTTGCAGTATTAAGCTTTCTGAGGTCTGCTAGTGCTCATGTACACCATTTGTAGAAGGCTCTGAGTATATTTGCAGGGACAGAGTATAATTATCTAAGACTGAAATGTGATTCACACTCTACCAGTCAGCTTTCAATGGGGAATATCCTCTGGGATATCTGCCATGCTGTGGAAATATCTGCCAACAGCTCCATCCCAAGTCTTTACCAATACCTATCATTCATAACTATCTTTAAGGAACCTACACGACTGGAAAAAAATATTTTTATCTAGTCTAGTGGAAGGCTGTGCCTGTTGTGTCTCCCAAAACAATGGGAAAAAAAACAGCTTTTTCCTGTCTATTTTTCTCATATTACAAGTTCTTACATACATTACATTATATTATATTACTTTACATTACATTTCTTACATTACCTTACAACAACGAGAGTTGTTTGAGCCTTGGACCCTACAAGGTTTTATGGCTGCTTGACTTTCTAACAGAAACTATGGTGTGAAACCACACGAGAGAGAAGCCTTGACTGAGCTTCAATTTCTCAAGTATCCAACACATTGCAAATTTCAATCTGAATTTGTGATCTGGGCATTCATAAATCCACACCTACCTTTTTGATTCTTTAGAGTATAAAAAGAGCTGTTACCGCTCAGAAGTCTTTTCCTGAGAGGCTGTAATTAGTGTCTCCACTAAGTCATCTTTTTCCATGAATTTGCAGGAACCATGGATTTCTGTCCCTCCAGTACAGGTGGATGGGAGTGAGTATGGAATTAACATTGTGATTGCTTTTCTGTAAGAGCCTAGGAAAGGGATAGAGAGCAAAAGGCTCCCATCTGAAGGAAGTTACCATTCCACAACATGCAGCAACTGAAATACAACAGAACATGTGGCTACCTCTGAATCTCAGAGTGGATCACCCTGAAAATCATGGGCTATTTTGTCAGCCTTCATTTTCTCTTAAATTTCTCCCCAGAGGAATTTCTCACAGTGCTTCAGCCAGGTGGGGGAGCGTTCAGACCAGAGCAGCTGCTGACACCAGCAGTGCTGGTTCCCCGGGCTGTCTCTGTGCAGATTTGCACGGGGCAGCACTGGCACCTGGTGCGGGAGCCCTGGAGCTCCCACTGTTGCTGTGCAGCTGCAACGGGAAAGACTTCAGCCAAAGCATTGGCACGGACAAGGTTGCAGTGACCCCAGGACAGCTTTCAAAGGCCTATAAAGCAGCTGAGAACTGAAAATGAGCTTGAAATAGAGTGCTTAGGCACCTTAGTATAGCTTAGGTGGATCGGAAGCAGGTAAATCCAGGAAAGCAACACCGAAAGCATCCTGCATAACTGAGCAACTTAGAGTGTAAGACACCACACAATCCCCAGGAAGTCCCTTTGCTGCTGTTCTGCTGTGCACATAGTCAAGGCATGCTGTCACCTTGGCTGTATTGAGCCTGCTTCCACCTGGGGTAGTCCTCTTTACCAGCCCTGCTGTGCTCGGCAGAGACCAGTCAATTAGCAACATTTATTGGGGAGGCTTCCCTGTCTTCTCTAGGAAATTGAGATCCCCTGTGCTCTACTAGACACTTAAGTGCTTTCATTCCTGTGGCAAGGCACTGAAGAGCATTTGGCTTAATCTTTCCCGAGCTGGCAGTTTGCTATTTGTGGCATTTTCTCAGATTACGTGTGCTGTGTAGCTGACAGTAGCTTGCAGCTTTCAGGGAGTGGATTGCAAGTAAATGACACGCATCCCTGGCAGTCTGATAATACATCCACAGTGGGCTGCTCCTAGATCCCTGAAAGGGGAAGCCTGTGCGAGCATATGGCCTGAATGCCTCCGCTCCGCTGGTGCCTCCACTCCGGCTCAGTTGTCCCTGGCTCCACTATCCACCTTCTGAAATATTAGTTCATTTCTGCCCAAGTGCAGATTTGCAGGACTGAACCCAAAGAGCTGTTCTTATTTCAAGCGTGCATTTTCTTTCTCTATGCATCAGAAACAATTCATAGGAAACTACTCCAATCTGAAATTCGGTACAGAGGAAAAAAAGGACCAATGTGTTATGCTACTTTTCTGCTATTTTTGACTCCTAAGACCTTTATGGAGCCTTCAAATTTTGTGCAAATGCTGTGTCTCTTGGAAAATTGTTCCATCGGGCTAAATTGTCTTGCATTTACTGTAAGCTCTTTAGGTCAGTTGCTGTATAGCAGCACATTTAGTCCAGAGCTATCTATGTGTTTGGGCTGTGGACTGATCATCTGTGGGTGCAGATCCACTGTGGCTAACATTGAGCATAACCAGTTTGGCTTATCTGTTCAGGCACAAAGCACTGAGTGAATGAGGTTATGTCGTTTCCTGGCGTGGTGGGGCTAGAAATGCAGATTGGTCGCTTCTGCGTGGCCCAGGCTGAGCTATACCCTACACTCAGGCCCATTGGCTCTGTGTGCCTGTGCTCTGGGGATGCCAGGGAGCATGTGTGGGGCTCTGCGCAGAGCGAGCCGCCATGCAAAATGGTCAGCCCTGTGCTAGTGCCAACACCTATGTCTCTACTGTTAAATAAAAGAGAACAGGGATGCAGTGCTGCTCCTGAGACTGAGCAACACAGGTATCTTAAGGTATCTGTCCATAGGCATCTTTCCCCAGAATAAAATAACATTCTGCAAAATGCCTATGTGGAAAAGCCATGGGTCTGTGCTGATCTCTTAAGGGTGCCTGGGTATTGTGTGGGCCAAAATCTTGTCAGGAAGTGTGTTAAGAATTAACCAGCGTGGACGGTGGAGGACTGGGGCTCCAACTCTCACCTTGACCTTGGTTTGTCATCCTCTCTAGTCTGCTGGAACTGGAGTGTTTTCAGCAAAGTCCTTGAATTTGTTTGCACTGTGCAGATGTGAGTTCACTCTTGACAGGGCATTGGAAATAGGTGAGCTAACTAGTTGTGCTTGCCTTTTGGGTTGACACGGTCTCATTCTGCCTCCACCTTGGGCCTGGGTTAGCATGGGTCTTTGGATAAACTGCTGAGTTCCAATTTATTGCTTTTGACTCAGGACTGGGCTAAGTTGTTGCAAGGTTTCCTTTTATCCAGGGCAAAAGTGAACTTGGTGCTGCTACTTCCGATATATGGGGTCAAGATGCTGCTGGAGCTATGCTGGGATTCTGAAACACATCTGAGCCAACAACTCCTCCAAAAACCCACTGTATGGAGAGGTGCAGGAAGATACCCCAAGAGCTTTGCAGCAGTCAGACTTGAGGTGCTGGGACACTCATGAGATCTGGGTCTGTGACAGCTCTTGACTGCCCAGAGTGCCAGGGAAGATATAGAGGTGTCTTCATATTGTCCTCTCTAAGATCTATATTTTTCAGGGCTTTTCTACTGCCTGAAGTATTTTAAAATCCATTAATCTGAAAACAGAGTGACCTCGGCCTGTTTATGTGATATTATAATGGTCACATCGTTCTCACTCAGGATCTGAAATTCCTTACCCAACACAGATATAAAGAGGATGAGAGAGAAGTTTCTAAAGAAGTGCAGTTGGATAAACTTATTTTTGGTGGCTTTTTATTTTGTACTGGTTTATGACCTTAGGACTCCAAAATATTGCGTGTTACTGCACAATGTGTCTTTACATTTTCTGCCTATTTTTTAGTTTTTTTTCCCCTAGATATTAGTTACATTTTTTTTATTTGTATTTTAGAAACTGAAGAGGAGCAAGATCTGAAAAGGGAACACTACGGGTATCAAATCATGCCTGTAGTGGAGGTTTGGGTTTTCATGGAATAGTGACACATGCAACCAGGAATATATGAATATTTAGTGAAGTGTAAATATGCACCCTGCTCACATGCCACTCTGATTTCGTATTTGGCTGGGCATGCAAATCTCTTTTGTTTAAAATAGAACATTCTGCTTTTAGGAAAACATCTAACTGAAATGTGTTTCTGCACTACAGCTGAGCTGCAATAAACAATGACAAAATTCTTCAAAAGAGATTCAACAACAACAACAAAAAATAGAAAAGGGAATCCCTTAATTCCTGCATGTGCAGATAAAACCTGCTTCCGAATGGAATGAATGCGGGAAGTTGTAGCTTCTGTGCTGTTGGGTGTAATTAGCTTTCAGATTATATCACTTTTGATAATTAGATCTACACGAAACCTCCAGTCAAAGACTTCACAAGTATTTCTAGTGTGCCAGCCTGGGTAAGTCATAGTTGGAACGGCAGATCTACTGGATAGATCTAGGCTACTAGTTGCTTTGGGAAACACCTTCATCTTTCTTTTAAGCTGGCAGATGGTTTAAGTCCGGGCTGGACCGCCTGCTGTTGTTTTCAGTGAAGGAGTGTTACCTTTTTGGAATCATGAAAGGCCCTCAATCAAAGCTAAAATGGCAGGCCAGGGCGGTGAATCAATAAAATCTCTACTTTCAGCTGGAGTGTCGGATAGTAATTCTTCTCGTGTCACTGCCTGGTTAAACAGTCATACTCCCGCTAAAAGCCCTATAAGACATAATAGATTCATGTGGCGTTAGTCTATTGTACTGCATTTACCCAGAAAAAGGGAGAGAGGTTACTGTTTCTCTAAAACAAACCAGACACTGACGCATTGTGTATCAAAATGTATTCACCCATTTCGCTCTGCCTCATTAGAGCAGAGGGAGCCTGTTTTCTATACCTCTTGCAGAGCGGTGTTAAGACATCTGACATATTCATTGCAAATCCTAGTTTAATGATGACTCAGACATCAAATCCCAAATGATTTTACATGCTGGCTTTTTGGTTTCCTATTACTGCACGAATCCATGTGTTTTTTGTTTATTAAACTACAATAAAGATGTACAAACTAGATGCATTAGAAATTTTTCAGAGGTTTTAGAATAAATCTCTTAGCCCTGCAGAGAAATTATCCAACTGCATCATTTCTAATTAAAGGAAATTAATTTGGTGCATCTGATCTAACGCATTATATTTCCTTGTATGCATTGTTTTAGTGGTTAATGCAAATAGCACAAAGAGGTTTCACTCAAAAAGGATTTGAAAGTTCTTAAATGTTAAACACTGGTGCCTGTATGCAGCAAGAAGGAATGGCTGCTTTGTGCCCTGGAGCTGAAGGCTGGTGGCCCTAATACGGCCGTATTGAGATGCAGATTAATTCCCTGGCCTTGGCAGCCTCCCCAGTTGCAGGTATCACAACCAGCCATCTTACCCTCTTCACTCCTCGGGACTGACCTCGTGCCAGAGAACCAGCTTAGTGAAAAGCCTGTAAGAGTCTGTCTTAAACTGCTGTTCAGAGCCCTCTCGTGAGCTGCACCAACATCTCAGACTGTCAGAGTAGTGTCTGCATTGGGAGGTGCTTGTTGTAGGGTCTTCAGGTTAGATACAAAGAGCCAAAGGTAAAACATCACAGACTTGTAGGAGGAACGTTCATGCTCCTCCCTCCCTATATATATATATATTTCTATGTGTATGTATAAGTATATATATATGTGTGTGTATATATATGCACAAGAGGGAATCATTGATTATTTTGTGGAACACCCTTAAGTGAGTATTTTCATCCCCATTTTGGAGGGAGGCAGGCTACCCTTGTTAGTACACTTAGCAGTACAGCTTGCTAACATTGTAATTCAGAGGTGATGTGCAGGATTTTTATATTTAATGAGACCCACATACCACATTATCTCACCATCTGGGTAGATCCAGGAATGGTTGTAGAAAGTTCCCATTAGTCAAATTAACATCCGTCATGTCTTCAGCTCACTGTGAGATGCAACCATGGAAAAGTTTCTTTCACCATAGAGGTTATTTGCTTTGAAAATCCACTGAGTTGGTGCATCTTGGACAATCTTAAACATTCTGCTCTGTTGTTAGCTCAGGTATGACCCTGGCTACAAAACAAGGGCAGATTGCAAAATATCAAGGGTCCCCTGCTCCTCCTCTCCAAAGCAAACCTCAGCAGATGTAGACAAGATTTTAATAGCTGCATAAAGAGAAATGCATGACAACCTCATTAAGGGAACTATAATAGGCTGTCAGAATACCTCCAAAAGGACAATATATCAATGTCTAGTTTGTTACAACATTGCTAACTATGGTAGTTTGCCCCTCTCATAATCTTTCATTCATCTTCTATCGGACTGATTTCCAATAATACTTCACCACCACATGCATCCAGTCTCCCTTTCAGCTGTCTCACAATTGCTGACATAACTCTTTAAGTACAGAAGAATCAGAGCTGGTAAGTGACAGTAATAAAAATGCAGTTAGTGGTCCACCCCACTGGTAGCCCTGATACGGTACATTAGAAGGGTTTTGATTTTCTTTCCCTCTCTGCTATCCTGAGGACCATTTTGTCCCATGCCAACATCTGCAGGAGGTCAAGGTCCAAAGAACCCAGGGATTTTATACCATCTGCCACCAAAAAAAAAAAAAAAAAAAAAAAAAAAAGGAGGGAAAGAAGGAAAGCCCTAAATGTTGTAAATGTTACTCTAAAGAGCTATTTGAAGTTATTTATCACTGTAATGGAAAACCAATCATTATTAATTGTACCCACTCATTGTCTTTCATGTACACTGAAAGGTCTTGAGACATTATTAAAATAGATTTAAGCTGTTTGCAGCTGGAGTTAGCCCCCCTCCCCTTTCACCTTCCCCGCCCCTTTGGGAACATGAAGTGTTGTCTTTCTTTCACAGTGGAGCCAGGTCCCCTGTTCTTCTGGGGATCCAGCATTCCTCTAAACTCGCAGTGGCCCATAAGGGTCACGAGCCACCTCGCACCAAACACCTGAAGCTGTTTGGAAAACACGAGCAAAAAGCAAAAAAAAAAAAAAAGCAAACACCAGAGATCCCATAAGATAGTTTCCTCCTGCATATTTAAAGACTTTTTTTCCCCACCTGTCTAGGAAACATCAGCCTCAGCCAAAAGACAAGAAAAACAACACTGGACTTCTAGGCTTTTCTGTTCATGCGTCAATAAACAGTACTCTTGCTGAACCTAATTTTGTACATTTGAGGCAGCCATGGTTACAATAATATGTCTTGAACGAAATGTGCCAATTGGAGGAAATTGTCAACTCATTATTGCGGCTAAGAACTGAGATATGAATGCTTCAGTCAGAGCAGGAGGTGATTTTGTAAACAAGGAGTGTTCCTAAGGGGATTTTTGTAGTCAAAATCAGTGTCAAGTAGACCTGAAATAATTATAGTGACAAAGGGTTGAGCTCTGCTCCAGCAGGAGTCAAGGACAACCCTTCATCTGATTTTAGTAAGAGTAGGATCATGCCCTTTGGGACAGTGCACTGTAGGGGACTGACATACACTCTTCCGTGTTACTTGTTTGTATCCAGGTAAAACCAGGAGTTTAGGTCAGCCAATTTAAACTAGCTGCTGAGGCAGCCCAAAGCCTGTGTGGTTGTCACATTGCTTCTACTGGTCCAAAGGAGAGCTCCAGTAATAACCTCACACTGCTCCCTGACTGTGACAGCTCTGGGCACACATCTGAACTCTGCTGCCCACTAATCCCAGTGACCAGAAGCCACCTGACCTACTTGCAGTCTCCAGTGCAGGTTTGGAAATGCCTCTTCTCTTGGCTTGCTTGTATTTGTCAGTGCATGTGCATACCACAAAGCTACTCTTATGTTCCGGCCCTTGTGGACGCAGAGACGTGTCCGTTTTCAGCCTGGCAGGTGAGAAGGAGGAAGAGCTGTATGCAGAAAGACCCGACACAGGGCATTGATTCAATGCATGACCAAAGATGCCTCTGTGGACTCTGTAGATACAAGAAACTGAGAGAGGCCAGGCAAGGAAGGAGTTGTGGCAGGCTTGGGAAAAGGGAAGGCTAACAAAGAGCTCAAAGCTGCTTCCATGTTGTGTGACACAATTAAGCAGACATTCACCTTTATCTTCTAAGGGTCTGTTTTGTCCTCAGGGTGGCATAGAGCTGAAGATCATTTGTCCAGAATGGGGACAAATGGCAGCAGGGGCTTAGCCAGGAGTTTAGTGCCTTACACAAGGGCTCTCCAGACATCTTGAAGGTGCTGGACGCTTAGAAGAAGGACTCTTGGAAGTGCAAACCAGCAAGGAACATCCTGAAGAAAGAGATATGAGAAACTAAGACTATACTGAAGCTTGGCAGTCCTCAGGGAAAAAAAAAATCCTGGCGTTTCTCTCTGAACTCTTGTAACCTTTCTTAAAACAGTAGCTAAATGCACAGTGATGAGGAAAGATACCTGTTTTATTCATGTACTTTCTCTTACTAAGCAAAAGCAGAGTGGAGTGAGCAATCTTAAACCACCACCAAAAGCAAGTTTTCCATACAGCAAGCAAAAAAGGAATTTCTAGTCAGAAATCTCCACAAATCGCAATCACAAAATGACTTATGCTGAGACTGATTCTGGAGCATCTAGCCCAGAGTATATGAGAAAATTAAAATAATACTGGCAAGGAACCTAGTCGCTGATCATTTGTATTGAGTTGTGGAACAAAGTGAAAAGTAAACAGGTAGATGCTGGATGCCTTTTTTTTTTTTTTTTTTGGCTAGTCCAAGTCCAAAACAGTTTGTTTACTCACCAAAAAGTGTGCAGCTGCTGCTTATCATGAAATGAGTCATGTTTTAGCACACAAGTACTTCCCCCTAGATGTGTGGCTGCAGCCTGTGCTGCTGTTCAGTGAATGCCACCAGCCCCTGTGCCTTTCACTGCTGCTCCCCTTCAGCTCCTGCTCTCTCTTCTATTTTTCAGAGCACCACATCTGGCTGTGGTAGGAGATACTGAAGTCCCTCAAATACAGGAGACTTGGGGTCTCTTGCTGGCACACAAACTGAGGTTACAAGCACCATTAAAGACTGCATGGGAGTGTTTTCTAGTGAGACTGCAGTTTTGACATATCTTTGTCAGCAGAAATGCTCCTGCCCTCAGAGGTAGGAATGAAAGTACATTTTTTTTCCAGCGGTATGCCTAAGGGAAGACAGGTTTGGGATTACAGCCATCCTATTAACAGAAATTGGCACCCTTCCCTGCACTGCCTTCTCCTTCCCTACGCAGACAACTTTGTCCTTCTCTTCACCTTTATGCACCCTCCCTTGCCTTCCTGTGATCCTTTTGCCTCAGAAAATCCTCCTCAAACTTTGGATTCCCTCCGCTTTATAGACAAAGAAACTAAGGTTGTTTTATCATGTAAAATAAAATATGTTCAAGTAGCCACTTCTTTTTGCCAAAATTTGGGGTTTGTTTTATTCCTCTGCTCTCTTTCCCCTCTTGTGTCTCCTCTAGTGTTTGTCAGACCCTACCTTTAGCCCATATACATCACTGAAATGATGGAAACCTCTATCTTTTTGTCAGGTTTGCTTCTTTGCCATCTTTGTGAGTTAGTTCAGTTCATGTAGGGATCCAGTGACAAGACAGAAGGCTGGTTTGGGAGATTTTGACGGAGCTGAACTGTTCCATTGACCAGCCTAATCCTGCAAAAATGTAGTTTGACACAAAAAGATGGCAAAATCTCATTTGCCAAGGTGCCAAACAACTGCCTTTCTTTGCTGAAGCCACTTGTGCTCTGGTGCTGGTGCTAAATGAGATGCTCACTGCAGTGAGTCCTTGGGCTTGGCAGTGAGGACAGGCAATTGTAGGCACAGCGTTTCCAGGGATCACAAAAATGAAAAGCATCAGCAGAGATGACTGTTCCCTTTATAGAACTATACACACACCTGGACACATGATGATTTGGTGAATAGCTGCTAAAAGATTTTGCGAAATAAAATGGAGATGAGTGTTTTCAGCTCAGGCACCTGGCAGAAAAAAATGTGTGTGATGTGGGAAAAAAACAGCAGCCCCTCAAATCACATGCAGCAGAGGAGGCTGTGGGACCAAGGTCTGTGTTCATCCACAGATGGACCCATAGTGAGAGGTAGAAGGAAATCAGGATAACAAACTGGACATCTAGTCAGTCAAAAAATCTTAGTTTAACTATTCAGGAAAGAGCACATTTCTATAGCACTCATGTAATCAGGTGAATATGATGGTCTTCATTTTGCATAAGATACATGAAAACACCTTAGATGACTGAAGGGCCTTTTTTTTTCCTGCCTGTTTTATTAGCCTAAATGACAATCTACTAACTTCCTCTTTGGGCAGGTCAGTATCCAAGTGGTTTCTTTACACACACTTTGTCTGGAAAAAGGCTAAACCATAATGTCCTTGAGGTCTTGCGCAGGGAGTTAGTGAACATCAGGATAAGATTTTGGTTTTTGTTTCCTGCAGAGCCTGAGCAGTGGCTTTATGGGCAGCCTGAGCAGGTTGCTCTGTTCAACTTTGGGCTTGCTATGGGGCTCTCCTAGAAGTCAGACCTTCAAAAGGCCCCAGATGTGGTCTGTAGCCCTCTCCTTCCTCCATTTTTTCTACTGTATTTATCTGAGACACGGCACAAACCTTTAGTTATATGTTTAAAATGCTGTATTTTTAGAAATAGTTTTATTTTATTTGCTGTTGCTTTCAAAGATAAACCTTTCCCAGTTTTCACAATTCAGGAGTATTTTCTGCTGTTTTTTAAGCACAATGTTTTGCTGAAACTACTTGAGAAGATACCAGTGAAAACAAATCCACAGACCTCGAGAAGAGATTTTGTATGTGAAGTTATTAACACTGATTTTACCTTTCCCATCTGCAATAGGTAAATAATAGGTTCCTGTGATGCTCAAGCAGTCTCTGCTGAAATTATTCTTCTGGCCTGAAGTGAATTGCTCTGATTACTAATCTAATACGGACTAATCTACATTTCTGTCGGTGTTTTTGCTCATCAGCTGCATTGTTTTATTTGGCATTTGTTTTTGCATTTATAATGCTCCTAGAGTTAGAACCAGGCCTTCCTCATTTGACATGGTATAAAAGATGTTAAATCCTTTCAACTTAAACCTCTCAGAATTAGGAAAGTTAGGATTAATATGAATATTTATTGCTCTTTTCTAAAGACATAGTGAAATAACGAAACCTATTTTCTTCAGATACTAATTAGACAGGTACATAATTAAATATCTTAAATAATGAAATAGATGCTCCGTAAAAGACTAAAAATATCTGGCCATAAATTAGTCATTCAGACTATATTAATAAATTAGCTCTGGATGTCAGTTCGCAAAGATTTCCTCTCTGTAATTTGACCACCAGTACGCTCATTCCAAACACATCAGACTCCCCACACAGACACTGCTCAGATGCATTTCTCTGTGCTCCTGCATCGCTGCCTCTCGTGGATCTAGAGGGGGTTTGTGCATACAGTGAGTTTATACATAACCTAATGTCTAGAGGACAGAGAAGGTTTGCACTACTGCCATGGACATGCGTGGACAGCTCAGCCTTTATAAAGCTGTGTTTCTACCTGCTTAGCAGAGTGACTGAACTGGCTCAAGATAAGGGCTTTGTGCAGAAATAGAGGGTTGCTGGGTCTTTGGAGGATGCATACGTGACTATGTGGCAAAACTTTCTACGTGCTGAGCTGTCTTCTCGTCAGAGAGGGATAATTTTGTCCCCAAAGCAACTGGAGTATCTGAGTGTTTCACTGTCATAGATGTGTTGTATTCTTGGGAAGGCAATACCCTTCACTGCTTCCTTCTCCTTATTTGCAGAGCAAAGATAGTAATGTTTATATAACCCATCCAAATTAAGTGTTAAGAGGACCCATCAACCAATGTTCATAGAACGTTCATAGAACGTAAAGGTAAAGTTTAAAATAACTGTTTATGGCTATTTTTAGCCAGATTTCCTAAGGAAATTACACTTCTGTGATCTTCCTGCCTCTGCTTGCTTCACTGCTCTGTTTACCCTTTAATAACTATTGAAACTGCTGGTCCGTTTCAAGCAAATTTGACACAGCTGCAGTGTTTCTAGGACACTGTGGTCTTGCAAATTCTATGAAAATAGGCAGGTAAGCAGAAGAAAGGCAATTGGATCATGTTAGGATTGCTTGGATAACAGACTGTGATTGCAAGCACAGCCAGCTTTGTAGGTGCTAGAAAATCCACTTAGAAACTAGACCATGGCCACTAGAAAAGCGAAGAACAGAACTCACAGCTCAGAACAGAAAACACAAAAACTCCATAATTTCCCTTGCACAGGAAGGTTCTTCTTTAATATGGTTGACTTAAGTGATAGGGAAAGGGCAATTTGTTTTGGGAAGAAAAAAACTCACCGCACTATTCCACTGGCCTTTTGCCCTTTAATAAAACCCTGCTCAAACTAAATCTTTTAGAAACATTTAGTTACTGCCTTTATCTTTCATTTTTTCTTGCGTATTTCTGGACTGTAGCCAGTGTCAGAAACAGATTGCTGAATAAAGCAGAAAAAGCTGTTCTCAGGGTACTTCCATGCCATCTGAAAGCTAGAAATGCTGTAAATCTTAAGCCAGGCTGCTCTTGAAACCTTGAAGCTTGCTGACAGTGCACTTCCTTAGTCTGTGCTATTAGATATAACTGCTGACTCTTCTTTTAGCCTCGGGTCTCACCTTTTGAGGGCTGGTTCGCAGGTACCAAGGAAGTATTGCTGTTCTGCACGGTACCAGATGACTGTGAAAGTGTCCAGTGCTGCTGCTGCTTTGGTGTGTAAGCAATCCTAATGTGAGACAGCTCTTTGCTCTGCTGCTGCCTCCCTCCCTTCTTTCCTGGGGCTGATGTGGATGGTCTAGGACCTCTAGTTGGATGCTGTTACAAATTCAGCTCTGGGGAGAGGAGAAGGACAATGCCTTCTACTCTGCATCCCCTCTCCAGAGTGCTCCAACAGGGCAGAATTGTCTATGTGAAATCCATGCTGAATCCCTATGTGTGGGCAGACACTGTGCTGGGAAAACACCTTTATGGTTTGAGGAGAGGCATGGGAGAGGAGGAAAGCTCCTGTGATGCCATTTGGTGTTGTAATCTCCATCACTGTGTGAAATGTCCCCAGGAACCAGTGCTGGGAGGATCATATCATCTGGGGTAGGAAGGAACCTGTAATACTTTCCAACTTTGTCAATCTTGCTGTTTCTAGTAATGTGCCATAGTTTAATAATTCTTATAAAACTGTATTGGCTTAATAGTACTTATACAATTGCTTTCCTTTCAGTGTTAAAAAAAGTTTCAGATGATACCTGCTAAAGATTCCTGCTCAATCACTCTTTCCACTTGTTTGTTACATATGTGTTTTACTTTAATTTAGATGTTCATAATATGGGCTGCACTTCCTCTATGTTATCTTGATCCTCAAGATAGCCTGTTGACTGGCAGGATCTCAAGGAACTATTGTAATACAGATAATGAACAACAGTTTCGTTAAAACTCTTGCAGAATTTCTAGCCAGCTCCCAAGGTCATGTCAATAAAGGTAGTTTAGATAAGCCTTAGAAAATCACAATTTCCTTACATCTCAAATGGGCATATTTGTCCACCATTAGCATAAATTGGATTATTGATTTCTGTTTTTCAGAGAGTAGAACTAAACCTAAGGGAAAGGATGAATGTTTTAACACCCAATTAATGAAAAATAGTGAATTAGTGCAGAGCACAAATTGAATCCAGTCATTTTTACTACGAAAAATCCCAGTCCTTTTGTTCTAGGTTTTATTCCTCTGGACAGGGAACCCCGTAAGAGGTATGGTTGTGTAGTCTTCACTCAGACAGAGGAGCTTGTATCCACCTGAGAGCTCCATTGATTTCCTGGACAACAGCCTAGGGAAGTAAGTCCTCCCACTTCTGCTGAGCACTTAGCAGATGTGTAAATGACAATAAACATAAATAAGATATGTATCACTCAGGTCTGTACCGTGTATTCATTTGGAGTGCCACTTGTACATGTGAGTGTGTCAGATGATCTGAGAGCACAAAAATAACTGCTGAGCAACAGGAGAACAGCTCTGGAAGGGAGGGTAGAAAATGTCACAGAAAATGGTGAAGAGACATTCACCTTGTTGATTATGGAGCAGTCACAAATGATTCATCGCAAATAGTAGTAAGCAGAGAAAAAAAAAGACCATTCAAATACTTTGACAAAGTCACTCATGAAAATTAGGAATAGGTTATCCTATTTTAGATTGATTAACTGATCTGCGTCAACACACCATACAGAGCTGAGCCCAATGTACCTTCTTTACGCCCACAATCCATTCCTAGAGCTATTAAAATTTGCTATACTAGTGTTTGATTAATTGTGTTACTCTGATTCTGCAGATCGATGTTTGGTTGTTGAAGCACTCTGCAAATAGATGCTTCCTGCCCTAAATAGCTGTCTTTCTAAGTAGATGAGTACACAAAAGTTAGGATAGGGACATTTAATTTTTCTCAATTTATAGATGAGGAATTTAACATATAGAGATATTAACCGGCTATCCAGAGGTCAGCAAGGAAGCCTTTGTGAGAGATGGGAACTGGTTTCATATCTTCTGAGCCCCAAACTAGGATTTTAACCACTCCTTCTTTTCAATCAAATGATAAAATTTACTGTGTTACTGATGCCAAGGAGGTCATACAATAATGGGTCATACACTAGTGAGTGACTCAGTGTTTGTAGATAAGTGGGGCACAAACTTAAAATATACATATATCTCTGTAACTTCTGACCATAAAGCAAAACTGCTTTCTTTCTGCCTAGGAAAAACATATGTATGCTATTTTTGACAATATTTTAGTAATTTTGTTATTGCAAGGCTACTTTTCCTTTCTAAAGGATATGAGCTAATATCTGCAGTCCAATCCTGTATCCCTTGCTGGGTTGAATTACTGCTGGATGAATTATATGAAATCAGGAGAGCGCTCAAGTTCATCATGTTCTATAGTCTCTTGCAATCATTCTTTCAAGGCAAAATAACAGTAAAATTTGCTACCTAGCTCTTGCCCATCCCCAAACTTTTAGAGTAGAAACATTCTAGGGAAGACAATGGAGATGATAGTTTCATTGCATAATTTTCAGAGACCAGAAATGAGAAAACTCCTGACAAAAATACTGATTTTTTTAACCGAATTTCTGTAAATGAGCTGCATTAGAAGACACAGCTGCCTAAGTTATGCAAAATCCATATGTCATCCATGAGTATGAGGACATTTCAAGGACACTTTCATTTCTGCCAGGAGAGAGGCCAGAATATTTGGGAAATGCATGCTGAGGGCTGAAATTAACCCAGAAAACCCTGTTGTACAGACATGAATAGAACAGAACCCCAGTAGGTGAACAATTTCCATAAAGATAATCAGATCTAGGAGTACCCAGGGAACTACAAGCCAGTCAAACTTACCTTGACCTATGGAAAAGATAGTGGAATAGCTCATCGTAAATGCCATCTCTAAGCATAGGAAGTATAAGAAGGATAAGTCAGGATGGATCCACAAAGGAAAATAATGCTCAATCAACCTGCTAGCCTTGTATGATGGGATGACTGGCTGGGTAGATGAGAGGAAAGCGGTGGATGTTGTTTACCTTGACTTCAGAAAGGCCTTCAACATTGTCTATCAAAATATCCCCACAGGCAAACTCAGGAAGGGTATGATAGATGAGTGGACAGTGAGGTGGATTCGGAACTGACTGAAAGGCAGAGCTTAGATGGTTGTGGTCAGTGGTGCAGAGTCTAGCTGAAGGCCTGTAGCTAGCAGTGATCCCAAGGCTCAATACTGGGTCTAATATTGTTCAGTCCTTCATCAGTGATCTGGATAAAGGGATAGAATACATTGTCAACAAGTTTGCTATGGTATAAAACTGAGAGGAGTGGTTGATACTCCACCAGATGCATGTGCTGACATTCAGAGGGACCTGAGAGGCTGAAGGCTGGAGAGATGGGCAAAGAGTTCGACAAAGGGAAGTACAGAGTTATGCCCCTCGGGAGCAATAATGCCATGCGCTGGAACATGCTGGGGGGTTGATCTGATGGAGAGCAACTCTGCAGAGAAGGGGAGGAGCACTGGTGAAGAGCAAGTTAACCATGAGCTAATAATGTACTTGGAGGGCATCAGGAATAGAATTGCCAGCAGGTTAAGGGAGGTGATGCTGCACCTCTACTCAACCCTGGTGAAGACGCATCTAGTGCTGGGTCCAGTTCTGGTCTCTTCAGTACAAGACATGGAACTACTGGAGTGAGTTCGGCAGAGGGCACTTAAGACGATAAAGGGGCTGGAGCATCTCTCAACTGAGGAAAGGCTGAGAGAACTGTGCCTTTTTAGTCTGGAGAGAAGAAGGCTGAGAGAGGATCTTATCAATGTGAATCTGAAGGGAAGATATAAAGCCAGATATTTTTCAGTGATAGGATAAGAGACAACAGGCACAAGTTGAAACACAGGAAGTTCCATCTGAATATGGGAAAAAACTTCTTTATTGTGAATGTAACATAGCACTAGAATAGGTAACCTACAGAGGTTGTGGAATCTCCTTCCTTGGAGATATTTAAAAGCCCTGTGTGACCCTGTTTGAGCAGAGGAATTGAACTAGGCGATCTCCAGAGGTCCCTTCCAACCTCAACCAGAGTGTGATTCTGTGAGATAAAGCTTACCTTGACAGGCATTAAGCTTCATTCATCTCCACAGAACAGTAACACTTCTCCACTAACGGGGACCATCATAAATAGTACTTCTTTCAGTATGCTTTAGTGAGAAGTTCAGAGTTTCAGTCTATTTCTTTCTACAGTCCCACTGTCCTTGATTTTGCTGTCAGTATGTTTCATGGCAAATGTAACTTCCAGGTGTTATATTATATTCCACATAACAATCCTGGATCTGTGGTTTTGTGTAAAAATATAACTCTAAGTATATCCCTGTTCCCCATTATCCATTAGGCAGTACAAATTCTTACCAATAATAGGTTGGAATATTGCTACCACTTGTCTCATGCATGGCACTCGCTCACCAGTAATTGCATTTCTAGTTAGTGAAATAGTGAAACAACACCTCTTTCAAACTCAAACAAATTCTGATTTTAATATGCTATTCTCTCTCTCTTTTTTTTTCCACAGAGATGCAAAAGAAGAAGAAAAAAAAGGCTCTTTTTTCTTTCTTCTAAAAAAAAAAACTTGCTTGAAAATACCTTAAATAACATTGGGTCTACAAACTGTGGTGTTATGTGGGAGTGTTAAGATTTATTTCAGATTCATTCTCGTTGTTTCTTAAAACAAGGGAAACAGAAACCATGATGCAGGAGAGTATGTGAATTCTGGCAGCTTGTCAACTCTTTCACATTGTCATGGAAAGCAACAGTGATGCCAAATGCATTCTGCTTTGTATAAGCCAGGTTCTTATTAAGCAAAAAAAAATTGACTTATTAAGTCAAAAAAAAAGAAAAATTAAAAAAGATAATGGAAAGAAAGGGTAAGACTGACTGATGATGCAACAAAATTGAAACACTCGTAAGTCATGAGTATGCTAGGATAAAGAAACTTGAAGTTTGCAACTTCATTTAACAGCAGTTAACAAAATGGCAGTGTTTTCTGATGATTTTGCCTCATCTAGTCTGTAAAGAGCATTTTTCAAGGAAGAGGAGGACTCTGTATACGCTAGTAAATCCTTGATCTCAGTTAATAGTTGCCAGGTTTCTGAGGCTTGGGGTTGTTAGTTGGTATAGTGATGATGCTGTTATCCTGCACTCCCTCACTGTTGAATTAATTTGTGTATCTTCCTCAGTAAAGTCAGTGGGAGAGGTAAGTTTTTCCCACAAAAACTGCCATATTAAACTACTGCTCTGGTAGTCCGTAAATGGACTTTTCCTTCCATTTTAAGCAAATTCTAATTGGTTGCTATAACAACTCTACAAGCAAACTTGGGAAAAAAAGCTCCATAAGACTCCGTTTTACTTTGCACTCTATTTTTCTTTACATGAAATATGCCCTTAGGAGAAATCTTTCCTATTCCTATCCCTATCAGTAAAGATGTAGCCTGTGTCCTGAGCTTCTGAGTGATTTTCTTTTTCTGTTCTAATCTTATCTATTGTTACTGCAGAAGCAGTTGTTATTCAGACAAGGGTTGGATCTTTTAAAAATCAGTAAACTACTGTCCTCAGAGATATCTTTGACAGTTGTTTTCTGACATATACTGTTTGTTTCCTTTTCTTTCTTTTTTTTATTTGGAGATGGTGAAGGATTAATGCACATTTTTTACATGACTATATCCTTTGCTGTTGTTCATCTTTCTGTATGTGTCATTTCTTGTTTCTTTCCTCCTTGAATTAAACTATTCTCATATTTTCTACTTGCTGTAGAAAGCTTTTTTTATCCACTTTAAATGGTCTTACTGAGATAGCAAAGCACTGGCAGCGTGATACAAGACTCCTGTGAGACCTCATCCTGAGTACCACATATAACTTCTGTTTTGCAAGATACAGACTCTTGCATGGATGTGTGGGGAAGAGCAACACTATTGCATGAGAGAAAAATAGAGTATCCTAACTTGTCTAGCTTCACAAAATGAAGGCTGAGAGGGGACCTTTGTGTATCAGGGATTTAAAAGTAGGAAGGAAAAAGGAGACTTTTAATGCAAATATTTATCTTGACACAAAAACCACATACATACAAACTTACTACTACTATATTAAGCCTTGAGAGTTATGAAAGAGTCCCTAATAGTTAGAGCACTGAGGTCCTCTCCTTCCCTGTGAGGGAGAGGAAGAATTAACTACTTTTCAGATTGACTTTGATAGATTTATGGAGGATGAAAACAAGACATGGTGTCCATGGATAAGGGACTGCAGTCAGTGAGTTCAGAGGTTAATTCCAGCCTTCTTTTGCTGTGATTGGGTATCCCAGGTCCAGGCTATAGACACTTACATTCAGGTGTCCAGAAGACAGTTAAGCCTTTCCATTATATCCCATAGAGGATGGAAAATTACGCAACTCATTCAAAAATAGTTACCAACATTTGGTCAGTCTCCACTAGTTAGTACTGAGTAGACCCCTACTTTGAGATATGTCAGTTCAGATATCTACCAGGGAATCTCATCCTCTTTAAAGTTAATTAAATGGGTAGGGTGTAACCTTGTTTCATTTTCGATAGCATGTTTTTCTCTTTTTCTTTTCCTGTCTCTTCTTTTACTGATTTTCTCATCCATTTGTCTCAGTTAGCTAAAGCAGTTCTAAACTTCAGAGCAAACCCTAGAACCCTCAAAAGCAAACAATATTTTGCACATTTAAATTAAAAACAAAACAATTAAAAGTGTAACTTTCCTTCCCAAATAAAGACTTGCATGTGCACTCCAAATCTCCCTCTACAGCCATGATGCTTCTGCTGATTTTTCAGCTAATGTTCTCAGCCCAGAAAACTGATCATTTTAAGATTTACTGTTAGGTGTCTCAATGACACCAGTTAGTTTCCTCCTAGCCAGCAGAAATCTTTTTGTAATGTAGGGCAAGAAAGAACTCTAAGGAAGGGCAAACAGCACCAAAAGGTAAAGCTCTGGTTTGCTGCAGGATCCCAGTTGCCAATGATTATTAATATGCTCATTTCTGGATTTGTCTTTGGGGCTTTCCTTGCACATTGATGTTAAAAGTCTTGGCAGATGTTAAAAGTAAACACATTCTGCCGTGTTTGTGGCCTCTCTGTAGGGAAGGAAGGTGTTACTGATCACCACCTTGCAACCCCTAGATAAAAACCATCACTGTTACCAAGCCACGTGGAAGAAAAAAAAGTCACAAAAAAACAAGCCAGACTGTTGTGAGGGCTTCTTGGGGAAGTAAGAAAGGAAGGAAAATAAAACAGAAGATTTAAGAAGAGACAAGAGATTATGCAAATACGAGCTGTGAATAACATCCTGGCAGTACAACCCCTCCAGAGATAACTTGCCACCTGCATTTCTCCAACAGGCACCTCCAAGTCAGTGAAAAAGTGGAGCTGCTTTTGAACAAAAAGGGAAGGGGAAGAAAGGAAAATCAGACTAAGTGCTCTTTAATTCTAGCCACGTTAAACTCTAAATGCTGCCAAAAAGCTGGTAATAAAATTTAATTCTTTCCGAGGACATGATGATCATTCATCCGACCAGGAATCAGAGTCTCCTGGGAGCATTTCTTCCACTGTGGGGCTTGAGTAGACTTGACCCTCTTGGCATTTCATATTTCATAATTGAACTGAATGTCCCTCACACTTTTAACATCTTCCTAGATTAAAAAGGAGCATTAATCACTCCAGCCTCAGGAAAGCACCGAAGAGGGAAGGAAGAGGCCAGGCAGAGTTTCTAAGAGGCCTGGGGGATTAAGGTGATCAGTGTCTTGGTGCTGTGTTAACATGTGTGGGTTATAAACAAACAACGCCTTGCTGGCAGGGGACAGAGGCCAAAATATTGCTCCAATATATATGATCTTCCAACACCTTAATAATTTTGCGCAGGAGACAGTGGTGTACAACTGAACATCACATTCCTGGAATTTATCTCCAGAGAAGTAAAAAGAAAAGAAAAGAGAAAAGAAAAGAAAAAAAAGTCTTTCTAACTGGGTACTTTGTTATGATTTATGCATTTCTTCCGTGAATAGCTGGGCTGTATCAGCTTCAGCTACGGGGACTCAGAGCAAGCGGCAAATGAAAGTGTCAATGCAGCGCCCGCACCAGCGCCTGACAGAAACGTGTCACTTGATATTTAAGTATTTATTTATTCATTTATGTTTTTGTAGTTGCTTCTTATGCGCGGAACCTTTGTATTTATTATAATAATGGTGACAAAATGTGGGAAATGTGAGCAGGGCGGGAGGGGGAAGAGAACGAACATGAATGCAAGCCAAAAAATGCAGTAGTGGGACGCGCAGAGGGAGGGACAGTCCTTGCAGAGGTAGAGCTGTCTCCGGTTGCCCATTTTACCCCTCAGTTAAGGGGAAAACACTAAGGAAAAGGGAATTGGGAGCGGGGCACCGTCTGCATGGGAGGCCGAAGCGGCTCTGGTGCAAACATGGGGCTGGGGGGAGCTGGTGCTGGGGAGGCCCTGGAGGCCCCGGCCTCCTCCCGCCCGCACCCCGCTGGGCCGGGGGGCAGCGGGGAAGAAAAGCGAGTGTCAGAGGACACAAAATGCGTCGCGCCATCAGTGAGGCCACCCCCCTCGCCCCTCCGCTCTTGTTCAGACATTATTCATGGCGCTGGGAACCGTTTCACAGGCCTCCTCCTCCTCTTCCCCCGGCTCCCGCCGCCGGTGCTGGTGCGCGGGCAGGTGCTGCGGCTCGGACGGGGGTCCGTGCCTGCTATGAACCTTCAAACCCGTGTCTGCACAGGGTCGGGGGGCCTGGCCCCGACACCCCTTGGCTTTGGGACTGTGGCCTCCCGCACGCATGGCTTTGGCCCTGGGGAGCCCGGGGTTTTTGGGGAGTCCCTTTCCCCCAGGCTGATGTGGTGACCTGCAGTGAGGAGGCGCTGGGGAGCGCAGGGCAGGCTCCTTGGGTTGCACGCATGAGAGCGGGTCCCACCGAGCCCCTTGGCGGCTCCGGGGCATGAAGGCTCCTTAAATCTTCATCGGAAAGTCATTAGGAATCTGCTGGAGGAGCCCGGCACAGATTGCCGAAGGGCGACTCGAAAGTCACTGTTCGCTCCCACAATACCTGAAGTGAAGTGGAAGAGATGGGGTGGAGCGGGGAGGCAGATTTTCCCTCTGCCCAAAGCCCCCCTTCCAGCCTGCTCTTTTTTTTTTTTTCCCTTTCCTTTTTTACGATGTGTTAGAATTTACATTCACGTGCTGCTAACCATTCTGCAGTGCAATGAAACGTTTTATCCGTCTGACCTCAACCTTTGCCATATGCTGGTGCAAACTGTTCAACTTAAGCCCAGGCGAGTCTAAAAAAAAAAAAAAAGGAGGAAAAAAAAAGCGGGAAGAGGGGAGAAAGGAGGGTCTGAAAGGCACATTGCTGGGGAGGCTGGGCTGCCTTCCTCTCTGTTTTCCATGGAAACATTTTGAAAGACAATTCCTAAAAAAAAAGAAAAAAAGAGAGAAAAAAAATCCATGCGGATAAATGAATAGTAGCTCTGAACATGCCAACTTGTCACTAATTGTCCACTTTACTTATGCTCCTTCATGTCTGGCAATTCCTTTTATATTGTGGAGAGGCAGCAATGAAACTTCATTATTCGGTGGCAAGGAACAGCTTATGGAATGCATTTAAAACTGATTGGAAACACTTTTACAACATTATTTATTTTATCCTAATTTCCTCTTTGCTTTTGCAGCCCAGTTCATTTAAAAGAATAAGGGATAGGGGATTAAAGAAGGATAATCATGCTATTGCAAGGCAACCCAGTAATTGGCAATGAAGGACCCCATGTTTTGAAGGACTCCATATTTTAAGATCCATGTAGTTAATTTGAATGTGCCGCCTTACTTCTTTGAGGGACCCACATGTTGGAATTGCACTGTCCTACTGCTCAGTTCCCCTGAAGCTGTGGTTGTGGACCTGACTCTACATATTGCTGAGAGTGGGCAGTGCGTAAGCCACGCCACTGTTCAGATGTGGTCAGCAGTGAGCTGCCTCTGTACTTACCTGGTGTTCTGGATGAGCTAGACAATCCAGAGCACACCTCCTAATAATTCATGTAATGGATTTCATGGAATTGTGGTCACTGTTGTGTTAAAAAGAGGGAGTAGTTAGATGAAACATAATTTTGCTTTCATACCTCACTGTTGTCTAGTAAGTCTGATAAGAATGGTGTCTCCTGAGTCTAAAAATGCTATTACTGAGGAAACTTCAACTCAGGCTCACAGATGGCCTTGGACTAGTCTCAAAGGAGGAAATCTGAAGAGGTGCCATAATGTTGTAATGTTCAACAGCAAAGGGGCTTTGGGATCAGCAAAGCTTGAGCAGTCTCAATGCAGCATGGAGCCAAAGCCTGAGGAAGGCACTTTAGCATATGCATGGGCTCCTTTATGTGAAGACTGTGAATGCTTTGGGTTGTCAGATTATTTAGGATTTAGACAGGTCCTTTGTGAATCACCTGGCAAGATTTAGGTCCCATCTGCAATCTCAACTCTGCTGGGAAAGCTCGCCATTCCTTTGGGAGCCTCTGTCTGTAAAGCCAAGGTGGCACAGGGAGACACGCAGGTAACAGACTTCTAATAGCTAGATAAGCACATATATTGACTACGATAATGAATCCCCAAATGAAGGACCTAATTATGTATGTTAGAGCTGTGAGTGAGCTGATACAGACCATTGATTGGCAATCCCCGTGCCGGACCAACCTTTGCTGCAGCCTTTTGCAATACATACCACTGTACTTCACAGCATGTGGCATGTCTCTCAGGGAAATAAAAATCATTGTTGCCTCTGTGAAACCTTGCCAAGCCATCTCACATTTTTGTAAGTAATTTCCATTCTGCTATGGTCTATTACACATGTTATTTTGAGAGAGTGAGAAAGAGTTAAGCAAAATGAAGACCATTATCAATATTTTATTTGTCACAGTTGAGGAACTACACTTATAGGTCAGTTCATTGCAATCCCTTCATTGATTTCGGTACTCAAAGCCCTTCAGGGAGTGTCTCAAATCCATTGATGTTTCAGAGTGCTAAGTTTTGCGTTCAGATTTCTGATAAAACTGAAGGATGTGTCAAAACCATGTAACAGACTGTGAGTCTGATTTACCACTGCATCCTTCCCGTCTCTGCTGGTGTTAACTGCAGTCATTTCATCGGAGTGAAGCTGCACAGTGTTGATGTAATTCTTATATAGGTGTGACCCTCCAGAGACACACTTCCCTGCTTTTATTCCCACTGCCTTCAGTTCAGGGACATAATCATAATCCTAATTAGGAATGATGAGTTGATTCAGTAAGGCATACAAACACAAGCCGATCTTGGAGCGTATCAGTAGTCCTACGGACTATGATGGAGCTACATTCTTCCTTAAAGCTGAGGATGTGCTTACATACTTTGCAAATGATAATCTGTGTATTATTATTCTGCAAAAGTGGAAATCTTTTGACTGACTATAACATGCTTTGGATCAAGTCCGTAAGTAGAGGAAACTAGATAAGGGATTTAAGGAGGCTCAGGAGCTAAACTGTGTTTGGTACTCAATCCCAGTGCATGCAATTACATTTGTTTCAATTAACTTATGTGTTTGTAAATGAGAATGGAATTTGAGCAAAGTCACTTTCAGAGTAGGTTCTTGGCATTGTGTACAGACCCATTACTTTCTGAAAGCAAAGTAGGATAATGCATTTTTTTTCCCTACAGATTGTATTGTCTGTTCTAGCTAGCTGCATTTAAAGATCTGCTGCCTTGAAAAGCAGACTTAGCAGGTTTCAAATATTTTTATTTATGGATGTCTTTCGGGCACAAAACTTGCCAGACTTCAGAAGTGGTAGTGGGCTTCTGGGAAGATAATTTGGCTTGGAGATAAGTATCCTGGATATGGACTAGATCTGAATAAAATCTGCTCCTGAGGTGCTAACACCTAATTATAACCATTGTGTGAAAATCTGATGCAATAATAATCAGGGGGAAAATACACAGAACTTTAGAAAGTAATATTTTTAATGGCATTAAGAGATTTTACAAACAGCCAAAATATCAAAACTTAAGTAATCAGACTAATCATGATCAATATAATTAGGCCAAACTAAAGAGAACTGAGTGAATGAAATTGGAAAATGCATGTACCATAATTTGATTTGAACGGTCAACATTGCTAAAAAACCTAAATGTTTCCTATAAGATTACATTCTGATTCAGCATTGCCACACCGAGCTACATCTGTTACTCAGCATTTAAATACAAAAATTACATCTAATCTAGTTAATAGAATAAAAGAAGGAACTTGATGTCCTTTGGAAGTCCTCAAAGTACTTACTAAAAGTAATTCAGCAAATTTAAAGAATTAATGGAATTAATTTTTCAGGGGCCTAGGTTCTGGCTCCTACTACAAAGGTAACTGGAGGAATAAAAATCCTAATGTTACAACAAGAGGGTTTTTATTGCTTGATGGCATTTACTGAGTACCTGGGATTTGCACAAGTTACCTTTGAATCAACTATTATGAGTTGGGCTAGCGATTTGGTTGCAGTAGTGCTGAGCTCAATGTTGATTAAAATGTGCTTTTACTGCAGGGGCCTTAACTTCTCCTGCAGCTAGATCACTCAAAGTTAGTTTCAACCTATAGATGCTCCCTTTAAGGAGCAAGGGAGCGGGCAATGGTAAGGCACTGAAAATTCAGACAGGCTGATTTGTGCTTCTCTCTGACCCACCTTCATTCCCTGGCACATCTTTAAACTGTGACCTGAAAGGAGTTGTAGCAAGATTTCCCCTCCAACATCACGGAACAGTTATTTCTTAAACACAGTAGTTTGTGTCTTAAAAAAGCATGCTCAGCATCTCAGCAATAACTTGTGCTCTTTTCTCATGCAGTAATCCTTTGATTAGCAATTCCACAAAAGGTATCCTAAGGAATTCTTTCTCCTGAAAACCTATAAAAAAAAGTATTTATTAGGGATAGTCTTTGAGTATTTGAAAAGTATTCATTAGCCTTTGAGTGCTCTATATTACAACAGACAACTACCCAAAACAAGTGAAAAATTAGTATGTCTGAAGCATTAATGTAATGTTTACATATTTTTATTAAAAGTCTCTACTTCCTGCAAGTGAGAGAGGGGGCATTGGTTGGCCTTTTTAATGTGGACATGGATAAGCACAGAAAAATCTTTTATTTACTGGTTGTGTAGTAAATTCCATTGAATGGCTTTGCAGATTCCAGGTGGTGTACATCTCATCTAGTTTTAGCTGTTAAAAAAAAGGCAAGAAAAGGCACAATATGCTATCTTGCTTGCCAAAGGTAGATGCCTGCAGAATCTCTGTGAGTAGCTGTTTTGATGAGAAAAGGGTGTGACATAAATATAAGGTTTCTGGAAATCTCTTTCACTTTACACATTTGAACACCTTAGCCTAATTCCTCAGATAAATTCTTACCATCAATATTAGATTGCTCTGCTGGAAATCGTCAAAAGAGACATATTTCTTGATGTTACCGGGACAATTTTCAACTAATTCAGGTATAGTTGCTTAAGTATATAGGAGAGGATAATCTCACCTGCCTCTAGAAGTCTGTAGTTTAAATGATGTCTATTTGTGAGCTAGTCACCTTTGGCTCCTGTTATCGTCAGCAGAAAGAAAGTGGCACTGCCAAAGGGCATGTCTTAGACACCTACGGTATGTGAGGCGACTCATCCAACCGAACTGCTTAACTCTTACCGCTGACGGGGCTAGCCTGGAGCAACTAGCTCAGAGGAGACACCTAGGTTCAAGGTGTCTAGCGCAAAGTGGGATGAGTCCCACTTTTTTAGTATATAGGAACTGCTTCTTAAAAACTACAGATACAAATCATGCCTGCACTGAAATTAATGGAAAATTTTTTGCTCATTTGCATGAAGAGAAGGATCTTCCAGCTTCATGGAACTACTCCCATGGATAAGAAATTATGTGAGTGCTTTAGTGTTTACAGGAACTGAGCCATACTTAAGGCTGCTTAAGTCAAAATAGCCTCTGTTGATTTTAACTGGTATATACTAGGATCACAAATGTAGATCTATTTTTAGTGTATTCCCTGATGAGCTTTCTAGCCTGACCTCATTGCTTTCCATGTCAGAGCATGTACAAGAGGATATGTCTAGCATATGTCTACATTGCAAGCTTAGTGTGCAGCTTTAAACAGAAGTTAGCTTTAAAACAGCTGCCTGGGGTACTGCAACTACTACTCTTCACAGCTGGAGACTAGGTTGCTACAGGCTTCTATGCCCGAAGTGTAAATATTTTCTTCAGTCCACAGGACGCAGTACCTCACCTGGGCTCCTTGCAGCTTGTAGCTGCCCGCTGTTCCTGTCTCCTCTCTCCTCTCCATTCCTGATAGTCCCCCTTGGGTTGCTTCTGCTGTTGCCAGAGCTTAAGTTGCCACCACTGGTAGCTTTAAGTGGCTAGAGGAACCTGAGAGGAACTGGAGAGTGAAGGATACAGAAAAGGACGAGGGAGGACAGCTCCAAAATCTGTCATGAACAGAGGACTAGGAGGTCTATTACTCTCCCACAGCACCTCCCGCACATACATATCCAGTGTGAATGTTATTCTCCTGCTATTCTTGCTATGCCTCTGAACCAGAAAGCTTTTGTACTACTGGTTCGTTATCCTGCCCTCTTCATCTGTTTCATGAGGAGTGGCAGAATGCAAAACAGAAAGGAAGCTGTTTCACCTTTTGGGGATTTCAGGGTCACGTATGACTCTCACCTCACAATGTCCTTCAGGGAGTGTAAGGAAAATAACCCTGTTCACAATGTGTCTGATTGTAATTGGAATTCTCATTCACTCTTAATAGCCATTGTATCAACCATGCCCTTGATTTCCAGGTCTGTTACATAAAGCAATGAAGAGGAAAACAGACTACAGTGCTAAGCACTTTGGCAGAAAGTAGCTGGAATGGGGGGAGAGCAGACTAGAGAAGCCCCGTCTCTGCTTAGAATGCCCCAGGGTGCTGTGTAATGCTGAAAACTTGGTCAGGGGCTTGAGGAAAAGGAACTTTTAAGCTAACAGTTTTTATTGCGAGCTAGGGACAGGACAGGAATGGGTTTATAATCTACAGTCATGGTTCAGCTGACAGATGGTCACTTGTGAGCAGCAGTAACTTGAGTACTTCATGTGATTGAATCCTGTGCTAAGTCATATAACCTGATGATGCGCTGATGAAAATGTCCCTGTACAGAATAACTGTGCTAGCTAAAGGCTGAATCAATCTGAAAACCAATTTTAACTATGCTAGTGCAAATTTTGCGTGCAAGCAAAACCTTGGCTGCAAAGAACATGATGATCTTGTCTTTTCTGAGCTGAAAGCTGATCTTCTCTAGACCAGACTAGCATATACTGAGAAGACTGTGTTAGAGACAAAATCATTGCCACTTCTGTTATGTTATGATGGTACATGTTCAGATGGCTCTTGTTAATGGGACCTATGATTAGGCTGCATTTCAGGTCTCCAAAGTCAAAATAAACAACAGAGTAGAAGGAAACTTGCCAGATTTATGCAGTATCCCAGGCTGCTCCATCCCTTTCGAAAACCTTCACATTTTTGTGAAGGAAGTACCACTGCAATGAGCTGACCACACTGATGCTTCGGGTCTGTGACGCAGCATTTCAGCCCTGAGCTAGTGTGATGGCCGAGGTGACCCCTGCAGCCAAAGCTCGGGTGGAAAGCCATTAAGGGCGATTCCTCACCAGCACAATGTCCAGACGCATGTCACTGCTTCTCGGAGTCATCCTGGGAGCAATCACCCATGAACTGATTTTACGGCAGTGCTGACACTTGCCTTCATTCTTCTGGAGCCGGAGAGAATCGCTCTTAACCATGCTCCCTGCAGCCTCGGGATATAATCTCAGGAGCGCGGTTTAGGGGCACAGTCAGCTTCAAGGAGCATTACTTTGCTTCAATGCATTCTTATATGTTTCCTTTTCCCTGCAGACCTTTTCCTGCAAAGGGGAATATTTGGACCAGTGAATGCACTATTTTCTTTTTTTTTTTTCTTATTAGGCAGGCAACAGTCAGAAAGCCGATGTCTTGTGCACTGCTGTCAAACATACAACCCATTTGCTCAGTTTTCTCCTGGGTAGCACCCTGGGCTTATGTCTAAGCTCCCAGGATATGATAATATCCTGTCTTAACAAAGGATTTTACAAACAAATGCACATATCAAAGTCAATTCATTGATATAACTGTGCTTTGAAGCCCTTATTTGCTAAAGCAACGATCCCAGGAATATGGCTTAAGGATATAGCTTCAGTGTGATTATTTATGCAAAGAAACATGTTTGTTTTTTCTTTTAGGATCAGGACCAAAATATTTTTTATAGGTCAGAAACCCTTTGAAATATTTTTTTCCTAATAACTCTCATTAGCTTCAATAATTATTGCTCTCTTTTAAAATTAGGAAGAACAAATTGTTCTTTTGGTTTTGAAGGACAGAAGAAAATAATTGAAAATACTGTGTCGTACCTGAGTTTTTATTATATTGCTCATGAATGGAGACTTAGAAAAAAAAGGAGGCAATTTTTTCACTGGAAAAGAAAAGAACTATATTAAAACCAAAAATATATTTGTATAGTGATTTCTAGTGGATGCATACAGCATTGCAATGTTCTGATAATGGAAACAATTTGTTTTCGGAACAGTGTAAAGGTTGCTAATTTCCAAATAATGGCAAATGGTCTGCTTGACATGTTTTCCTTTTTGGTATTTATGCTGCTTATATAGCAGCAAAATGCCAGGAGCAGAGGCGAAGCCAGGCAGGAGGCAAGCGCTCTCCGGTCGCCGCTGCGACCCCTGCTGTACTGCAGCCCGAGCTGGCGAAGCCGCTCAGCGACAAGAACGCTGGACGTGTGGGGCCCTTAATGCGAATAGCCCTCGCCCTTCAGGGTGGAGAACATGTTTTGTTAAAGAAAAGTAAAGGCAGACACCTCCATATGCTGAAGGAGTGCCTTTTCCAAATTATTCTATTCTGTGAACAAATATCTCTGAAAAAAAATGCACAATTTGGAAAGATAACGCAGCTGGAAAGCTTGCAGAGAAACATTTCTGCTGGATCAATTTTTCGCTCACTTATTGTACTTCATGCATCTGAAACATGGGGAGGGAGGTTGTGTTTGTTTGTGGTTGTGTTTACTTCTGCTACCGTGAAAGGCAAATGTGACTGGTACTCTGAATTAATAGGGTGGGAGGTGGCTTCCTGCCTTGTGTCAGAGGGAGATGAAGACACTTTCTCACCTCACAGGTCTTTTTGAAATAGTATTAGAAAAAAGTGTTGGTGAAGTGGATGGAGAGAGAAGAGTTTCTGGGGCAGAGTACATACATTACTGAGTACTGATCTTAGCAGCTTATTGCTCTTTTGCTAAGGCAAATTTGGGATGGACCATTTAGCCAACTGGAGTTTATTTTTTGGAAGCCTGGTTGGTCTGGATCTTACCTAGCTGAAGAAGGAAGAATCTGGAAGTTGAATAGGAGAGGATGAAGACACCCACTCATGCTTGGCCTCTATCCAAGATATGAAGGTTGAAGGAAGGCTGTTATGTCTGCTGCTTTTGCCAGCTTATTTCTTCTCCTTCTCACATGGGAAAGCATCTAGGAGTTGAAGAAGGACTGTTTCCCCTTTCTGTGTGTAGTATAAATATGTGATGGGAGAGTAAGCCACAGAAAGACTTTATAAATCTTAATAGAAGGTGAACCATTCTATGATATTTAGTAGAGAGATTGTGATATTTCGTCTTTGGATCTTCTATTGAATTCTTTACCAGTGTCACGATTTTCCAAAATCTTTTAGAAAGATTAATATAATCCCTTAAAAATCCTATAAAATTCTAGTCTGATAATAATAGAAGCTTTTCAAACCTACAGTCTATACCCACTAAAACCTGTATGACTTTGGACACTCTGAGCAAAAGTGAGACTCACCAGCACAAATCATGTGGATAGAAAAGGAAAACCTGAAACTTCTTTCAGTGGGGTAGTTGCACACTCAAGACTGCATGGTCAAGGTCAAAGAAAGCTTGTAAGAGCTGAGGAACAATCAAAAATCTTAAAAATGAGCTTCAAAATGCCCATGAAAACAAGGGAGAAAACTGAGACCCACGTGAAGCACCACACGGATTCCTTTATCTTTGGCTTTTGCATCATGTCCTTCATGGACTTTAGCACTGTGAAGCAAGGACCGGTAATCTTA
>JAWLRI010000885.1:2659557-2669705 GCA_034781795.1 Crypturellus tataupa
CGGATTCCTTTATCTTTGGCTTTTGCATCATGTCCTTCATGGACTTTAGCACTGTGAAGCAAGGACCGGTAATCTTATGTACTATGCACAAGGAAAGATACACTATGGTGCACAGATACAAACATATCTTATTATTGTTTCTATTATTATTATTTTGATTATTCAGTGTATGCTAGATGAGAGTGAGTGATTAAGTGCGAATTTTAGTTGAACAGATACTGAAAAAAAATTTGTTTGGCAAAGCCTTTTGCTATTGCTCTTTGCAAAAGGAGAAACTTCAGATGCCTGATCATTTCCCCTGGCCCCCCAGCTCAGGGGAAATAATGTCTTTTTGTTCGTTCCCTTGGCTTCTCAGGCAACGCAAAGAGCTGGCTCAATATGGAGCCTAATGACAATTCATTGCCAAGAGGGAAGCAATTTTCAGGCCTCCTCCTCTTCTTCTTGCCATGAATATAATAATACACTTTGGAGACATTACTAGGGTAATCTGAAAACAGCAACACTGTCAGAAATCAGCAAATGCCTGATAGAACTAGTCATTCACACAGCTTAGCTATGGTGTTAAGAATCACTGTGCATCATATTTCACTCTTCACTGACATCCTGCTGGATTTTTCCCCGGTGAGTAGTCTTTGCATTAAACCACAGCAAGAGCACTATAGGTTGGACATAATTATTTTCTTTTTCTTCCTTTTTTTTTTGTTTTTTTGTTTTTTGTTTTTGCATAGAGCTATTTCATGTTGCAAAGATCATCAGATGAAATGAATGTAGCCCAGCTGGGATTTGCTGGAAATGCGTTCAACTTGGCAACACCTCTAACGGAGTGGCTGGGTCCCTAAAAGCTTTGTTTAAAATGATGAAATGAAAACAAAGGAGACATAATTAGCTGGTGTGTAATAATAGACAAGGCTTATATCCAGCTACTGTAAAAGTCATTTAATGAAGGGTAATCTGGACATAAGCCCGCACACTATAGCTGTAAAATATTTAAGCTTTTTAATGAGAAGGAAAATGGAGAGAAGGGTTTGCTAACGTGATTAGGAAAAATGCCTTTCATAACCATTTTTACAGGGGGTTGCAATTCCTAAACTGAGGTATGTAGTTCTCTTGAATCCAAAGCAGCAATAAAACTTTTATACTGCACCGACACTTAAAAGCTACATACATCACATTGGTTTTATATGTCTGAGTGGGAACATCAGCGTACAGCTTTTATGTCTGCAAAGGGCTATGTTGGCTACTGGGTAGCATCTCCGGCTTCTTGCACTTACTTCAGATTGTAGAGTGCTTGTGGATGAGCAGTCATTAATCTTAAGCAGCAGTAAAAGTTGCTTTCAGAGTTGCTTTCTTTCTCCTAGATTTTTTTTTGCTACCCATCTTCCCTCCCCTTCCTTCCTAGCTTCTCAGGAAATACCTTTTCTCCTCATGCTTCCCATACCAGAGCCACCATAGCCCCCCATAGCCAACGAGCCACCAGAAGAAATGCTGCCTGGTCTGAGGTGGGCTGGCCACTCCAATGTGATAGATAGATACCATTATTTTTAATCCATCCACGGTTTAATGGGTCAAATACAGGATTCATCTGGGTATGTTCCATGATAGGACAATCATAACTGATGTAAAAAAAAATATTGTTCCCTTGTGAAATATCAAGAGGTAGCAGCAGATGTGATTATGGTATTCACCTAACTTAAGTGTAGATGTACTTAAGTTTTTAATGCCTATACCTGGGAGGGAGAAGCAGTCCAGGCTTCCTGAAGGAAACACTTTGCTTCTCCAAATCAGTGGGGAAGGATAGACAGCGAGGATGAAAGCCACATACGCAAAGTACTTTCTTCATTCAAGAGAATGAATGGAGAGTTTCACACATATCAGAGAGCCTGTGACTACTTGTCTTTTCTATGTCATAAGAGTATCTGAGAAGGACCACATGATGCTGAGACAGGGTCTATGGTTGTGCATCATTGTCTGAGAACAAGGGACAAGAAGAACTGAAACAGGCTGGTTTCCACCCTAATACTCTGTGGGAAAACTGTAGCCCCTGCATCTAACAAGTGGATGGATGGCAGGATACCCAAGGGTAGAGCCTTCCTTGCAGTCCTCTGGGTTGATGGCTGTAGGGCAGGAGGGCTAGGTGACAGCGAGGAGCTGCTGGGTAGAGGAGGGAGTTCTGCCACTCTGAAATTTCTGAATTTGAAAGGAAAAATGTCCTGGGGGGTCATGTGTCCCCTAAATGCCAAAATTCTTCCTGAGAGCTGCATGTCTGTTCTGGCTCCTGTGTTCGATCATTGTTCAGCCGGCATCAGCTGTGCTATTCCTGATGTATCCCAGTTTCTATTTTCAAGGGTGAATTGCACTCATTGTCAGTACAGCCAATTAGGGTAATTATTGCTATTATTTCAGTGATCTCTTACAGAAATAATATGCTTATAGAGACAATTTTCTAAGTCTTTCAAAGTCATGACTGTTCCATCAGAATTTTTGCTCAAATGGTTTATTTAAATGTATAAATTATATTTGTCTGTTGGTCTGTATCTCATGTTTTTGCAAATCTATCATTTAAAGTTCCATGTAGGAATAGAGCTAATAAATATTTATGTATATCTTCCTACCTTGATATGTTAATTCTGGCGTGCATGCTAATCAAGGAGGAGCTAAAAAAGATGACTCCATTCTGATATTATTTATGAATCTTGCACTGATGTACTGGGACTGGACTGAGAGTGTGTGACGACACCAGTTAAGGGTGATTTAACATGAATTGCTCTCTGGAGATATCTGCTTTACTTTATTAATTGTGTAAAAACACTTTAGATGAATAAATTCACTATTTAGTGCCTCAGGGATTTGTTTCAAATTAGGTAAAATTGTTTTTTTCTTTCCCACCTCCTTCCCATCCTTCTAAGCAAAGTACTGAAGTCATTTGCTTCGAGTTGTGCACTCTAACAGTCTTACTGATTTTGGTGAGTTAGTTACAAAACCTAAGTTCTTGTAAGAGTGGTACATTTTTATTGTTACCACCTTCATAATTTAAACTGACTCAAGAGTTAATTTATGAGCAAGCTGGATGTTCAAGGTGACTGACACATTTAGTTTTGTGAGTCATGAATGTTAAAGAATTAAAGAAATGCCTGATATGACCCACAAAGAGACCCCTCATCTTTACCTCAAGCATAGAGTCTAAGCAAATGCACTGCATCTGATATCAGTAAAGTAGGTGGAGGTTTGGATTTAAGTTTTGCACTAAAATTCTGAGTGGTGGGTTCATCTCTGCGTGGAACATTAGTATAAAAATCAATATCAAGATTTACAGTCAATCAGCCAATTATCTATAGAAGCTGAAGATCTTAGGAATCTGCTGTTGACTTCAGGTGGCAGGGACCCACTTTCAGCAAAACTGGAATCTGAATTAATTATAAAAATAACATATATAAATTAATTATAAAAATAACAGTAACCCAAACCAGACTAGTTAAACTAAACCAAACCAAGATATGTGCTTACAGGAAAGAGAAAAGATAGTTTGAACTTCTTGTAAATTGAGAACTCTCATCAGTGAGTATGAGCTCTGGACACACCGTATTACATATTTGCTGCAAGATATGTAACTGGTTAGAATTTTATTATAATTATTTTATCATTTGAATAAAATTATAAATAACAGGAAGATTTGAAAAAAAAACCCCTAACGTGACTATAAACAACTTCCCATATCACAAGCTGGTCTTCATTCTTAATAAGCATGAAAATGTTGTTTATCATGTTGACAAATCTTGACCTTCTGAAAGATAAAATGACTTTTGAATGTAAGGGGTTAAAAAGACCAGATGCTCAGAACTGACTTCATTGTAGATTAGAAGTGCTTTAAGTTAAAAGATGAAAGACTGAGCCTTGTCTTTTCTCATTTGATGTTGCAGGTCACCAAGGTTACATGCTCTAGCTATGTGAAGGCCCTATGAATGTAAAATATGAAGACCTCTTCCTTTTCATCTCGTGGCTTGGTAACAGAATTACCCATTGTGGTTATAAATTAGAATTTTGTTTTCAGATGGCTGTAAAGACAAGAAGAGCTAAATTTAAAATCCTGATTCAAACATGCCCAGTTTCAAACCCTTTAATGTGGGAATTGTAGAAGTTGTATTTAACTGGTAGAAGATGACACTCAATTGAAAAATCCCAGTTTGGCTTGTGAAATAGATACATGCATTCTTTTTATTCTGTTTCCCCAGTCAATCCCTGACTAGGTTAAAGAGTAATATTTATCAAGTGGTCAGAAATTGTCCAGCCCATAAAATTGAAAAAAAAAAAGTAAAAAAAAATTGTAAAAATTCCAATGTAATTAAATATGTTTTTTTCTCCCTAACCCATAAAGGTTTCCTTAAAAAAAAAAAAAAATCAGTTTCAGACAATCTTTCCAGTTTGTAAGATGGATTGTTTGTCTGATTGTTTTGATGATATGGAGGAAGGAGTTTGCCAAGTGTGAGGCATGATATTGGTTCTGAACCTGGATTAGCTGGATCCAAGTCATGGGAGTGATAAGGGCTGTAGAATGCAGAGTTTCTGTGTTTACTCTTGAGCAGTATTAAGGAAAGTGATATTTGCTTCATCAGAAGTTTATTCAGCATCATTACTGCGGTTTCACCCTGTTAGTAGGGACCTCTGAGCAGGGAGGATTCTGAGAATGTGAGATTTCAATATGTCTAGTTAGAGATGTGCAGGGACAGTGGAAGAAAAAGTGGGACCTCCGCCAGAGGTGTCAAGAAGGAGAAAGTAGGTCATCGATGCCTTCTGTCAAAATGACAACTCCCAGTAGGAGTTCCTCATCAAGGGCTGCTCTGGAGCAGTGGAAGAGGAGCGAATTTTATTGATAATGGGGTGATTGGGGACTAGTATTGCATCCATTGCACCCTTCCCCACTCCTAATTGTACTGTTGTACATCATGCTAGTGAGAAATGAAGTGTACAAAGAAAGAAGGGCCACTGGCATAGTAAGAGTCCCATAGAAGTTTAGAGGGTCCAGGCAGGCACTTGACAGCCTGTGCTTTTGAAATTTTGAAAGCTGATAGATTGTTGTTTTGCTGTGCTAGGGGGACAGCAGGCTTCTACATGCAGATTTGCTATGGTGAAGCTAGATAAATGTGCTTGTCAATATATTGATCTGCCATACTCCTCAGCAGTTGTATGTTTTTTTATTACTCATTTTGTTTTGGTAGGCAGAGTGTAAGAGTTACTCCTGTCTCTTAAACCATTTTTTGCTCTGGCTGCCCATCACATCCAGGGGAAGATGACACAGCTGCTGGTGAGCCTGTGGGGAGCTGCTGTATTATCATGGGCTGGAGGAGAGGAGCTTACCACAGCAGGACCAAGAAAGGAGTGCTGAACATGAGGTAGCCAGGAACTAACAGTTACCTCCACACAGCCAAATTCATTTACCCTTTCAGCACGTCTTTGAGATCTTGGTGTTTCAGGAGCTTTTGCTGCCCTAGACTTTGATTTTCACTTCAGGAAGGACATAGTGGTTCTCTTTGCAAAAGTTTGTTAACTCCTTATAAACCCAGTCCAGATAACTTGCTCTTGGTCATGAGGAGTCATGCATTTTTATACAAGTCCATGAGATTGTTTGGTGCTGAGTGCTCCTAAACTTCAACATCTATCTTTTAGTACCTCAATTCAAAAGATGGGAATACAATCTTGATGTGGGTACCAATAATAAGATATATTTCACCTCTAAACACCAGAGATCCAGTCAAAACTAATTGTCTTTCTCCCTCTCCAAAATCTAAGGAATAATGTAAATCACTCTATGGAAGTTATCTTTCTCTCTATTGATTGATTTTAGGGATTAATCCCACCCCTACTTCCCAGAATTTTCCCTTGATTTCTGTGAGAAGCTGGATACTGACATAAAAATTAAGCAGATAGATAGCTTTAAAAAGCTGGAAAATTTTGTCTGATTGTGTTTCTGCCTCCTCCTAAATTCAGAAGGGTCATCTTACTGTTTGTTTTTATAGGACACAGGCGAAAAATCTATGTATAAATCCTCCTGTCAGGAAAAATACTATAATCAGCCAAACACTAGTAATTGTGTTCTAAATCTTTATAGCCTCAGTTTAAGTCCTTAACATATTTAGAATAGCATATTTAGCTGCATTTCTTCACTTACTTGCCTTTAGAATGCAAAGCACACCAATAGAACTATATGAATAATAAATGACAATACTGTTTATCGTCTAAATTGTTATCATTTAGAAATTTTCTCTCAAGTCTTTCTTCTAGAAATCTATTCAACTCTCCCTAATGACATATTTGGATGAACATTTTCAACTGTGAATGCCTAAAGTTAGTCATCTAGGTCTATATTTAGGGACAAAAAGTCATAACCCGATTTTCATAGTGGCTGATTACTTATTTTGACGCATTAATATGAATTTAACAGCTTAGCTGTAGGTGCCAAAATCTGTTTTTTTTTTTTTTCTGTTCACAACTTGTATATCAAACTGCAGAACACGTGCAGAATTAAATTACTAATGAATGATGACAATATGCCATATAAAAACAATGCTACATTGATTCATTTATTTGTTTACATGGCTGAGCAGGCTAATTTTATTCACGAATTCCACCATGAAAGCTGATTTATAGTGATTTGAACAGAAAAGCATATATATCTCCCATTTCCTATGAAGACAATGGTGAATTTTGTGTGAGAAAGCACATTCTCCAGTTGTTCTTTATAGCATGCCAAGAAAAGATGTAGTCTAAAGAGATTTGGTGCTTTCTAAATTGAAAGCTAACTTGGCTTTTCCTGATAAGTTTTATTTTGTTAAAAAATTTAAAAATTGATGTTGCACAATAAATTGATGCACAAAAGCTTTTCAGACAACATTAAGAACCATATGTTCACTTTAGAGATATATGATGGCACTTTGAAATATGGCTTCCCTGTCATTTAAAGACCCAATTCATCAAAGCACTTGGCTACTTACATTAATAGGGCATAAGTATTTGCTTAAGGGTATTGCTGAAGAGAGGTCTAATAGCCTGATTTGCCATACCTTGTCTAGCTGAGTTTGAGAAGGTCCCAAGATTACTTTGAGGAGGAATGGAATATGGATTATTGAATCATTGTGCGAGTAACTAGACTTTAAAGACATTCCTAATAAAAAACGTTTCTTTAGGATGTTGTCATATTCTCTGATTTTACATAAAATTCTTCTTGATACCCACTTCTTAAGTAAAGAAAAAGAAGAAATGAGGATAAGCTGTTGAGGTTCCTGCATTTTGAAAGTGCTCATCTGTGGGCCATGATCCAACAATTGTAAGATTCCTATAAACCAGGGCACCAGTTACAGGAGCCCATCTACTTAATTTGCCTTGGAAAAGCCTTAAGGAGAACAGCTTGAATACAAGTAAGCTGAATCGGTATCACGCAGTTCCACCTGATATTATACCAACAGCAGGTGGTAAATGTGGATGGAAGTGTCTAAGCTAAGAGTGACGATCGCTGAATAAAGCATACAGTCCCTTCAGCATCAGCAGCTGTGTGATCACTGGGGAGTTGTTTGGTTACATGTGCTTTTTTTCACATCTGTCATTTTAACTAAATCAGTGATCTAAATGAATAGTGTCATGCACGGGAACATTACATGGATTTATGACAGCTGAAATATATAACACCTAAAGGATTTGGGGTCCATGAAGCAGTGAATGGATTTCAGAAAGGCATGATTTTCACTTGTGGTAGATAAAACCTTAATCCATTATTCATGATGCTATGCAAAAGAGAATTGAACATTGAGTTCACAGGATAGTCTTCTGGCTTTTCAGAAGGAAAAAATAAAGGAAATTTAGGAGAAAGATTTATACAGTTATGTTGCCTGTGTTTATGATTGGAGCAAACAAAGTACGGTTTGCTCCTAATTAGTTTATAACAGGTGCGAACAAATCCAACAGAAGGGAAACTACTTGCACAATATCTATACAGCATTTGACATGAGTATAGCAGTAAAATAAGAAGCATCTGTCATCCATGTTTTTCCCTCTTGCAGTGTGTAAAAAAAATCCACAAGTGCCATTAGATAGCGGTATTATGATGGCTCAGAGATGCGACTTTGCCCTTGCTCTGATTCATACTGATGGAGCAGACAGAGCTCTGTGACTGAAGAGGCCACCACCTCTCCAACTGTTTGCAATAGCCTGCTCCAGCTGCCTGTTCTTGTCACTGTGCTCACAGAAGGGAACCCATACTGGTGCATGTGTCATACTGGTTCCCTCATTTTTAGGTCCTCCAGGGGGCAATTTTACTTCAATTAAAAGCAAAACCAATGTCTTAAAAAGTTTTCACTGCATATTAGAAAGGAGTAGACTTTCTGCTTTAACTTTAAATTTTAACTTCCCTTAAAAAGTCCATTTTTAAGGAAACAACTGAAGGGATTAGATTAATGAAAATGAGATCCTATTTGACTTGGATGTTAATGCTGTTATTTTAAAACTGTCAGTAAATAAAAATATCCAGCAGTTTGACATCTGATTGTTATATAGAAATGAACCGAATCATTTACGATAAGGTGCTTAATCATTTTCTTGTGGATAAAACGAACCATTCTGAAGATCATATAACATATTTGCTTGGGATCAAAGTGTATTCCTATGTAAACACATTTTACCGTTGGTTCAGACTTCTAATGAAATCATAATAAAGAAGCAGGGCAAATATTGTTACAAACTGTCAGAAACTGCCCTGGCAGGAAATACCAAATCCCATAGCAAACCTCCACAAGCTGTCAGAAATTAGCTGTTGTTCTGCTAAAACAACGGCTGGGAATATGTCTTACAGTAAGAGGATTAGTATTTTAATGTCATAGAGGTACTGTTGGATCTTAGGTAAGTTAATAGCATGACATTGTTTTTACCTTCAGGAGGAAGTTGAAATACAAACCGTAAAGAAAAAAACAGGTTCCACAGGTGGGAAAATCACATCTCTAGAAAAATGTATCTTTTGCAGATATTGCTTGTGACTGTTCACAAAGGTATTTGAAGAAGTGCATTTTCAGCAATTACTGGCTGCAAAGGGCAATGTTGTAATTCTGGAGTTTCATACACCTAGATTTTCTCACTTCTTATCTTTCCTTTTTACTATTATTTGCTTTGGGATTACATTTTTACCTGTTTTTGATATGTGTCTTAAGAAATTGCTCCTGACTTGTCTACACAGAGATCTATTAATTCTTTAGGCAAGTGCTCAGATTCTGTAGAGACTGTCCTTTTGAAATATCTTTCTGCAAGCCCAAGTGGACTAAATTTATTCAGAAGTCACTCCTATTTTGAAATATAAGAGTCATCGTAAAGACGGATTCAGGAAAGACTTATTTTGCTTTAAGTTGACACTGTCTCAGTCTAAATCGACTTTGTAGTATGGACAAGCTCCTGGGAACATGCCATGTTCTGGACTACAATTCCAAGTCTTTGTGAGGGCCCAAATCACGTTCATGTGCAGTTTAAACTATAGCAACTTAAGCTGTTATCGCTTACCCAGCCCTGTCTGGCGTGATCATACCCGCTCTGTCAGAAGTCACCGCCGTGGTAGCAGATGGCAGATGGGCCATGCTCATTGATGTTTTACCGCTTCCATTTGTGGTGCACGACCATAGCACAAGCCTTGTTTCACTGGTGATTTCAACTGGATTGTGAACTGGAATGGGAATTGGGACACATATTCTGTTCCTTTGACTGTTTTGTGGGTGCTAACCTCTTGCAGGGGCAGCTGGAACAGCATCTTATATTGCTGCAGCAAGATCAACCAGGTGCCTTTTACAAGGATGTCTGAGAGGTAGGGTGGCTCAGTAGCAAAACCTAGGGTCTGTGCCTAGGGATAAGCCTGGGCACTTGGCTTCTTTCCCTTTTTATGGATGAACATGTGTAGCATCTTGGATATTTTTCAGTGTAGGATGAATTTATAACCTGGGAAAAACTGGATCAGATTTTTCTTGAGGTCAACAAAAGATATTTTTCAGCCCCTGCACTGAATCTGTTTGAATGTTGAATTTTGAAAGCTACTGAAGTTATTCAGCTCTCTGCCAAAAATAGCCTGTAAGTTGTCCTTTTAACCTTATTCTCCCAGCAATAACTGGGCGGGGGGGGGGGGGGGG
>JAWLRI010000885.1:2669805-2780462 GCA_034781795.1 Crypturellus tataupa
AAAAGGGAAAATAACAACAACAACAAAAGAAAAACCATCCCAAAATGTTCTGCCTCTCCTGGTCTTAAAACAGCTTTGAAGCAAACACTGATCTCAGGCACTCAACATTTGGCAAAATTAGAGAGGATTGAAAATGAGTATTTACCCTGGTAAATGCTTTAATGCAGGTTTCATTACCTGTGCTCTCTCTACTACAGAATTAAGCTGACTACAAGTGAGGATGGATTGGATACTAAATTCAGGGACCTAAGAAAACCTACAGTAGCCTTACCAGTGGGGAAAGTAGTCAATGTGCATGCTATAAAATGAGTAGTGTTGCTGGAAAGCTTTCCCTGCTCAAGGATCAAGGACAGGGAGTGGGAAGGCTGCTGGGCCACTATTTTGTTCAGATTCTTTTATTTAGTTGTCTCAAAAGCTCCAAGTGTGTATGTTAATTTGTTCTAAGAAACAGGCTGAGTTGTATAATAACAGCTGCAGGTGATGCAGAGCATGTCCCATCCTGATTTTCAGAAATCTGACCTGCCATTGTAGCTTTAGTCTAGGTCAATCAGCTGCAGCAAACATCTCTGAGCATGTCCCTTCTCCATCCTGCTGAAGATACATGTCCTCCTGTGCTACATCTATTTCTAGCAGAGCAGGGTTGCTTTGACACTTGCTTGCAGTTACCATTATGCAAAATGTGTAATTGCTCAGAAAGGGTTATTGTGTCCATTTGAAAACCTAAGGCACGCATGTGCATGTCTACAGGTACGGCACAACAGAACATGTGGATAGTCTATACGACTCTTTTTCTTTAGTGACTCTTTTTCTTCTTTCACTTTAGTGACTCTTTTTCTTTAGTGCCATGCATTGCCTGGACTAGGCTTTCTTTTCAGCGATCCCTACATTGATCACCAAGTGAAGAATGGAGCTGAAGAGAAGGAACTGCTTGTTTGAATAGCTGCTCATTTATTCTGTTCAATCGTGCTCAATCCGAGGTCACGTATGAATGCAGCATGTGTTTATGCTGCACAGTGCGGGGCTGTTTGAAGATATCTTCTCGTGTACTCAAAGACCACACCTTGGTCCGGGATGTTTTAATACTCTGGTGATGCAATGCTCCAATGAGACTGAGTAGTTATGGGGTATAAAGTATGAAAGCCAGAGGAAAAGCACAAGAATATTCTCATTGCTGGTAGCCAATGGGGTCTTTGAAATATATACTATGGACCTCCTTAATCTGATATTGATGTGATAAAATCATGACATTAATGGCTAACTGAAATTGTAGCTGTGTCTAGAACATAGTTTGTTGGTTTCTGCATCTTTTTTTTAACCCAGATCTATTATTTACCATTTCCTCTTCATTGTGGTATCTCGCTGAGGATGAAGATCTGAAGTAGGACCCATGTGCTGCCATGTCAGACCCAGAAGACTTTTTCTTTTGGAGAGCAAGTACAGAATGATAAAAGCAGTTGGAGGCTTTTGTTTTGACCAAGTGCTGCTGTTCATAGTCACAAACTAGAGACATGTGTAGCCCTTCTGTGGCTGTTTTATTTATTTTTTTATTTGCCTTAAGTTTGTTGGGGAGTGGGGTGTTTTGTGATGTCTGACATGTTTGTATAAGAAGTGTTTCAAAAACCTTTCTGATTTAAATTTCTCTCATATATCTCCCTGTAATTGCTATGATTGAAGTCAATGACTCAGTCCTGTCAGACTGTGTTCCTCTATTCCCTGGGACAGGGGATGCATGTATGAATGACGAGTCTTTCTGAAGGCATGGATATTTTCATAATTGTACACATACTCATAATTGGAAAGTTACAGGAACACCCACCTTCTCCCAGATGTTTTCTTCTTTTCTTTGTCATGGTGTGTGAAGATGCTTTGTTTGCTGTTTTTACTCTCTGCATTTAGCAAAGCAGTTATTGCTTTTTCTTAAGTGTCCTCTGGTGAGTATTCATTCTCACTCCCCATACGAGTTTATTTCAGTACTACTGTCCAAGTTTCATGTATGCACTTATGCCTCCTTTATGGTTTACTTTTCCTATCTTTGTAATATTCTTTAACAAAAGTCCTCAGTCTATAGTCTGTCTTTGTTTTTGTCATCCTCTCAGCCTTTTGTCTGTTCTTTGTTTCTTTTGCTTTTGAACTCACTGGCAGATTATAGCAGAGCTCAATTAATTTATCCAAGAGTCTCCAAGGTGCTGTGTTTCAGAGGGTAGCAAATTCTTCTGCCAAACCATGGAATCTGTGGCTAAAAATTGCTACTTCTTCTGTGTGGCATATACTGTTGTCTTCCCTGTCCTTCTCTTTTACATCTTTCTTAGTGAAGGTCTGTCTTTTTGCACATTATGGACTTTTTTTTTTCAGTTTGTCAGCTCAAACAGTTCAGCTTTTATGAGTAGATTTTAAAAGCTAAAAAGGAAATGTTGTCTTCTCTGCAAATAGTACTCAGTTTCTTGTTCTGCTTCAGAAAACAAAGCAAAGCAAAACAAAACAAAAAATGTCCCTTTCTGATTGACCTGGAAAACTAGGACTGTCCCTCATTAACACCATTTTTTAAACTAGATGTTGATATTTCTTGTACACTTGCTTGGTTCATCCATCACGCATAAGGACGGCTTTCAAAACACTAACCTGACTTTCTATTGATAAAGAAATTAAATTCATTATTTATACAATGTCACTCAAAAAGATGGGCTTTATGACAGATGACATCATAAGCATGAGAATCACTTGGTGGAAAGAAGTATATGTAAAGAGTATATGTAAAGAGTTAACAAAACATAGCAAGTCTATATCTGATGTACATTTTGTGAAATATTTTTATGATGGGAATGGCTACATAGTATCTTATCAAAGACAGCTGCCCACCACAATTTCCTTGTTTTGCAATATGATGATCCTATAAGCAAAGAAGCCTGAACTGGTTAGTCACAAAAAGAACAATTTAGCAATTGTGTTCTAAAAAAGGAGTGTTAGCTGTTATGTTCTTGTATCACAAGATGAATTTGAATTAATATTTCCTCTGTCTTTTTGGTTTTACTTCAGAAATACATATTTCAAGGGGAGGGGGGACTTTATAAGCTTTAGGCAAGCTTTGTTAAATTGACAATATCCAGTGTACTGGACGAAATGCGCCCGAATATGGATTCTGTGAGGTTCTGAGTCTTATTGCATCTGCAGGCAAAGAGTAGAAACTCTTGTACATTAGACTTGCAAAATGCAACTTGCAGTGCAATACTTTCTGTCTGAACTATTTTGTCAGGTTAGCACAATTAAATCCTGTTTCAGGCTTAAAAAAAAAGAGAGAGAAAAGGAAAAGAAATTTTAAGTCATAAACCTGTTCTGGTAGTGTCCTGAACAGTTCAGAAACAATCTGAAAGAAGTTGCAGCATCTAGAATAAATATATTAATTGATAATTAGAAAGAAACAAGATACATGACCTACATTCAGTTCTTCATCCTGTCATTGGCCTACTAAGCCAACTGAAGCAAGCTATATCCTTTGATGTGCCTTAATTTTTGCATGTTTAATGGGGTCCCTGCTCATGTAATAGCTGAGTGCCTCTTATTCTTGCTAATGCATTTAATCTCAAAACGTGTCTCTGAGGCAGGGAAATGCTATCATTTCCATATGCAGATGGGAGAGTGAGAAGGAGAAGGTTATATTCATACCACCAAGAGTGATCAAGTTACATATAACTCCAAATACTTCATCCAAAGCCAGCAGCTTTGGGTAGCAGATGATCTGAATCACCTATCTCTTTGCTGAATAATAAGCACGGTAATCTTTGCCGTAAGAAATGTAATGCCTAAGTGATCAGGGCTCTTCTGAACAGGACTCTGAGATATGAGTATTTTTGGAATAGTTTTAGGCATCTTAGTCTTCCTGAAAAAAAGATCTGACCCCAAGGCACTTTGCCCTGAATTGCCATCTAAGTAGAGGACTAAGGGTGCACAACAAGGGAGTACTTGTGGGTGCAGATTTTTCACTCTATAAAGAGGTATTTTTCTCTTTTCCTAAGTGGAAATTCCTAAATAAGTGCAATTTTTCTGTCTAAATAAAATTTATTTTCCTAAAATTGGGAGAGCAAGTTTTACTTATTTTGCAGATGAAAGGTATTATGAGTATCTAAAACAAGATATTTATATTTACTAATCATTGTGCCTTGACTAGAAAGAAAAATACAAGTCCTTGTGATGTCTCTGAGACCAGGAGGGTACAAATAAGATTTCCCTGGATATTGATTTCTAGTATGTATGTACTGTATGTAAAGAGAAGAACAAGAATTGTCAAGGCAACTGATTAACTATTATTACAGCTAATATTTGCTTCTTTTCTCAGAAGTGAGATATAAGAATAAATAAAAAAATAGTGAGAAGCTATTGCACTTTGTGAGTAATTTGCAGTGGCGGCCTCTCATTATTGCTCTCAGAAAGCAGTACTTTCACCTGTGTATAGATGCAGGCTCCAAACTCACTGGCCTTGTCTGTGCTGTCTGCCCAGGGCCACGTTCAGTCCTGCTCTCCTGCTGTGCACTGGAGCCTGCAAGGGTGGCCGTGGGGGCTGCCAGGCTGGCCCCGCTGTGGTCTGCAGGGCTCCAGGTGCCTTAGCCAGCCCGGCGGGCTTGTGTGTGCAGCAGCCAGCTGCTGCGGAGCAGTGTGCAGCCTGCCCAGGACCTGCTGGAGGACAAGGCATGGAGCATGCTGCTCTTGTCAGGTTTATATACATACAGGTGCAGCTCAGCTGTCAAGTTGGTTTCCATGTTTGTCCATATCGGGCTCTCCCTTAAGGGTCTGTCTATCCTGCTAAATGCATTTTCTCCTGGGCATGATGTCTGCTCCTCTGGAAAAGTGGAGTGGGATATTTGTATGCTCCTCAGAGCTGAGTAGCAGCCTTGTTTCCTTTGTACCTATGTTCTAAGGCTCATGTCACTGGATCTTTTCCTGGCTCTTTTGTTCTAAAACATGATCATTACTTTTATGTATGTGGCTTTTTCCTGTTTCACTTGGACCATCAGGAATAACCAAAGACTTGTGTTCCAGCCCACCAATAGTATTTTTGTAAGATGGGTTGTGCCTGGTGGGCATGTGGTAGGTATTTTACAACACAAAACCTGGTGGGATAGAATTAGAGAACTGGTTAGGACCAGCCAGGGTTGGCAGGTAACCAATCCTCATCAGTGCTACTTTTGGAAGCAATTCATTTACAAGACCTCTCTTGGTTTTATTTAGAAGAAATCGGCTAGTTCACTCCAAGAGACAGTCTGGGAGTGAAGTGGAGCTTATGCAATATATAGAATCGAGATATCACAGCCTGAGAATGAACTGGGAAGTAACTTGTTGTGCAACGCAGATGATAATAATGAATGCATTATTTTGCATAGGGGTTCCTGGAAAGAGCTTAGCAGTTTTTTTAAGGTGCAGCACATATTATGTAGCTTGTAGCTGTCCCAGCGTACCCCAGTGTCCTCCTCTTGGGCAGGCACTCAGGGCTTGAGCCCTTACAAATACACAGCAATTATAGCTTTGGTCTCTCCATTTCTTTCAAAGTGTCACGATATATCCGGGGAGAGCAATCACCTCGAAAGGAGAGGTCTGGATTTGGTTTCTTGCTTTGGCTCCACAGCTCAGATACTTTGAGCTAAGACTCTATGTGTGTCTTCCACGTCTTTCCCATCTTGCATTAAATTGTTAGCTGTACCATGAAATCCTCCAGTGGACATGCAGCTTCTACCACAAAAGTGTTTTTGCAAGAACAGATTATATCCAATCCCTACAAAATGAGCTACTCCTCAGAAATGCTGCTGCTGCTGCCAGCATTTTAGTCTGCAGAGAGGATTATGCTTGTGCAAAGCAATGGTAAAAAATGTTACCCCAAATAGACTTTACAGTTCTGAAGAGTTTTCTAGTATGGATCTGTCCTAAGCCTCAGCTTTTCCATTTGCAGTGTTAAAGTGATAGTGCTGTGATAGTACAAGAAAGTCTTTAAAGTTTCTGAGCTGGAAGATGGTTTCTTATCAAATGATACTGCTATTCAGAAGATCTGGAGATGTCTACAGCAGCTATGAGATAGAGTTGGATGAGATGCTGCAGTCATATAACGAGCACTACCACACAGTGGGCCCAAATGCAAAGAGAGTGGATGGTCTGTGGAACCTGACAGCTGGGAGTTCCCTCTGCCCATGGGGAAATCCATCTGCCCATAGGGAAATCCCTAAATGAGATCAGTGTGTCCCCTGGCTTGGGCAGCTGGGGACAACTCTGTTCCTGGAGACTTGTCATGCAAGACAGTGCAGTAGGATCTGGGCATTGAACATCATGAAGGTTCAGTATCCTACCTTTACTGCTCTCCTCCAACAACCAAAGGAAAAGAAAGCACCTTTCTTTGCTTACCTAAAACTGCAGCCATTTGCTGCCAGCCCAGTAGGAAAAAGAGGTTTGACAAGATGATGAAGGAACTGGTAAATGATACATTTATAACACAGGCACTGGCACAGGAAAAGATAGGGGACAGGTTTTAGTCCAGGAGCTTCTTGGCTTCCTTTATAAGTGCTCGGAAATGACCATTCTATTGGACACAGCTGGAACCTTCTTCCCAAATGCCAAGGTAATTTTTCAGTGATCCAAAGAGTTCTGGAGAGTGATTTTCACCTCTGTTTCACAGGATGGGGTCTCACAGATGGCTTCACTGCAACTGAAACTGGAAGCTTGCTGTAGATTGGGAGATTGTGCGGAGGGATGAATTATTATTTGGGAACTGCAGCAAATTGCTGCCTGTCCTTCTGTAGTCAGGTACCTGCCCGTCCTTACAAAGTAGGACACAGTGTTAGGGAGGAAGCTAAAGAGGTGAAATGAATGGTAACATGTTAAATGCTCCTGCACATATTTGCTGTAGCTGAAATTATTTTAGACCAAACCCAGATCTCTCCAGTGTCCTTCTGGCATCCAAAGCAGTACAATGGCCTGCCACATGAGAAGGCTGGGTTTGACACCTTATGTCAAGGGACTGGAAAGCACTTGTACCTCTAGACTGCAGCCGGGCAGTGTGGGGGCCTCACTACATTTTGCCATCGACCTTTTTTTCCTCTCTCTGGCTCAGTGCTTTAGAGACAGGACAGTAAATCATTGTGGTCAGCTAGCACGTGGGTCCAAGGAGAGAGAAACTGAGCAAGTGAGCAACTCTTAATGGGTACGCCGTGATAGGGTACAGAATATGATCTTACGAGGAGACAAGTGGGAATATAATCTATTTGCATCCCATCTGTGCCATGTGAGAGCCGAGGCAACTGCAAAACTGTAGAGATTCCTATCCGTTTTACTTCCAGTAAAAGACCTTTTAGCCTTGGGCATAAGGGAAGGATGTTTCTGGTATGTGGAAAGTTTAACCTGCCCTGTTCTTCTCTACCTATAAGAAGGAAGTAAATTCATCCAGATTGGTATTGTCTGCATATTTTAGAGTGAACCTATGAGAATTTTTATTACTGCGTCACAGTAAGAGGGAAGGTCTATTTACCTCCCGTAGCAAATAAGAACATAATCTCCTGCATAGCCAAGATTGAGATTAGATACTATACGGTACGGAAAAGCTTTTTTGTTAAGGAGCTGAATAGTAGTTAATTTTTGACTGTGAGAAACTGCAGATAATGTTTGTACAATAATAATTTGGTTACTAATACATGACTTCATTACATCAATTGTCCAAAACGGACTAAAAAAATTGCAAGGCAAGTTCCTCAATGTTTCATGGGGAAATCCCCAGACTGTGCTATAAGAGACCTCCCTAGTCCCTTTATTGTCACATCTGTTGGCTGAGAAGATGAAGAACATGAAGGTGGCTGTGCTGCTCCTAATGCAAAGCATGGCACAGGCTACAGCCTCAGTGGCAACAACACAAGAGGTGAGTTGTGGGCGTCATAGCCTTACCTTAGGTGCCTTCATTTCTTCTCATTCAACTTGGTGAAAAATATTTTAAGATTACTGGAAAATTATTAGGGAAATGTTGAGAGCTATGCATGGAGAAACTTTAAAGTACTCCTTCCTCCTCCCTCAACTAATGAATGGGGACTGGCTAATAAAAGTAAAAATGAGGCACAGGTTTAAAATCAGTCAAATTCTGCCTTTGGTTAGGTGAGTGTAACTCCCAATGAGCATCTGAGTGGGTATGAAAGGCTCTGTACAGCTTCTAGTTAATTAGCAAAGGCTTATAACAGGAAAGGATCCATATCTTTGATGTATAAAGAGCTAGAAGGAGGGGGCTTCCCCAGCTGCATGACTGCTGTCATACTTTGTGACTAGGTCCATTAAAGCCATGCTGGGTAGCTTTAGTGGGGTGCTCTCCTTCCTCTGGGTAAAAATACATCTGATTTTGTAAGGGAGAAGTTCTAATCAAAGCTATCAACCAAAACCAACCAACAAAACAAAAAGACAGGGAGGAGAGGAGAAGGGGAGAAGAGAAAATTAGATTTTTTTTAAAGGCATTAGGAAGAGAATGTTTTTTTTACTGTATATACTGCCTCACTTTTTAAAAAATTCAAACTGGGCTAAATTGTCAGAAGAAGGAGTTTGCAAATAACTTAAAAGCATTCATAAATGAATCAAAATATTTTGCTTTAGTTGACTCAAAGTGTCTGCCTTTTAATATTTTTTGTTGAAAATTAGGAAAACTCCCAATTTAACTCCAAAGGAGGGTTTCTGATTTGTCTGGTTTAATCATCAGCCAGAAAAAGAAAAGAAAAAAAAAAAGAAAAGAAAAAAGAATTCCCTTAGTAATATGTTTTGAAGTTTGAGTGGCTTTGAGATTGCTGTGAATGAAGGCAGTGAAGTCAGCATCTAGAAGATTTATTTTTCTGGGCAAGAAACAGCAGTAAAAGCCAAAACAGAGGTCTAAGTAATAAGTGGTGATAAGTTGGGAAGAGAAAGCTTAAAATGGGAGATACTTTTTTCCTAATTGGGATTCAGCTTTAAGCTACGCCCTGACGTGTGTAATTTATGCGATTTGTGATGCTCTCTGCCCTGCTGCTGCTAATTGCTATTAACCCCCTCTGCGCAGTGTAATCATTCGAACGCCCAAATGGTTGTTTGAATGGCAGTGTTTGGCAAGCTGTCACACAAAAGCTTGTTTACTCCTTGTCCTTTAGCGGAGCAGCTTCCTTGCTGGCCATTTGGAGCTCCCTGTTGGTCCTGGCTCTGATAGGAGCTCCTCAGCATGAGACTCTGGCTGCAGGGGCTGAGATTGGAAAATGCAGAAGGACTCATGTGGGTTGGGTACTCTGGTGTGGAGCAAGCTGGCTTCATGGCTGGTTTCTCATGCCAGTCTCACTTGCCAACGTTGCTGTTTTGCTACAAGTTTTGGTGGATCCCCATTGTGGGTCCCCTGGGCTGCGTCACTCCATCCTACATGCTGAGAGGGACGAGTGTATCCCTTTTGGGTATAGATAGCACAACACTGGGGTGACAGCTTCTCTTCTTCCTGTGGTAGGAAGGCAGAAGCCAACCACATTTGACTTTTAAAGGATATATACAGCATTTTATGACATAAAATCTCCCGGATGGATCTGACTTTGAATATGGTGTCTTCCCTTGGTATCCCTCTGAGTTATCAGTAAGAGCTCCAGCTCACATCTCTTGGGCAGGCTGAGCAACCCCAAACATCCACTGATTCCATGAAGCTTTCCTTGGGGAAAAGATACCTAAGAAGTCACATTATTCCTTAAGAAACAATACTTTCTCAGTAGGATTGCTGGGGATGACTCCCATAATAAAATCAAGAGCTTTTTGGCATTGCATGATGAGGACTCACTCGTGAGGAAGGGCTGGCGCTACATGCAGGAGTTCCCACTGAAGGAGACTTTCATTTCCTTTTCAGATCCCTCTGCTCAGTACATCGCTTCAGTATCTGAGTCAGCCTAGCAAGACGACTGGCCACTTGCACACTACACCAAAGGTATGGCCATTTCATACTGTTCTTTGGTAAAGTCCAGAAAATTAGGACGTTGTGTTCTAGATATCTTTCTTTCATTTTTTTTTCTTTCTAATGCTACACAATCCCTCAGATATTTAATCCTGATTCAAGAAAAAGCACTTAGTTGCTCTGTATCCAGGATTTAGGTGGTGAATTCTCAAAATCATCACTGTTGCTGTCATGTCACACCCAAAGGTCTAGCATTGCCTTCATGGCTATATCTTTGGACCTCAGACATGAAACAGGTGGAGCTGTGGGGGTTTGACAGCAATGCACCAAACAAGTCAGGATTTACAGGCTTCCTGGAGAAAGTGGGAGATGACTTTTGGACCCCATCTTCTCATGTGGACTGGAGGAGGACCTTGAAACATATTTTGTCACCTCTGATATTACCCACTAGACTCCTGCCAGCTAGGGTTAGACGCTCATGATTTTCCCTGTTCCACTAAGCTCAAATTCTATTAAACTGCTGATAGAGGGACTTCAATCTGATTTCCCTGCCTTTGGGGACAGTGCTCAAGCCCAGAGATTGTGGAATTCAGTATGGGTTTTCTTCTCTTCTCACTGCAAAAGAAAGGATTTGCCCAATGCACAATTCCAAATCACATCAGCAAGGCTAGGTAGCTTTGCAGCAGGGCTTCATCTTCCAGGCTAGCCCAATGCAGCACGCAGTTTTTATGGAGGCCCCTCTTGCATGAGATAAATGGCTTGGATTAATGTTTGCCTCTACTAGAGTGCTCGGGAAGTTAAATGGAGTTAAGAGTCTCTCTCTGGGTCTCAGTAGTGGGAGTGAAACCTCATCTTTCTCCTTGTCCAGCTGACGTGGCTCCCCTCTCTGCTGTGATTTTCTGTGAATCCCATTCTTTGTTTTAGGAAGAGTGAACAGCTAATCTGAGCTGTGAATGCCACTGGGCTGAGCAGTGGCTGGAAATTAAAGCACTGAAATGACTAGGGTATTTTGAACATTTAACTCTTAAGTATGTATTTAGACTGCTGAATAAATGTCCCAGTTTTCAGAAGATGGCAGCTCCTGCTCACTTCTAAAATTGAGGGAATGTGGAAAACGAACATTTCTCATAGCCTCAGAAATACTTATTTGTGACACAGTTTAATTTTACAGAGGGAAATGCTGCTGTTGAGTCCTTGCTGTAGGCTAGGACAGTTTGCTCTTTTTAAAACATTGAATGAAACTTATTAAACTTTTAAAAAAAGGTCTAACAACAACAAAAAACAGTCCATTTTGTGCATTTTTATATAGGATGAGGAAAGACATTTTGGTTATTTTGTAGTCATTAAACTGGTGTTATATTTTATTACACATATATAGTGTACTGCCTCTTTGCACACAAGTATGTTGTATCTGTGCTACTTGGAAGGGATAGACTATCAAACAGCATTTCCACAAAAAAACAGCATGCCTGTACAAATATGCCTTACAGGAGGTTATGTATACTCTCTAAGCCATGTTAATTTTTCTGGTGTCCTTATTGCTGTGCCACATGCCAGCCCAGTAATGTACCTACTCAGAAAACTGATTATGCAAAAACACCTAAATGACTTCTGAGCCTGCTTTTTATAGTAATCTTGGTACAAACAGGCAGATCTTTAAAGACACTCAGAAACTTAGAAATAGTATACAGCATATCCCCACTGGAATATTCAGAAGTGTTTTGGTAGCTCAACTGCCAGAGAAATCAATGGAAGTTATGTGCTGGGACACTCTGCAGTCCCACTGGATATCTCTCTGCTTTCCTTGTTACTAAATGTCTATAGGAATTTGGCCTTGAGTAAAGTTTTAAGGCCCATGGTGCCTGAATAACAGAAATAAAACTTCCTTACATGAGTCCACTTGGCGTTTTGCTCAGAAAGGGATGTGTGCTGTTTGCTGTGGCTCTACCGAAGAGATTGCCAGAAGCGCAAGCTTGGATCATTCCTGCTTGCTGCTCTTCTTGCAGGCTTTGAGGCCAGCCCCTGCTGTGTGCTCTGGGCTGGTTTCATGGTAAGGAAGTTAGTTGAAATTGCTGTGAAAAAGCAAGAGAAGAAAAGCAAGGTATTTCAACTTTCAGTAGATATTTTTGTTGTTTGCTTATTTAGTTTTAAGAGGGAGAGAGAAAGCACATGAATAACAGTGAGATTTCTGTAAGGCGGGAGGAGAGGTTATAGAAAGGAGTGCGTCTAAAGAGCAGTTCTGTAGCTTTAAAAAATGCAGCCGCATTGAAGTATGTGTGGAATATTTTAAAGTAACATCAAATATCTTTATTAATAAATTCCTGACAGGTTTCTGAACTGGGTAAACTTCTTATGTACAAACAAAAGCCAACTACTTCACTGCCCCCAACACACTCTGCAGTCAGCCCAGTGTATAGGGAATGATGTGATTTGGCTGTAAATTATGGCAAGCTCATGAATCTGAAGATCTGAACTGCCAGCCCTGACCTTTCCGTACACAAGACACATTGCTCTAGAGATGATGCTTTGAGTATAGTCTGGACAAGGTGGTTCATGCTAATGGTGTGGTCAATAGACCTGCAAACTGTCTGCAAGCTTGGCCACGCAAGCTGTGATGGGTAACTGGTGTAAGCAATATTCTGCAGCAAGAGAATCAGCCCTACCCTGTAGACTGAGCCCACATATTTAATTCTTTGACTTGCCATATAACTTCCATCCATATAACTGAATTCATACAACAATTTGCTGGAAAGTTTCAAATGAAGAATTCTTCTTTTTAAGACTTTTCACTCCTACTAGTAGATATATTTTGGTGAATTTCTCTAAGGCACCTTCAGCTCTATGGATGGAAATGACTAGATGATCTGATCAATTCAGTCCAACATAACAGTATCTGTAAGAACCAAGTTATTATGTTATTTTTTCCTGATGTATATGTTTTTCCATTTTCGGTGAGATTTATATCACCCTTTCAGGAGCACTATTTGCAAGACTGGGAAGGTAAGGACTATATATGTTTCTGTTTCTCTGATCTGTACAACAATATTTAAATATTTCTGGAAACCTTTGTAAGGCTCAGTCATAAAAACTGTAAGATCTTTTAAATTCCTTGGGAAAAAAAGATGAAAAAAATCAGTCAGGTAGCAAAGTTGTTGATCTTGGCATTGTCTCAGCTCCAATTCTTATCTTGGACATTAACCACTGATTCCTAGAAGAATATTAACATTTTTTTCCCCTACCAACTTCTTTTTGCAGCTATTTGCCAATGTGTCTGGCTCTCTGGATGACCATGGAACTTGTCAGTGCTCTGTGTACTTACCAGATACCACCTTTCCAGTGCAGAAGGTTGAAGTACTCGAAAAGCTGGCTGCAACACTTTCAGAGAAATTTGAGCGGGAGCTCTCTCAAGTAAGGTGTTCTTTTCTTATAAATGTACCAGTGGTATTTCAGTTAAAAATGCTTACCTGTGAAAGAGTACAGCAGACAGACTTTTCTGTGACCTGTCTTTCAAATAATAGGAAAGAAGGTTTTGTGAGAACAAGAAGGATGATTAAATATAAAATATTTCGTATTGTATCATATGATACATTTGAATATCTTTTGGTTTATTTTTCTAGGTCTTTTAAGCTAGAGGCATATGATTTTTTTTAAAAAATATTATATTTAATTTTTTTTGGCTCATTTTTACTGGTTTGTGATTGCAGCACAGCAATCTTTGGAAGCCAACTCTCCTGCTCTTTCATGTGTTATTATTTGTATGAAGCCAACCATATTATAAGAGGGAAATGAAGGGAAACAGGAGAAAGGTCACTATAGCCCAGAGTGAAAAAGTAGGTGAATATTTGTCTTTTCACCTCTTTTACTCTCAAAGATATATATAAAAAAAAAGGCAAATGTCTTCCTTGTCATCATCTGAAGCTGTGGCAATAACACTACTGAATTATGCATTCTTGTTGAAGACAAACACACCTTACACTACTTTGGTTATTGTTGCTGCATGGACTCAGATTGACTGTCTTTGGGGAACTCCTGCAATCCCACGCACGCTGCTGCGCTCTGGGTGAAGCTGCCTGTGAGGACAGGAATCTGACTTTGACTCTCGGCTGTGGATAAATATTCAAGATTCAAATTAGGTGTCCAGGAGAAAGTGTTTTCTCCAGGAGCCTGATGTATTAAGAAATGAAGTGTCCTTGAATTAATCAGCAGAAAAGGCAGAGCATTAAATTATAAATTCTAACCATAAATATTCATAACCCTCCTCTGGTATAATCAAGAACAGATAAGAAGTTATGCATAAAAACACAACAACGGGCAGAGGATCCTATGGAAAGAACTTTCAGTTAAAATCATTTCTTTCGAAGGAACTGGAGCTAACGATGACACACATTTGGCTGTCAGTGGGGACATGAAGGGCAGCTGACACAAATCCCAATGCCTCCAAGCACAGGAGTTACCTGGTCCCTTGCAGGAAAGAGGCAAATCTCAGAGTCAGCGATCCATGAAACACATGGTGCCCATCCTGCTCCTGCTGTGGTCAGTGCCAGCATTTTAAGCTCATTTCACTAAGGCAGGATGAGGGCCCCACTTCCCAGCCAGAAACTTGACCTGATTCTGCAAGGCATTTCCTGATCGAGCAGCACCTTTCCCAGTCACTTGTCCTGGTGCACCCTGCCTCTCCTCAGAACGGAGCCCTGGAACAGGCTGCACAGAGATGTTGTGAAGTCTCCTTCTTGGGATATATTCAAAACCTGCCTGGATGCCACCCTGTGCCACGTGCTCTAGCTGACCCTGCTTGTGCAGGTGGGTTGAGCTAGATGATCTCCAGAAGCCCCTTCCAACCTCAACCATTCTGTGATTCTGTGAAATAATGAAACAGAGTTTCATTATTAAAAATGATTCTAAGCCAAATAACTGAGTCATTTCACTCTCTATAGAGTTTAAAGGGAAATTCAGATCCAAGTTCGACTTTTCAGTTCAGATGTAACTTAATATCACCACTAGGATGAGAATTTCTACTGAATGCTTAATTTTTTGACTCCGAGAACCCATACTTCATTCACTCTTTTAATCCACCCTTTGAAGCACATGGGAGTTTTCCTGGGTGAAAGCCGCAGGATCGAACCCTTTTAAGGATGCTTTCCATGCTCTAGAAGCCCCAGATAAACAACCTGATTGAATCGTTAACCTTTTGCCTGATTGTAGGCTAATTCAAAAAGCAAGGGAGTCCTTTTATAGAATCAGCAGGCAAGGAAGCTCACAGATAGAGAGATGCTCTCATGTGCCAAATGAGTACACACCGTAGGCTGAAAATACCAGACTAATTTTTCCTCTGTCACATCAACCTTTCCTAGCATAATTATGATTACAGAAGAAAATTAACCTTTCAAAGCAAAGTGGGAATTGGTTGCTTCTTTCTAAAGAGGAGAAGAGAGGATACTTCAGTAGCTGGGATGGATCAGCACTCCATCCCTGGAAAGAAAGTACCTTTCAGAACTTTGCTCACAACAGCCAAAACATCCTCACCTAACAAAGGTGGGATAAAAAAAAAAAAAAAAATCTTGCCCTCCGCCAATAGTGACTATTTTCAATGCAGATTAATGTGTAGGGGAGCTCTCCTCAGTGTCATCTGCCTGGCTGCTTGCTGACCACAGTCCTTACGAGGTCTGTAGAGGCTAGGTCTGCCTGAAGCCAGTATCCTGGTTCAAGTGACTTTATAGAATTGCTGGTTTTGTCACATCTTTCTCATCATTCCTCAGTTTTACCACATTTTTCTTTTGCATTTTCCCCTTTACCCTTCTTCCCCTTCTGTGCTCTCCAGATGCATGCAGGAGAAGTGTCTGCTTGCATGCTGAAAAAATGGTGTTGATAAATACCAGTTGCAGGTAAATGACATAGTAAATGAACATTGCAGATTTTTCCTGCCCTTTTCATCCGTGTGTACGACTGCTTGGAAAGGAGGAAAAACTGAAAGAGAGGGTTTTTTTTTCCTACATATGTCTCAGTTGGCACCGTTCTCTTCCTCCAAAAGGACTAATACAAGCCTCATGCATTTATTATACTCCACTTAAGGCTTTTATGATGAATATGAATCAGTACAGATACATATTTAGTATCGGACTAAATATGTGCCACAGACAGAATTTCTGTGGTAATGTGTGGTCTATAAAGAGAAAACAGCCAGTCCCTGGCAGGTAGATACAGTAGAAGAGCAGGGATTACAAGCTGCTTAAATCTGTCTGCCAAGCAACAGAGCAACATCATGTTCCTTTCTAAACTGACATGTATAAACTACAGAAGCTCCTGAGCCAGCTCTGAGCAGGCTGGGGTGTCCACACGGTGCACTGCAGTGCTTGGCAGAGGTGCTGGCTCTGTCTCCGAGAGCGGTATAGACCTATTAGAGCAGCATTGTATCGGGGATAATTATGTGTGTCTAATAGTTGCCCAGGGAACTATTAGCTGCTCTGCTGCGGTGGCTCTGAAGCTGCGCCGCTGGGGCTAGTGTAGCCTCAACTTGTGTGGTTATCTCTCAGCTACGCTCCACTGGGTGATGCTGACGTGTCCTTAAACGACCCAGATGACTCAGTTGACTGAGTGAAAGCAGTCTGATATGGGAGGAGGACTTCCGTGCTCTGTCCTGCAGGACTCTCTATTCGGGGCTGAAATAACTATGTACGTGCACCTTGTTCCAACTGTCAGCATTCTTTTTCAAAATCTCAAAATCCTGCACAAAACTCCAGATTCACAGGTTTGGTCTTGATTTTTTTCCACCAGTGAGTAGCCTTCATAATAGCAGTAGTCTGTGTGTTTCGGTGGATTGTAATTTTTGTCTCCATTGGGAAATTATTATTATTATTACTATTATACTATTATGGTGAGAATAATTATTAAGACCTACATAGATTTCCCCAAAATTCTGTGATATATTTAGTTTCACATAGCAGAATAATTTTATTCAGACATTTGCCTGCTTTATGTTTCCCAAATTGTAACGATGTGTGCTTTCTTGTTCTAAGCATCCATCTATATGCAAACACTGCAGAAGCTACAGTTTAGACACTGACCTTTCAAGAATTTTTCTCCCAGAGAAGCTTTTCTTTTGACTACACCTTCCAAATCCAAATTGATTTTTATGATTAGTGAAAGTGTAGGGTCCATCTAATCTTGGGCTGTTCCAAGAACATTGTTGAGTTCTTCCTTCTGGTCTCTCATGGACCAGGAGGCAGCTAGTACAGCAATCTCAAGTGGGTACTGTAGTTAGCAAGATGTAAGGAGTGAGATGTAAGTCTATATTTACTATTTTTTAAAAATTATTTTTCTTAACTGTAATAAATAGCTTAGCTATTTCTTATTTCGCAGTTACTCAGGCTTGGCTTAGGAGATCAAAAGCATCCACTGTTGTGAGTCAGGGTGTTTCTACTGCAGTTTATGGAGATGCGCCAAATTATGTCAACTCAAAGTTAACTCAAGATATGTTTCAAATGACTTAAATGCATGGAATGGAGCAACCTACTTTTGGTATATGTTATGGACATGCACATAACGTTTGGTAGCGGCTTCTCACAGCCTTCAAATGTAGTTGTGCCACAATACTTTTGAAGTTCTATTACTTCAAGTTGTCGTTCTTAAATCATATGATGTCATTATGATAGTAAGTGATCATTTTTTGCCCTTCATGAATTTCCACAGCATGAACTCCCATTCTTGCTGCTTAGCACACAATGAATTCAGCGGAAAAAAGAAGAATTAATTATATGATGTATATGTTCTCTGTAGTCTCAATCCCAGAGGCTGTTGGCAGAACAAGAGAATAGGGAATGTGTGGTTTTCATATCGTGACAGGATTTTAGAGGCCATTACAGAGCCAAGGGAGATAAATGTGGACTCTTATTTTATGTTAAGATAATGCAAGAATGGTCATATGGATATGGGCTAAAATCTTTAATTCCAGAAGCTAATATTTATAGAAATAATAGTGCTATCAGAAGATGGACTTCTAATACAAATAGCTTCTCAAAGTATAAATATGGACCTGCTGGTGCAGGAAACTAATTATATTTGTTCTTATTACCTTGGGTGATATCATTACATTGGTTTAAGAGAAAATAGATACCTTTTTAAATAATATGAAACATATAGCTCGGAAATTATATTTTCCTAAAGTGTTAATTTTCATGGAACTAAATTTTCTAAAGAATGTTCCAAATACATCTAATATTCTTGACATTCTACATCACAATGCTTGTGCTGTGACCTTTACCTTAGCAGTTACATGTGTGAAAATATATTTATCCAGACAACTGTCTAATGGTTCCAAGGCTGAAAAGATTGTTATGTAAATTACTTTATCTAAAGGCTGCAATAACTTTTTCACCTTCACTTAAACTAGCTTTGATTTTTTAAGAGGATGTTAATACCCTCTGCAAACAGAACAACCACAAATGCAAACCTAGCCCCGCCATCTTATGACAAAATTCAAATATACCCAGCATAAAATCCTAATTGCAAAAGTTAGTTAGGAATCTGCTATTGCCCTTTCAGTTTCTTTACCCTCTACATTTTTCTTTGGGTTGATTTGCTACTACAGATTGCAGGGTAAAAATGTCACCAGCATAAGTTCTTGGCATATTTAAGATAAAGGTAGCTCACCGAGGTAACACTGGCAAAGTATTAAAAAAAATAGAAGACTACAACTAAAAATCTGTTTTCAGTTTTCCTCAGGCATTTTCAAGGGGACTTTTTGGAGCTTCCAGCAATAAATGAGGGCTATTTTTTTTATTTTTTTTCCATATGGTCGGATTTTCACTATGTAGTTTCCGTGAAGAAGATGTGTGTTAAGTATGTGGAAGTTATGGATGGGATACTCAGAAGTATAATAAAAATTGACATCTTAAAAAGACTTGTTTTATTTGCTAACCTGAACTTGAAAATATGCCTTTTTTTTTTCTTTTTTTTTTTTTCTCTGTAAGGTGAGGGAGTACACAAAAGTGATCGAACTGTATCAACAGAAAATTGTTAATCTAACTGTCAGAGTGGAATATATGGAGAAGAGCAGCGTATCTTACACAGAGCTGGACTTCCAGTTGCTGAAAGTGGAAATCATTAACCTGGAGAGACTGGTCACTCAGCTGAAATCCAGTGTTGTTGGAAGCAATGTTATTGTTGAACAAATATATCTGGAGGTATGCCAAAATGTTAATTAGCTAAGCAGGGTTCAAATATACAGATGGTCTGTTCTCTCTCTAGTGTTTAGACGGAGAAATGTAACCTATCTATCTTTACTGCAGTCAGTGGAATTACTTTAGGGTTTCATCAGCATAAATTAAAGGAAAGTTTGGCTTTAAGTGTGTTAACATGTTTTTCTTTGCTATAGAACAAAAACAAAAAAAGAAAAAAAAAGAGAGACTTTACCAGTTATCTGCCTGAAAGTTAAAAATTCTGCATAGTATAACACATATTAGCTGGTTAAATTATTATAATAAATATTAATTTATAGACCCCCCATGCTTGAAAGGTTTTGGGCTTTAACTTAGGTAATTAAAAAATTAGCTTCTGGTTGCTAGGGCAGTGGCCCAATCAATATGAAATCAGGAACTGGGAAAGACTATCACCTTCTGAGCAGACTATAAATCACATTTTAAAAGTTGTAATTAATCACTCACGTAGAGAGAATAATTGCTTCAGATGGAAGGTAGAATATCATTAGTTTTTTCATTGTCCTCTAGATCATCGAGTAGGTGACTGAGAACATTATTTATCTGCAAATAGAAATTCAAGGTACTCAAAGCTCAATGAATGCTTTTTTATAAATAATAGCTAGTGCTTGCTTAAGACTTATTGTATGTTTATATATATATTTAGTAGTATGGTATACAACTGAGTGCTAAAGTATGTCCTTATGGTCATATACATCTGCTAGAGATGTAAGGATCATGCTACCAGAATAAGACATGTAGTTAGCGATTCTTCTTAAAACATGTTAAGTAGCATCTCTGTTATGATCAATCCTGCCTACAAATATCTGTAAATAAAGTTGACAGGAATTTAAACTTGCTCTCTCTTTTTTTTTATTTAGATCACAAATCTGACTATCCTGGTAAATGAACTGGAATCACTGGACAAAAACAACATCCTCGCAATTCGGCGACAAATTACATCTCTGCAGAATCGATTGAAAGAGTGTGAGGAGGCTGCAAACAAAACTGCAGTACCTCCTTATATCCCACCAGGTAAGCATTTCTTTTGTATAACAGGTGAGAAACAATGCAGTGCGTGGGTAGAAGAGTAAATACAGAGGTTTCACATTATTAATATTGAATGTGATTAAATATAATACTACATAGCTCTTGAAAAATTGAGCAGACAGCTACTAATTTTTCTTCAACAGATTCAACATGAAGGTGAGGGTAGGAAACAAACTCTTCCAGCTACAAAATATTGTTAATTTTCTCCCAGCTGAAGTGTGAAAATGAATCTCTCCTCTTTTCTTTGTCCAAACAATATTCCCCTCTCCCCCTTTTTTATTGGTAGGAAACAATAGGGGTTTTTTTCTGAACAACTGTAATTTTAATAGTTTCTGTTAAAGTGACCTATGTCATGGCAATTTTGTTCTAAGGCTATTTGGGAAATGTATGAGCAACAGCTGATATACTAAAGCTACTGATATGCAGACTCAGAAAGGCAGCATGGTCTGTAGATTACTTTTGCTTCACAGGCAAAAGATTCTTCTAAATCTCCAGATCAAGAGGTCAAGAGATAAAGACCAAGGTCAAGGACTGTAGGGGTAAATTTTGGTCTCATGGAATTACGTAGAAGCTTTATGACTGATTTCAACTGAACTAGATTTTTACTCTTTTTTTCAATAGGAAGGGATAGGAAAGGTTACATTTTTGGAGCTAAGAGCAGAGGTTTCCAGAAGGCAGTTCGTATTAAAATAGAAACAATCTCAGGGCTTGCGATTATCAGTTTACAACTGGAATAACTTTTGTCTTGATGGTGCATTCAATTTGTAAAATCACATTATGACTGCATAGTAGCCTATGACTAGATTTTGACTGAATAGTTAGAGAGAAATTTGGGTCAAAACAGCTTTACTGGAGCACACAGTTTGGGAAATACTAATTTAGATATGCCAGGCCAAGCTTTCCACTTGCTAACTGACTGTAGGATTTTTCAAGCTGTGTCGATGCCCCGAGTATTTTGTACACTCAGGGTTCCTTTTCACAGAGAAAATAAAGGGAGGAAAGAATGTAAGAGAAAGTGCTTTATTGTATAAAACACCTGGGGGAAGAATCCTGCTTTTTCATGTATACTAGGTAAGCTGATTGCCAATCAATCAGCTAAACTAAGAGGAAAGCGTAAAAGAGGAATGCTATCTTGTGAGCAGGGAGCGTGTTTGGGTACCTACCAGGCTTTACCTGCTATCAGATTGGGTTGGCTAGTTCAAACCTCTCATTGGAAAGGTGAGAGGTAGAGAAAAAAGCTTTCCTTAAGCTCAGCAGTCTTTCCTGTGGTGAGTTCCTCAGGGCGATGCAGGCTGCCGCTGCACTTTGACAGCATGCACGAGTAACACCTTGTCTGGGAGACAGACATAAGAAAAAAACGAAATAAAATCCAGCACTCATCAAATTTCAAGGCCCTTCCCGGCTCCTTTAGAAAGGCTTAAAATTTTTCACTCAAAAAAAAAAAAAAAAAAAACAAAAAACCCCACAATGTTTTAAAAGTATTTGAAGGGTGTCTCATTGATTTATTGAGGGTGATAGTGTGTGGAAGGAAACAGCCTCGCTCTCTTTAAGCCTACAGCAAACCTTACTGAGCTCTGGAACAAGAATGATTTGTCCTTCCATAAGTGAAGGAGGAAGGGGATCTTTTGACTCCTTGGTGGTTGTTGCGAATGTCTGTGGGATGTAAAAGCTTTCAGAGTGGGATGGAGATCTACACTGCACAATGTAGCTTCATGCAGGCGTAGGCAACTCATATCTAGATAGTAACTCTGGGATGGGATAGTGACCATATTAGAATTATTTAGTATGCAGGGCACAGTGGTGAGATGGAGATAGACTCCCTGGTACCAAAATAATGGTATCCTTTTAGCATTGCCTTTTTCTCGATTGCCACCTATTTAGGCACTGCTACATGTCAGTGCTCTGTGTGGGGATCACAGAGCTCAAAGGCTACAACCCCAAGTGGAAAGGGTGATTACAGATTCACAGACCTCCAGAGAATTATCACCACTGATATCAAACAAGGACCTACTACAGTATGGTCTGTGGGTTCGTGTGACACCCACAGAAATGGGAATCCCCAGAGGGGCTCCCACTTGGAGGAGGTGTTGTCACCTTTAGGGTGAGAGTGGTCTCTGAGGCTAGATGGTCTCATGAAGGACGACCTGAGCAACTGTGGAAGACCAGCAAGTTTCCTGACTGTTCGTAGTTGCCTGTTATACAGATAACCTGGGTATGCATGCTCAGATTCCTGCTAATCTACACAGGTCTGAGATATCCTGATTTTGTGTGCCGGGTGGGGACTAAAAGTTGTTCTCTGGGCAGAGGTGGCAATTCCCAGTTTCCTACTGTGGCAATTCCCAGTTTCCTGCTGTATTTTCTGAAATGTTGTGTAGCAATTACAGGTAGCACAGACTACTTCTATATCTGAAGAGAAGTAGTAGAAGGAAGATGTTATTGCTTGGGAAGCAAGCTGCTTTTTCTAGGTGGTCATTTTGGAGTCTTTGCATGGATGCTCACGCATAGGCCTCTAGCTCTCTAGCACTCATTTATGTGCTTGAACACAATTTCCATACGTTTTCTCTGCAAGCTTGGATGCCCTGAATTCCTGCCAAACCATTTGGCCTTGCCCTGCTTTTAGTTCATATTATATTTATAATGTTTGTATTAAACTGACTCTTTGTCCTGTTTTCAAACTGGATTTTATTTCCCCCTTCCTCCTCTCCCCTGCATATTTTGGGTAGGCAACATGAACTTGAGAGAGCTTGGCTAATCCCCAAGCTGTCTAAGACCATGAGTCTAAAGGCAAGTTTAATTAAAGCTTCTTGCTTCACAGTGCTGTAGCATGCAGCCCCTCTGACTCTGTCCCCCAAGGCTTTTGCTGCTGTATTTCTCAGAGTGAGCAGGCCTGTTTTTAAACAACATATTAGAAAAAAAATCAAGGGTCTCCATTTGCCTTACCCTTTAATTGGAGAGGTAGAGGTCTAAGTGACTGAGATGGGACACAGTACATGTGTAGTTAATCATCATCGAGTTTCCTATCTGTAGGAAATCCCAGCATCTCCCGCTGCACTTCTGAAGTGGGAAGAAATATTTATCCATTTGTCTTTTTTTTTCTTTTTCTTTTGTGATGATCTCATCTGGCTCCATCAGGGGAGGTGAAGGAGAAAAGGACCTCGTGATGGTTCTTTGAGGACTCTGCAGCAGGTTGTCTTGTACCACTGAAATGATCTGAAAGAGGCAGGAGGGAGAAGTGAGTCAGATGAAATTGAAATTCTCATTGCCAAAAAAAAAAAAAAAAAAAAAAAGAGGGAGAGAGAGTAAAGCTGTTTTTCCAGCTTCTGCTTATTTAGAAAATAATGATTCTTAGCTACTGGTGAATATGAACAGGTGTCACCAGGGATAAGACCTACTGTATCCTGATACTTAAGCATTCTTGTTGGAGTGTTACAGAGATTTCATGATTTCACTTTTACAGTAAATTTTACTTCCTGTCTACCCAATACATTTATTTCCTTGAATATTTTGAGTTGCAGTCTGAAATGGGTATGTCCAAACAGTGTGAGAGACAGAGACCCACAGACATCTCAGGGGAGTAGGTCAGGACCTCTTCTAGGTTTTCCATGAGGAACTGGACTGCTCCTGAAGGTATGTACATACCTCCATTGGCTATGAAGGGAGCTTAGACAAAGCATCCATATCTGTAGCTACTTGAAGGAAGACTTCCAGTCTGCCATCTCATCCTGTGCTGAAATATGCACCTTCTCTGACTCGTTGTTATCAGCCTGTGTTCCTGCCTGATGGTGTATGGGTGCAGACTGAGGTGTTTGTGGGTCTTCCTAGGTCAGTGAGATGGTAGGAGTACACATGAGACTTTCTCTTTCCCCTTTTTTTACTGTGGCTCAGGCCATGATAAGGCTGGTAACAGTTCTCACATCTGGATGCAGTGGGTCATATGATGGGAGAAGAGGTGCACATCTGGTGCACCTGTGAGAGCGTAGTACCAGGATACTGCTTGGGCCCTGCACCTCCTGCAGGAGTCACTTTAAGTACGGGCCCTGTGTAGTTTTTCACTCACCAACTACAGAGATGAGCTGTGGTCGCTCTTCTGTGATCAGATGCAGCTGCTCAGTGGATCAGACTGCTGGAATTCTTTGGCACTTATGTTGTGGAGTGAGAAGCTGATGTGCTGCTCCGTGAGTGCCTGAGACGCAGCCTTGGCGTGTCAGGGCTGTGTGGGTGAAAGCGGGGTCAGCGGGATGTGTCTGATGCTCAGTCCTGCAGCCCATCAGCCAAGCAAGCTGGGCCCCTGCCAGTGGCGACCTCTGTGCACCAGCTCATTTTGTGATCAATCAGAAGAGGATCGGTAAATAACTGGGCTGAGATCCTGGTGTTTTTTGTAGGGAGGTCTGTGCATATGTATTTGTTAGTCCTTTTCTCTCTTGTTGATTGCCTGAATGGGAAACAAGAAGGTGAAAACATCAGGACTTCATTTACCAGTGACCTAAAATAGTGGAAAAAAAAGGAGTTAAAAGCATGAAAGTTCTAATAATGCATACAATTTATTTCAAGTACCTTCTAATATTTACAAAATTACATGACGCTTTGTTTCCTTTGTGCATTTTTCCTCACAAGATTCAGAAGGAGAGGCAAGTTTAGATTAAATAAACAACAATGAATTCTTCTGAACCTGTGCAGAAGATAGATCTCCCCCTGACTACCACAGAATTTCTCAGTTAAAAAAAAAAGGATGAGTTTTTCAAGGAAATCAAAATCAAGCATATACTATACAGAAACCTCAGACAATTTTTGATGTCATTAAAACGGAACACGCTTCTAACTTTATTTTAATAATTCATTGTTTCATAAATAAAAACCAAACAAGTGTTCAGCAGAGAGATCTCTTTAAGGGAAGAAATAATAATTTATTATTTCTTTTGTAAAAAAAGGTCTCTCTGCTGAACACACGTTTGTTTTTTATTTATGAAACAATGTATGAATTATTAAAATAAAGCTGGAATTGTGTTCTGTTTAATGACATGAAAAATTATTTGAGGTCGCATATAGATGAGCTTAGCAGTGCTTCACTACCTGCAAGCTTTGGTGCTATGCTTTTCTAAACAAATCAAGAATTTTAGAACATTTAATAACCATTTAATTCTGAGATAAGTGTATTGTGATTTGAGTACAATAATATATTCAACATGTCACCAGTTAAAAATAAGTTCTTATGGCAGGGGTAACAATACACAATAGAGATATAAGAAAAAAATACAATTCACATTGATTTATGGAGCTGGCAGGCTGCAAAGCATTTAACACTGCCTGCATTAGCTTTCTTCCTTTGCATGAGCCGCGGTACGAGCACCTCCAAATGCTGGTATCTGTGCCAAGTACTGAGGCCATGTTACTAGCTCTGCAATGTGCCATTTCCAGAGATGCTTCCTGGCTAGCCATACAGCGGTGCCTTCCTTGAACCCTATATTTGGAAATGAGGTTTCTGCTCCAAGGTCTCAGCGGTCCCTCCTTGGCAAAACACGGGACTGCTGCATTGCTGTGATCTGTGGTGATACTGAAGACAGTGTTTGCCTGAGTTGACCTGCCTGAGTCCACCATAAGAATCCACAGGCAGAGAGGGAGACAGTGTTACTTGAACTTGACATCATCTTTGTGCCATGAGCTGGGCACTTGGTCATGCAGGGCTGCCCCGTGGCGAGTGCTGACCTTGGGGAAGTTGCGAACATGGCCTGAGAACACAAGTGATTTAGCAGTGGCCGCTCAGCAGCTGGGGCTCTGCACAGTCTAAAACTGTTATCCACCTTCCCCATGGGCATTGAGGAGGCTGCAGTTGCATCTCATGTCCTCCAAGAATTCAGTGCAAGAGAGCAGGGGACTCTGAGGGGTGACAGTTTTATTGGAAGCAGAGAAACGCTGCAACTTGAGCAAGGAGAAGATGTGGGGAACCTCACTGCCCAAAACAACTTTACGCAATGGCACAAAGGTTACCCTCCAGCAAATTACGTGGACAATTCTAACATTCAGACCACAAAATATCTTGCTCCTGAGATAGGTCACCTTCCCCATGGCAATGCAGATCAGAAGAAAATCTTATTCCAGACTTTTCCCCAAAAGAACATCTCAGATTGGCTGATCTCTGCATTTTTCTCTGTCTGTGAGATAATAACTGGATGTCCCTGAGCACAAGAGATGTCCTAGGCTTTTCCTGGCAGTGGCTTTATGAGTTTTCAATTCAGCATCATAAGTATTGTCCAGCCTTTCTTAAGGGTGGACAACATTAAAGGCAGAAAGTAAATTTGCTGTTATTTCTCTTTCTCCTCTGTGCTAAGACAAAGAGTCAAAAGAGTTGTTTGTATGATAGACATTTTTTTCATTAAAACTGAGCTTGTGGTCAGTCTTTTGATAGAGCTGTAAGCAATCACATACCCATTCCAGATACTATAATCATAAAGGACAGGTTTAACTTTCATTGCCATAGCTAGCTGCGCATGAAGTTCTTGTTCTGAGGGGTATATTACTAATATGAAACTATTGTTGCCATTAATTTGTCAATTAATTGAAACATGAGACTTGGATCTATACAGATAATGCTTCATCTTTAGGAAAGAATGGTCAGAGCACCCCTCTGAAGTGGAAAACTCTTGAATACCTCTAAGCTTGTGAGCTGGTGCCAGCCACACAAAATCTCTGTCTCTGTTACCTCTAGTGAGTATACTCTCAAAGCAAAATATCTGGGACATTATGATGACAGTCATGTGAAAAGCTGAAGTTTGCATTTGGAAAAAAAAGAAAAAAAAAAAAAAAGCCTGCTAGTTTTGCCAGTGGCTGCTTTGGACTCATCAGATGCACACATATTTTTCTGAGTGCAAAATTTTTGCACTGGTAACTTGGGATGTTCAAAGTTTTTCAGGAAACAGGAATATCCCATATATTCACCAAGAGTAAAAAGAAATCTTTTTTTTTTTTTGGATTTTGATTCATTTCAACTTTTTTTTTGTTCCAAACACTATTCATCATCATTGAATGCTTATTCCTCATGGTTGTTTTTCCTTAGTAAATGTGGAATAAATTCTATTCGGCCCCGCAATGCATCTTCAGAAATGCTCTATAGGTTAAAAAAGTCAAGCATTTTGACTAAAATTAAAAAAAGGCTATTTCAATGGTCTTGAAACTGATTTGGTTTGAAATGATTAATCTATGGGAAAAAGAATTGTTCGTTCATCTTGAGATTATATTCTACTTCACATACAAACTCAGAATAATATCTATCTACATGGCCTTGTGCTTGTTACTGTCTGCAGAATTCTTTGGGGGCCTGAGGTGGAAGGCACCATGCGGCTGTGACGCACTGTTGTAAAGCTGTGATCCTGACAGCAGAAAGCTGATCTGAAATGTGACTCTGGAATTACTTCTGCTACTTCTTGCTTCCACACTTCAGTGATATAAACAAAAACGAGAGGCTCCTTTTTATTTTTTTTTCTTCTCTCCCATGTTCTCAGTTCCACTGAGGGAGAAAATAACCTAAAATGCTTCTGAAATTGTATTTTCCAAGGGATTTCCTTGTGCACCAGGCTGGCAGGCATCAACTAGGTAGAAGGAGAAATCTGCCTCTTGTCTGGAACAGCTCTGTGAGCACTTATTTTCTGAAAATGAATCCCAGCTGAGGATTAATGTCCTTATCACTTCTCCCCCCCCCCACCCCCCCCCCCCAAAAAAAATAGTTATAAATGATATGTATTCTTTGACCACAAAATTTCTAAGGCAATCTGAAACACTTAGTGATATCCAGTTGCTGAACTTTGTCCAAAATGAACATTTTACACTTGAAGTTATTCATTTATGACTGTGCTTTGCAACAAGGCTTTGCAATGCAAAACCTCTTTCTAAAATACACTTTTGGAAAATTTGTTTCTTCTCTTTGGTTGCAGGTAGCTGCATTCACCGTGGACCAATGAATGTTAGCCAGCCCTACGTTGTAAAGCTGAACTGGAGAGGATTTTCCTACAAATATGGTTCCTGGGGTAGAGATTACTCTCCTTCTAATCTGGAGGAAGACGTCTATTGGGTTGCACCATTGAATACAGATGGGAGATACCTGGAAAATTATAGAATTTATAATTCCTTTGATAATTTGTTGCTGTTTAAACCAACGTATGAACGTAGAATAACATATGGGGAAGGCAGTGGTGCTGCTCTTTACAATAATTTTTTGTACTATCATGCTTATAGTTCAAGAAATATGGTGAAGCACGATATAAAAACAAACTCCGTGGTTTTGAGCAAGGCACTTCCAAATGCCGTTATTGGTAACCGCTTCTCTTATGCAGGTGTATCATGGCAAGACATAGACTTTGCCGTGGATGAAGGTGGGTTATGGGTAGTGTATTCAACAGAAAACAGCATGGGTAACATCGTGATTAGCAAACTCAATGAGACCACACTTGATGTGATAAATACTTGGCAGACAAGACAGTACAAGCCATCTGTTTCCAACGCTTTCATGATATGTGGTGTTCTGTACGCCACAAGGACAGTGAATACTAGGAAAGAGGAAATCTTCTACATGTATGACACACGTACTGGCCACGAACGTACTATTAGTATTATTATAGATAAAAAATTAGATACAATCCAGAGTATAAATTATAACCCCATAGATCAAAGACTTTATGTTTACAATGATGGTTATCTTGTAAGATATGATATAACCTTTCAATCTTAGTATCTCAGTACATGGTAAAACTAGGCAAACTAAAATGAGAAATCTGGTATGCCTTTTGTCAAAGCTAACGCCAGTTTAGAGTTCATCCAGTCTAATGAACAGTATCTACCAGATGTTATATATATTACTTCGATTAGTTTCCTTAAAGGAATGGCTTGCTCTTATCAGTGTCTATTGCTAGCATCAGTTCGGCAATACTGGGTTCTTCAGGTTTTGATTGGTGTTTATTGGTGCTTGGTGCATTTTAAGTATCTTGCCTCTGAGAGTAGATTTAGTGCATAGATTTAATGCATTTTCTTCACAGAAATTGATGAGCACAGCTTGCCCACTGACCGAGAAGCTAATTATCCACCAATATGCATTTGTCAGTGTTACACAGGCACACAGAAACAGAGAATGAATTCCCACTGATCTTCATTAGAGTAAACGGAGGCCTCAGAGAAATTAATAGAGGGATTATAATCGTATAGGAAGTTGGACTTGGTCTGGAGAAAGCAGACCATTTGTTAGGTTAGAACAGTCGTAGCTAACTAAAGGCTTCAGGAGAGGGTCTAGAAATGCAATTTGTTGTCTGAAATCCTACTGTGCAAGAGCAGGAGAAAGCATTGGGGCCGCAACAAAGCACAGAGCCTTCAGCATGCATCCCGCTGCCTGCCCCACTGCTAGTTGCTGTGGGGCAGCTGCCCTCTCACCTGCAGCTGCCTCCCCACGGCTCAGCCGGCTCCTGAGGGGGCTTCCTCGAGCGAGTGCAGAGGCAGAGCCGCCAGCAGGACTTTCACTACCTTCCTCTGTGTCCTGCTCTGGCAATTCCCTGTGCATGGACCTGGCCTCATATATGGCACTATTGCGCTCTGGCCATGTTTTGTAGTCACTGTGTCTCCATTCTCCTGGCAGTACAATGCAGGAAACACTGCTTTCCTTTATGCCATTGCAAACTGATCTAAATACTTCCATTGGCTGCTGTGGTCATAGGTGACTCTTAGTTGTTTATCGTGCACTGCCATAGAATGACAGCTATGTTATTTAACATGCTTCTGTTCAGCATTTTTGACATTCTGTAATTAGATTCCTGAGAGCCTTGTTCACGTAAGTGATACTTTGTCTAATTTCATCTTATAGCAAAGCAAATGATCTTGAAAAAAGCAGAAGTCTGGTCAAACTAGCTGGATATGTGTTTGTTTTTTAAATGGCTAGTGTATAATTGTTTCTGAATGTGTGTCCTGTATCAGTGTGTTACATTCATCATGTCAGAAAGCAAATTTCAATAATGTAATTCTAAGTTAAACAATGATGAAAAAGGCAGTTTTCATTGTTCATTTTATTCTATTACCTCTGCAATCATGTTTGTGTCTTCTCATAATCAAAAGCAATGTGCATGCAAATAGCTAGTTGCTGCTTAATAAAAAAATCTTTAAAAGAATCTGAGCTGTACTCGAGAGCCATTTAAAGCTGCCTGTGACAACTTGGTAACTTCTGGGATTCTACAGGAAATCAGCCTGACCAAATGTTTGAAATAGGATCATTGCACTCACTTGGGCTCGGTGTACTTAAATAGCTCTGGGAGTAACATGAGAGTGTGAATCGATATGTCAACAAATACATAAAAGGAGCTTTATTTTGTCACCTTGAACTACACTAGCTGGATAGGATAACATTTCTCCACCTAGGTGAGGTGTTATTTGAGACATTGGAGGGTGAGGAACTGACAACACATTCTGAAGCTGGTTCCTGCCACTTACCAGGTATCAGCATCTGTTTCTTGGAAACATGCAAAATGAATTTGAAAGCCATGGAAGCACTGGTGCAGTAATCTGATCAGTCAGCACAGGCACAGCTTGCGTGTAAATAAACCATAACAGCCCAAATAAGGATTTGGCTGTAAAAAAAGAAGAAAATACTGCAAAATATATTTTTTTCTCTATATTTTTCTGTGTCATGGAGGGTGAATAAATTTCCATTTACTATCCAGAACTGCCCTAGGCAGAGGCCTTGGAGTGCCTTAACTCACCACATTTTAAGGTGTGAGCTGATGTTAACATGAGCGTGACTGATTCTGGTGAATTAACTGTGATTCCTGGAGATAGGTCATTACAGGAGAGCCTTTCCCTCATTGGAAATGATGGTCAGCATGCATGGGCAGTGGAGGTAGGGACGTAGGAGCTGCCCATCACACTCTACAGCTTTGGGATCCAGACTAATGTGGTCTGGTACTGGTCATCAGGGGTGGCCCAGAAGACTGGGGTGAGAGTCATCTTTTCCAGGTACCAGTTCATATCGCTACAAAGAAGATATTTAAAAGATGATCAGACTAGATTCCATTAGCTCAAAGAGAAAACAGAAGATAAAACCTTAAAGTGCCATTTGTGGAGCAGAGGCTTGGTGAGGATGTCTCAAACTTGGCAAGGCTGAGTTTGGGCTTTGACCTTGTCCTCCAGTAAGGTATCCTAGAGGAGAGGCACTGCATGGGCTGGTGGCTCTCTGTGCCTGGGGCCAGTGCTAGCAGGAGCTTCCAGTGGGACAAGGTGGGTCCATCCCGTGGTGGGAGACGGGCATGGGGGGCACCAGAGCCAGCCCCTTGGGCATGGACACTGCTTTGGGGACAGGAGTGGGCCAAGGCTGGGCCAGACTCTAACAGCTGGCAATGCTTGTATTAATGTTTTAAGGTGCTTTAGGGATATGTAGAAATATCACTGTCATTTTAGAAATAGAAAAATAGAGGCATGAAATTACTACAGCCCAGCTGTTGCCCTATTGACTTGGCATTCCCTGCAGAGGTTTTGGGGAATATAAACAATATTGAACATAAATAGTACCTGCCACAGAGCTTGGAGAACAAGACACCAGTTTGTATGGTGTCACAGAGAAATATAGTACAGGGACTTCAGTGTAATTTCATTGATGAGGGGTTTTCACACTGCCTGACTCTGGGAACATAAGCTAGGAGACTAGTCTGTGATCCAAGCAAAAATCACATAGAAGGAAAGAGGTACCCTTTACATTTTAATCAGGGCACTTTAAGAAGAGGGAGTAATACATCTTTTTACTTCTTCCCCTTAGAATTGTCCTCTCAGGCATGGGATGATGGTGGTTCATCGGAACTGGCTACTAAAATCGATTTCTGTTCTTGAACTGGCCATGAAATACAATCTCAGGCAGTCTTCACTCACTGTTCCTGCTGCCCCTCTCCTGCAGACAGTGCTACCTTTGCTTTGTTTGGGATGTGTTTCTTCCTCTTCCTCCTTGGACACAGAGAAATATTCACCCAGAGGCATCCCAATACTAGTTGTTCCTTGCTTGATGTCTTCATAACACCACTTCTTAGACATGGCTATTGCTTTCACTGATGGAAATTTCAGCTTTCCTATTGAGCTCTGTCCCTTTTTTCTTAGGTCTGTTCCAACTGGAGCCACAAAGTCATCCTTTCTTTTCCTTTTCCTTTTCCTTTTCCTTTTCCTTTTCCTTTTCCTTTTCCTTTTCCTTTTCCTTTTCCTTTTCCTTTTTTCCTTTTCCTTTTCCTTTTTCCCTTTTCATTTTCCTTTCTTTTCCTTTCTTTCCTCAATTTTGAAGTCTTTCTTGACACCTCCACCTTCCCTTTTAGCAGGTTAGGTGGAAGCTCCTTATTCCAAGAATTTCTCAGGCTTGCCTCATAGTCACCCCCTTAACCAATCCTCCCTACTGCTGCCTGATTGATGCCAACCTCCTGTGTCCCCTTGTCCCCTTGTCACAGGCCTCCTTTTTCTCCCACACTGACACTTCTGTCTGGGACACACTCTCCAACAGATCTATCTGTCAGCTCCCCTGGGCTCCTCTGAATCTCTCATCAAGGCCAATTTCTGCTGAGAAGCTACTGATAAATTGCCAACTGATTACAGACAACTTGTTGCCTTCAGTATGCGACTGATATTTATTTGCATCATATATTCAATTAGCTGGCACATGAGAGCGTAGAGCTGGCATATATAAACTCTCTTATTATTCATTCCCGTATGTCACTTTCTCACTGTCCACCACATTCACTACTTGTATCTCGCCTTAAACAAGGCTGAATATGCCTCAAGAGAAAGACCTGTCTTTTTGTTTCAGGTAGTACAGTGCCAGCACAGGCAGTTGCTACCTTCCTCCTCTCTCCTAGATACTTCCGAGTAATAGGCAATAAACAACAGCAGTAGCTGGGCAGGGACTGTTGCATGCATCTGTGTTTTTGTCTGAATTTTCATGCATGCTGCTACGTGTACTGAATATAAATTGGCTTTGAAAAGTAGGCAAACAATATGCTTCCAGACAACTGAGTAAACATGCTGCTGGAAAAAGTGTTTCAGTCGCTATGTGCACCTAGAGTAGCTACAATTCATCCCTAAATTTATATCCTGTGAGGTAGGATCACTTTTCTGTAAATATTAGATTGATTTCCTTTCTTTGCATTTTCTGAGACTGTGCAATAGTTGCTCCCCAAAAGCCAGAGACCAGTGGCACAAGTGTGAACCATACAGAGAACTTGCAGTCATGGTCTTTTCCATACCATGGAATAACCTTTAGTTTTGCAGGATGAGAAGTTCTCTTTCTGATAGGACAATATGTGCGCTTGCAGCCAAGCCAGGTTTGAGGAGATCGTAATTAAACATTGCAGTTTGTAGAAGTGAGAGCCTGTGAGGGTAAATGTGTGTGTCTAGCAGGAATCCAGCCTTCCCCTCTGCTCGCTGGGCTGCTGCCAGGTTGCAAGCTGTTAGCCGTGCACCAGGGAGCAAATGAAGTGAGAGAAGCTGCATGGGCAACCGTTCTTGAGAGCTCCTCGGGGAATGGCCCCTGCCACTGGCCCACATTTTCTGGGCCAGTTGGGCTGTACTTAGCGTTAGGTCATGGGTGGGGAAAAACCTGGCTTTAAACCATTGCTCCTTCCCGGCAATGAGTCTGGAGTGTGTTAGCCTGGATCCTGGCACAAGGGCTCTCAAACTTCTTTATCTTTTCCTGCCTGCTGACAGTGTTTTCCAGGCAGAAGTGGCACACCATCTTATTCCAGAAATATCTCTTTGCCTTTGCTACATCTGTGAAGCTGGAGAGGGGAAGAGCTAGCAGATCCTGGATGGCAGAAGGTGCAACTTGCACTAGGCTCCTGGCTGCTCCACAGTTGGCTGGGTCTGTATAACACAGCTGTGTGCTGCATACTGTCCTAAAAGAGATCCCAGGAGATGTCCTTGTCCACCTCTCTGCTCGGAGGCAGCATCAGATAAATCTGACAGCTGTTTGCGTAATCTGTTCTTCAAACCTCTAATGATGGAAATTTTGACAATCTCCTGAGGTGACCTCTTTGGGCACTTAACTACCCTCCAAAATGGGGCTTTTTTCATAAATCTTCTCTGCTGCAAATTAAGCGGATTGAAAAAGATAAGCATGACTGTGTTGGTTAGACCAAAGGCTCAGCTGCTGCAACATCCTGGATGAAACAGTGGCCAGCAGCAGAGCCTTCAGAAAAGAGTATGCGAGCAGGGCTAGGATGCAGTGATAATCCCTCCTGTAGAGTTTCCTAGCTTGAAGTCTGGCAGTGTTTTTTCTTGGTCTGTCCATGACAAATCAAAAGCACAGTTGCCAGCTTTCGTCATTTGCATAGTGGATGAAAGTAGATGAAAAAGCCGAGTTTCCCACCTTTCTTAATACACCACGTTTACTTATAATATTTGTACTCATCTCTCCTTTCAGTCTACCTGTACCTGTTTTCATCAGCAGCAGCAGCAAGGAGAGAAGAACAGCTACCTGAAAATTTCACAAGAAATTCTTTGGGCTGACACTATCTTTTATACTGCTGATTAAGTTGGGCCCTAACTGAATTTGAAAGGAAAACATCAAGTAACTGAGAAGAGAAGGCATAGGGAGCCTAATGTTCTAGCCTAGATAATGCTTGTCCCAGAATCTGCTCTGAAGATCCTTATGGATGGATACATGGCTTTAATATGGAGGAGGCACGAACTGTCTCTGGTGTCAGAGCCAGATCTGAGACTCCCTTCCTCAGAGAGGGGTCCGGACTGCGTGGTCTCTTGCCACCTCTTTGAGGCTCCAAGGATATTGCATTCCTGTCTGCCCAGAGATAAGGTTTTCATAGCAGAGGGAGAGACTCCAGACCCTGCATTATTTTCTGCCTGGCTTCAGCCTGGTGCTTTCCTGGGAGCTGAACGATATGTACAGGATTTGAATGTGCCCCCCTCCGTCCCCTCCCAGTATTACAGTGGGAAATAACTAGTGATTTTCAATCTTTGATTTATTTTTTTTTCTGGTTCAGCTGTTAGTTATTTTGCGTCCTACTACTGTTAGAAATCAGTTCCCTATTGAGGTTGCATGCCTAGGGTATGTCTGTGCCCTGTGATGCAACTCCACACAGTGACACTTGAGGGCTGGCTGCAAGCAGAATGAAGCTGACAGTGCCTCTTGAACACTGCAGAGAGATATCTCCCTCGTCCTCTTTCACTGGCAATACAGACAGCTCTGTTTGTTAAGCTGAAAAACAGGATAACTGTGTTAGCATGATGGTAACACAAGTGCTTGGCTAGCAGGCTATGCTAATGTGACTAACCTGCTTCCAGAGCACAAGCACCGTGCTACATAAATAACCCAACTTGACTGGAAATATCCAACAAAATCCTACATGGCCCTGGGCAGGGTGGCAATGGTATAATGACATACAAGTGTATACGTGCTGGAAACTCTGGATCTGGAGTTGGGGTTGATGATGCCTTTCATATACTAGTCTACTCTGCCTAGTAGACTTTGTTGTTGTGGGCTAATTTTGCATGCATCTGTGTGACTCAGTTAATCAACTCCTGATTTGTAATCAGGGTGGACCAAAATAAGATGGAAAGACTGAGGCAATGTAAGGTAACTGCCACTGCCTGTGCAATGGGAGATCAGTATTTGAAAGACTGGCATAAAAGAACTCAAGTCCTGATGTTTATGTAGGAAGTGCATGCATAAGCAGTACAAATGATTACCATCTGTATTATGAACAGACCCCAGAGCATTAACCTGTTCTATTAGTTGCCTATACTGGAAATACTGTTTATGTTAGCAAAGTTGAGGTACAAATCCTTCTTATGCATAATGCAGGACGTTTTATACATTTGACAGGAAAGCAATTTGAAGCATTTTGAATGGAAACATTCTCTGCTGAATTGTTTTATTGTGATGAAAAATACCCCCAAGAAACAGTGACGTTAAAGATGCCAGCTCTTTGGAGCTCAGGAAAGTTTGGAGTGATCAAATGCACCTTGATTTAACATTTTCTGAATCTCTCTTTCAGGTGTGTTTAAAGGGTGAAGAGATTCATTTTGCTCTTTTAAGTGGGAATAATAATGGTTAGCTCTTCATATAGTACCTTTTATCTGTGGGCCACAGAGTCTTTCAATAACAGTAATTTAGCACGAAAGCCTCAATGTTAAGAAAGGGAGACTACTCCTCATATGCATGCCAAATTCCATGCCTTTATAAATGGGGAAGGAGAAAAAGTCAGCTGAAAGTTGTGAAAAGATCTCTTTATCTGTGAAGCATTCCCTTCACAGCTTCCCTTCCCTGGAGGGGTCTGTAACTTTGCAGATCAGGGCAAGGTCAGGTTTCTGCAGGTCAAAGGAAGCAGCTCCATCAGGGCTTTCATCTCTGTGCTGACTGGAACTGTCTCTTTCCTTAGGGTTATAAGACTCCCAGAGAAGCTTTGGGGAGAAGCTGGTGTAGCTTCATGCTAGTCCCTACAATACAGGACAGGAGCGAGGATGAGGGATCGATTCTGCTTCTGGCATTGCCAGCTCCTGCAGGGATTTCTTAGTGCAAATCTTTGGGAACTGGATTATGTTTGGAAGTGCTTCTTTGATGTCTTCTTATCGAGGGCCTGGAGGCTTTAACTGCGTGTCTGTTCTCTGTGGGAGATAGGAAGTGCTTCCTAGCTCAAACTAATTTTTGCTTTTCCCTTTGTATTGGCAGTAAGAGAAGGGGCCCAGAGATACTGAGAGGTGTGTCTGCAGACACAGTGTCAAGCCCAGGGATGATGACAATTATTTTTTTCATTCTGATTTTCTGGAATAATGAGCTGAATCTGAGGAGAAGGTCACTGTATGAGAACTTGGAAGGTTGATCTTTTATTTTTATCCAGTGTTAATTCATCATGTTGCCATATGGAGAGGTATCAGCAAGCAACTTCCCTCTGTTTCAAAGCAGCTTTCCTAAATGCATTTTAATATAATCGGGTTTATAAATCAGTGGCTTTCTAAGTGCACATATTCCCCTCCTGAAAGTGCAATTGCAGATTCATAAGCAGATCACAAAATATGCTTTTGCAGCCCTTGGGAAAATATCTGTTTCTGTCTAGCACGCAAAGAAAAGAGGGTTTAGTCCAGGTGGCACAAACTGACACAAGCCCATACTGCTGAGAACTCTCCCATTTCTTCCATAGCTACAGCCTGCAGAATTCTGATTGAGTTTCTAGTCAGAATGGCTCAAAACAGAGACAGGGAATAAAGAAAAAAGACATAGGTGTGGATGATCAGCAAATCAATTGCATTCTTCAAACATTTTTGGAAAACAAGAATTAGAGCTTTACTTCATCGGCAGCAGTTCATCAGCAGTCTGTGTGAGGTTATGGACCCCCATAATTTTCTGGCTGAATCTGAGGAAAAGCTTCTTGACTGTGAGGGTGATAGAGCACTGCAGCAGGTTGCCCAGAAAGGCTGGTCTCCTTCTCTGTAAATACTCAAACTCGTCTGGACGTGATCTTGGGCAATGTGTTCTAGGTGACCCTGCTTGGGCAGCGGGGTTAGACTAGGTGATCTCCAAAGATCCCTCCCAACCTTAATCATTCTGTGATTCTGTAATTCTTTCATTGATTCTGTGATTCTAAGTAATAGGTCCAAACCAGTATTAAGATTGAAATTAACATGATAGAAGTGAAAGCTGGAAATACAGGCATTTTACGAAAGCAAGAGGAATGTGCTTGGCTTTGGAAGAACTGAGGAGAACAAATAAAGACAACATTGACAACTACAGGATTTGTGGACTCATAATCTTTAAGAGAAATAATGTCTGCTGAAAGGATCCGGACACTTGAATACTTCTTTATTAAGTAAGCCTTTAGGAGATTTTTGCTTTAAAGAAATGGGGTGTGTTGATAAAGAATTATTTCGCACCCATAAACTATGCAATTTCATATAATGAGAAATGCTTTTAATTGAACAATGTGCTGAACAGAGTTTGGTGGTAGCACCTCTGGCGCATTCCCAGAAGTTATTCCTTCATATGTCTTGTTGAAGGATTATCAGCAGTCTGCAACGAGCTGGAAACCATCCTGTTTTAGACTACATAGCAGTGTAAAAAACATTGACACAAAACAGGTATTAACCACAGATATTATTGTACGTATTGATGAGTTTTCAGTTTTGCTGCTGAAAAGGGATGCTCCGAAGAGTACCACTTCTATTTAGACATTGCAGACATGATCAGCAGAAAAGTGGTTAATGTGCTGAGATCTGGAAAAGAGATGATGACTAAATGGAGCAAAAATTGTCATTTTGTACCTGACTTTCACAATCCTGCCTTCGTCTGCAGCTGTATTGTGTCATCACACCATGTGCAAGCCATGGGGTTTCAGCTGCACGACTCCCATTAACTTTAATCAGAGTCAGGAGAATAAACTGCTGAGCGAGGCACTCCGAAGATGCACCCCTCCATTTTTGACAATCCCGTTGCTCTATGTCGTGCCGGGGAGGCTCCTTGGACGGCATTGCTGAATGGCCCATCGTTGCAATACCTGCTCTTCGTGCATAATGTCAGCGGTGTGGTTTGCAGACTGCTCCATGCTGCAGCAGACAACTGATTTCACAACACAAATGACTGGATGATTGAGTTCAACATCCTCTTTATGCGCAACAGATACAAATCTTCTGGGGAGATAGCAGCTGTGCTGAGTGCACGTGTGTGAGGTTATACAGGATGGAAAAATTGTTTAGGAAAAATCAGTGTTGATGTCCTTTAATGAAGATTGTTGCCAGGATACTGTCAAGTCACAGAAGATAAGTGAAACTGTGACAGTTCTGGTGTTAAAGAAATAGATAACACTGGTCAGAACTAGGACCAAATCATTAAGGCTGGAGCATAGGTCTAGGTGCAAGGTGATACACCCCCGCTGTCATGTTTACACGAGCTATAGCAAGCATGCAAACCCTAGGATGGCCCATGCGAGCAGCCCAGCAGCAGTCAGAGCCTGCGAGATGCCGACGATCCTCATCTCATTAGTGTCACTGCCCGAGGGATGCGGGCGCTCGGAAACAGCGATGGACGGTGAGCACGTAAAGCTGGCAAGGAGCCCTCTCCCTCTATACGTGCTTCCTGGCTTTTGTGCCCGCGCTCAATTGTTCTGAGCAAATATTCACTCTCGTTTACAAATCTGCATTCTGAATAATTTCTTCAGCATTCAAACATGCCTCAACCTTTTACATGACCCTTAAAGTGCAGATAAAACCGCCGAGATTTCCTGTGGGAACCTTAAAAAAACAATAACCGCAAACTCCTCTGAAGGGCAGATAAAATGTGGTGAAGGTTTCATTAGCAACACACTCTAGCCCTTTTAACTGCGCTAGCAGCCATATTTTTTGTTCAGTGGGACAGTTTTTGCACAGATGTCAAGTTTTGCTACTCCAAGAATGTGAAAATGAGAACAGAGTTTTCAATGCGTTTGGATCAGTAGGCATAATCAGGTCTCAAGACTACCCTTCCTTATCCAGATAAACAGTAATTCTTTACAATGATTTCTGAAGTGTACCATGTTCCCATTTACTTAGACACGCAGTGCATGTAGTGGGAACCATTGAAAAGCGTTGTCCTGCATTATCTGGGGGATTTTGAAGGAAATGAAGCAAATCTGCCTTACAATACATTGTTCTTGCAAGGAAGGATCTCACAGAACCTAATCTTTTTCTTTTTTTCATTCATTTTTTAGTGTAGCCTGCACAACAGAGGCACCTCTTCAGCATCATTTGTATGATAATAGCATTATTTTATCCCAAATATGGTACACATCTGAAGGACCTCCATAGTCACATCAGGGGGATTGTTCAATCTAGACAGGGGGAGGCAACTGTGGGGTGAACAAGTCCAAAGGCATTGAAGTGTATTTTGAATATTACCATTAAATCACTGCGTTACCTTTCCCACTGCTGCCAAAAAAGCCTTTTCACAAAAAAAAAAAAAAAAAAAAAAAAAAAAAAGGGTGTTTGGCTTCATAGGGAATTTCTGTCAGACCAGGATAGATTGTTTTTTTTTCCAAGGGACTTTTAGTCTCTTAAACTTCACCTGCCTGTCTAATCTTAGATTGCAATAGAGCTTTATGCAGTGAATGAATGTTCATGGGTAAAGTAGGGGTCCTTTTCACTGTACATGGGCAGTAAAAGATAAACTTCTGGGAATTTTGAGGAAAGTACAAAGTCTCTTGGACCTATATGTAGCTTAGGTCTGGAACCGTTGGAGTTGCCAGTGGGTACTGTGACTGGCCCGCAGCTACCTTTCCAGAGGGGTGTGGGTTTCCTATACTTGACTGCCTGCAGGATATTGCATAGCCCCAAACCCTATATAGGAGCAGTACAAGTGAGTTCCTGAAGAATCCCTAGGGCTAGAGAGGTTACAAAGCCTGCAGGAGGGGCTGCCTGAGATTTAGGTGGCATTCAGGCAAGTGGCTTCCTGTGGATTATGTAGGGAGACCAGAGAAATTTCCTTCCGAGTTTAAGCTCTTCCTTGTGATCACGTGAACCCCCTGCCCAGTACCAGTTAGAATACTATTTCTGTAGGCTCACATGAATGAAACTAAGTAAGTGCTATATATAACACTATAATAAGTAGTTTTATTTTAGCAGAGCAAATAATTTGGCATGGATGCTTTCAATATAGAGCTGAGTCCACTTTTCCTTTCATAAAACATTATCAAATAGCTCATGAAATACTTGTTGTGACTGGCTGTGTTTCATTCATGATTCTTTCAATATGTTGTGTTTGCTGTGATATTTGCACTTCAGTTTTATCACTCTATTGCAAAACTACATGCAATAGGGTTTATCTTATAGATACTGGTTAAAAGATGCATCTAGTCCAAGCTAGCTGTGGACATACTCTCTATAGAAAGTGTTAGACATGTTCCAACAATGATTCATGCTATCCTTAAGGACAAAAAGATGAAATAATAAAAGTTGTTAGTCTGGATAACACTCTGGAGTTTTGTGGTGCATAAATGACTTAAATTAGATTGAATCTGTTGCCTATAGTTATATGCATAGTACCTTTTGAGGAACATTGGGATTTTCTGTTTTGCCTGTATCTGGTCTAGTGGGTCATGCATGATTTGTTTTAGCTCCTGTGTTATATGTGTGGGCCCTGGGGCATCTCAGATTGAACTAGGGGCTTATGTGAGGGCAACTGGATCCGTGTATACCTGTCTCTCAGTTATCCTGATCAAGGAAACTAGAGATTTCTTTAACTGATCAAACTGATCTTTAACTGCACTTATGCTTGTGCTAAGTGGGCCTCTGGACTCTGCTGGCTGTATTCATTTGAACTCTTGGAAACCTATCTCATATGTACTGCATTGTAGACACCTAAATGCAGGGGTTTGAATCCTACCATTGCATTCTGGAGGACTTCAGCTGCATGATATAAATCTCACCCAAGAGTTTTGTTTCAGGTAGAAAAACAAAACAACAAAACAAAACAAATAAAAAACATGCAATAGATTTTTCAGCTTGATGGTTGAATAAAAAATAATGGGAAAAAGAACCAGCTCAACTCATCAAACTGGTGCCTCTCTTTTCTTGGGGGAGATGCAGGAACCTCTAAATATTATTTGTTCTATACATGCAAAAACAAAACGTATCGTTTCAGCTAAAGACATGTGTTCTGTATGCAGTTTAATCCCTTATTTTAAAATGAGGTCAATTTTGATATGAGAGCGCCATTTCAAAATAAAAAATGCAAAATATTCCTTTTGAAAATGTTGAAATGAAATGCTTTGCCATTTTTAAAGTTTCACAACTGTTTGTCAGATGAAGTGTCAAATGAATGCTAGTCAAATTTACATCATTTATATCATGTGAAACAGCATTTCTAATCAAAGTTATTATTCACCTATATTTGTGGGGTAGTTCTATTTCTGATCTGTGAACAGACAACTTATATAACTAGCACAGTGTGAATTCAGTTATTATAAGAAGATTGGCAATTCAGTCTCTGCAACATCATAACAGAATGAAAATTGTAGTCCTCCAATATTCATGCTAAAAATATTGTACTGAAGAGACAGTGAATGGAAACTCAATTTTGACTTCTAAAAAAATAGTTTTGGTTATGGTTATGGGACTATGATTTTGCTTGAAACAAAATGAACTTAACTAGGCATATGAGATAAAGGTAAGGTCTAATCCTCTTATTTGAAATATTTAACCTTAACTTAAATTTTAGGCTGCTTGTGAAATAATCCTTCTAGGATCTGTACCTTATTTTTTATATATATGTACGTGTCCCCTGTGTAAATATTTGTGAATGGTAGGTGTTTTTGAAATCATCTGGAAGGTAATGTAGTTCCCCTACTTTTGGTCACTTGAAATAGGTAGAGAATCTTCCTACAGAAACCTTCACATTTTCATGTTTGCTATGTAGGGAGTAAAACAATTTAGAAGGACTGCCTCATTATAAGGCTAATATTTAAAGCTTAAATCAGGGGCCAGGATCAGGCAGATAGATTCTGTTTTGACAGTCTAACAGCATTATTTCCAGCCAGCTGGTTAGAGTTAGGGATGAAAAGATTATAGATATAATTCATATTTCCCAAAATGGCAGCTGAGTCTGTCATAATTCATTTAACCTCCTTTTCTCCCAGTCATTGGTCTAAACAAAAACAGTGGAGGTGCAGCATTCATTTTTGGAGTCTTTTTCAGGGGATCATTAGTAGCTTTGCGGGGTACAAATGAGCTGTTTGCATCGTGGGATGCTGCTGAGATGAAGAGGCAAAAAAAAGTGGAATGAAAAGTTTTTGGTGAAGTGAATAATGATTTGCTTGCTGTGGCCTGAAACTTCTTCAAGGGAGAGACCTGTATGTAAAGTGCAGGTATTAGGTTCTTATTTTTGGTAGTCTGGCACCACAAGGCTCTGGATTTTCTTGAATGCAGGACAAATAAGTCATATAAGTCAGGCTTACTGGGCAGGGGCTCTGCAAGTCTGGAGACTCAGTAGTGTCAATCCTCTTCCCTTACTCAGGGAGCTGGTCTCATTGCATGTATAGAGAATTTCTTGGCTGCACACGCTCATGGCACCCATGGCCTCTAGCACCTTTAAGACCCCAATGATTTCTGGAGTGAGTTTCCTATATGGCTTTGGACAAGTCACGCTTTATTTTATTTTTTTTTCATCTGAAGGCTGGGGATTATGTTGCTGGAGTGAATGGAGGCTAAAATCACTGATGTTTGTAATTTGTGTTGATATTCTCTGAGGGGAGGCAGGCACAATAGCAGTGCAAATAAATTGTTGTGACTGTTTAGTATTGCAGTAAATGGAAAAGCTCTTCAAAGCAGAGTTCAGAGCAAGTACAATAGAGTGGAAAATTACATGTGCAGAGCAAAGAAAGAGGACGGAAAGACGCAAAGAAGCAATTCCACTGCAGTCATTCTAATAATCAATGGGATGTGTACATTCATTTGCCAGTGTAGATTATAATATTAGCAATGAATCTCTCAAGAAGAACAATATTGGATTTGGGTGTAAAAAGGAAAATTCCTTTTCCTATGCCTTGTTTAGAGTCAGACAGGGCATAAGTGGACCTCCAGAGCTTCTGGAGAGAGACAGCTGAGCAGAATCACTGCTTTAAAACGGAACCGAGCTGTCCTCATGGACATAGGCCTCATCCTCATAGCAGGATGAGGCCTATGATCAGTCAGGACAAAAGGAGAAAAATGAGCATCATTGAGCAGTTTATAGAAAATGAGTTATTTTTTAGCCTGTTTTTTTCAGGGGAACAGCTATCCCACATCAGTACTGTTGCATAATATCCAGCACTGTTGGTCGCATCAGCAAAGATACCAGGGCAGAATGAATGTTCGTCACTGACAGGCATGACTCCCCAAATGCAGCACTGAGGCATAGCATGAACTGAAGTCCTTGCCATATTTCTACCTAAGGACAGAATTCCCAGAGTGTCATTCTGACACCTTTTATAAGTACTTAATTCACTTACAGTGAGAGACGTTACTGAACCAAACTGTTGGTGCAGACTCATCTCCATTCTGGAAAGTGGGTAGATGCATAACGAACATGAAGTTTGAGTTACTTGTTTGAGTAATCAGGAGGATCCTTGGTCTGCTAAGAGTATGGATTAGTATCTATATGTGAAAGTTTAAGTTTCTCCTGTTAAAAATATTAGGACAATATTTGGAACTGGTTGGTCATATCAGTTTGAGCACAGTGGTAGGATGATGGTATAGAGCAGGTGATGAAATACAATGCTTTTTATTAATCTATATATTGGACAAATGATAGACGAGAAAGAGAAAGTGAGTCTGTGAGGAAAAAAACCTGGGGAGAGAATGGAAAGTATAAAATGAGCGAGAAAGCAAACACTAAAAGGTTCAGACCTGAAAGCTATATGAAGTGGGAGAGGAGGTTAGCTCTGCTGAAGGAGGAGGACAGAAATAATCTGAGCTGTGATAATACAGTATTATATTATTTAAATAACCTGCCTGATTCTTTTTACTTTGTGGGACCTTTTCTTGGAAACTGGGGTCCTTTTGATATCGAAGGAGTGTTAACCCTCCTTAGAAAGCTGCCCCTGTTACAAAAGGGACTGCTAAGAAAAATTGAAAACAGGCTCTTAACAATGGACACTTCAGTTATACGGTATAAGTGTTGGAAAAGCATGTCTCGGGACTTCCAGAGGGCTGCTGCATAGAGCTGAAAAGCAATTAAGGCTGGCAAATCACTGTATAGTTTTGCACTGGCAGTCTTGAGAGTGCCTCAGTAATGGTGTGACTTGCTCAATTCAATATAGCCTTGAAAAGGGACCTCTTGAGCTCAGAAATGCTGTTGTGTAGACCACTCATTTGCCTCAAGGGGGTTGTCACAACATTTCCATGGCAATTGCTCTTGAGAACTGAGAAACATTCAGGAAGCTGCCATAATATAGAGACTGGATAGCATGTACTGACTTGCGTGTGTAGATGTGTGTGTGTGTGAGAGAGAGAGAGACTGTCTAATGGAAGATATAGCTGACCTCCTAATGCAGCTGATTTAGCAGAGGTGCTTCTCTCAGTGCTGGAGAGAACTGTTTTTAGGCCAATTTCTGAGCTTTCAGTGGATACATTTGCACAAATCAGGATTGTTTTGAGAATTATTTGTCAGGAGAATATAAAAGGCTAAATGCCTGAGATAATGTATTCATAATGCATAATTTGACCATTTTAAAAGCAATTACACTTTTCAAACCATCGGCATAAGTTTAATGCAGACAAAATGGAGCTCTTAGTAGTCCCCCTGAAGCTGTTTTCCTTTCCTCCATCACTGGGCATCACACAGTCACTTTTATCACCTGAATCCTTCTGCAAACCCCAATATGCAGGTCATATTTAAATCTCTCTGTTTCCTCCTGTGCAGTATAACCAGAACTGTGCCTTTTTTTTTTCCTGTTACTACCAACTGTTATTACCCACCTGGGCTCTTATCACCTCTCATTTCACAAACTATCACTGTGTTTAGTCACCTCAGGAATATTTCTGTAAATTGAGTGTAAAATCGATGTTAGGCTGGAATCTGAGGCCAAATTTTCAGCACAGCCTTACCCAGTCTTCCTGTCTACGGCTGTGTAGGCTCAAATATCTGTATTACTGATATGTTATAAGACTTGACTTCTTCCTGCCAACTGAGCTTTACTGGTCAACCATGGCTGGTGGCTGCAGGGTGTTGAGAGAGGGAGATACAAAACCAGCAAGGAAAATGCAATGTCCTGACTGCACCAGCCCTCAGGCAGTTTGCAGTAGCCCTCAGCTCTTGCAGTAACTCAAATGGAGCCTGCCCTGGTTTGTGGCTGCAACTAAAAAGGTAGAGAAGGGCACTCATATGTGACAGGGAAGAGAGAAGTTTCTGTGATGCCCTGTGTGTACAAGGTACTTGTGATCTCTTTGACAGTATTTGTGATGTGCAAAGGCTGTTATTGTTAGTTGTGTTTTTGGCATATCAATTGTCTTTTGATTCGATGAATGTTTAGCCAGAAATAGATGGCCAGAGTTTCCAATCTTCCCTAAGAAATATCACCACTATTTCACTAATTCTCTAATTCACTGTTTCACTGTTTCACTTGGCTCTGTGCTTTATACTTCTTCTCTATGAACAAGCTTTTCTTACCATGGTCCACTTGGCTGATTTCAATGTGACCCTGCTTGTCATGTCTGAATTTGGATAACCGAATAATCTCCAATTCTATCAGTGTTTTTCCTTTAAGGTTGTATACGGTGCTGAGAAGACTATGGGGAGATGTAAGTAAACATGATCTTTCAGGCTGCATGAATATTTGTGAAGAATGACATAAACTTGGTTGATCATGGTGACGGGGCTAGCCTGGGTATTTGATTGCAGTGCTAGCTCTATTCTGATCCTATTTGTAGTCATGTTTTAGTGGCTGAGGAATGACTTTCCCCTGTTCTGACTTAAAACTGTAACTTTAAATTCTGGAATTAGACTTAATACTCATCTCCAGCTAAATTCCTGAGTTTTACCTGTAGCTATGTAGTCTCTTATCATGTATGCATGAGGCATCTTGTTTTGTTTTTTCATCAGTTTACTTCTCTCGAGAGTCTAAGCTGTAAGAGCTTCACTAGTTATGATTTTTTTACAGTGGCCTATGTTGGCATTACTTCTAACCTTGTATCTTTCATCTATACCTATTAGCTTTACTATATTGTTTCCCAAAGCTTTGAAGGATATTTCAAAATTCATCCAAGCTATCAAGTGTTTCACTTGGAGCTCAGATTGCATTGTCAGTGCATTGACAGTGGAATGATTTTTCATCTCTCCTTCATGACTGCAAAGAAAAGGAGTCCTAAAATATTACACTCTTCAGGAAAATAGTATGTTCCTGTTACTTAACCTACTGCTGGTGGGTGATCTGTCATCCAGTATCAGGCAGCAGGTTGGGATTTCTACTGCCTCTGCTGACATTTGTAGAAACACATCAAAGAGTTGTTCCCTTTTCTCGTCTGCTCTTTCTGCTCTGCTTAGATGAAAAACTTTTCACTTGCAGTCCCTCAGTCCAAGCAGTCTGGATTTTTTTGGTGGTTTAGGGATTACTGACTCCTCCTTGTCCCATCCAAGCCACTTTCTGAGTTAGCAGGTGTTTTATTCCCTGTAATGGCTCAGAGACAGACATCCTGGGCAGTTAACATGAATCTGAAAATATGTTTAGGGTATTTTCAGTTAAAACATCTTCTGATCTTTCTGATCAAAATGCATAGTCTGACAATATTAATGACTTTCAGTGATTTTTACAAGAACAGTTATCTTGCTCTTTTTGTGTTCTTTGTGGTCACTACAATCATTGTTACTACTGAGGCAATATCTTAATATATTTTCTGTTTTCCTCAACAGCTTTAAAAAGTATACACATCTTTTTTTTGTGTGTGTATATGTGTATGTATGTATATATATGTATGTTTATTTCCAACTGGAATCAAAACATTATGAGATATGGAAATCTTCTATGACAACTCCTCAATTGCTAGTAATGAAAACAGAGTACAAAATCAAATTGAACCCCCTATTCTAGGAGATAGCATTAGGAACAATTTGACATTTATTGAACAACAGATGGTGATTAAAAACATAAAACCTAGATTGTCTCACTAAAAAAACACAAAGAAATCTCATAACTATGTTTAAGGAATGTCTAACATTTCAGTTGAAATACTCCAGACATCAAAGAAATCACAGGACGATCAGTCTCGAAGGGGTTCTGATATATGCTCTTATCAAAAGTGCTGTTAAAATCTCACTTTTGAAAGTAGCACATATTTTAGCTTGATAGTTTTCTGGAAAGATTGTCTGAAGCTTGAAGGAATCTTCTCCATCCGTGCAAGTCACAGTTAGTAAACACTTAACAAAGAGAACGTCCGCATTAAACTAATTTTATTAAATGAGAGGGAAACTAAATGCTGTTCTTGTTTTCTATCCTATTCTTTCACTATAACACAGTTTTCAGTAACTCGTATAAGGACACAGCTTGCAGCTCTGGATTTTGGCATGTGAACCCTACGGAACCTGAAGGAAAGAGAGACTCCAAAAATAATCAGTTATCTGTTCTGTTCTCTTCCTCTTGCACCACATAACTATATGGCGCTCTCCCCAGGGTGCCTTTGAACACCTCGTAAAGGTGTCCTCTCTAAGCAGTAGCTTTGAGTCACGATTCCCTAAAAGTCTGTACCCCATCCATAAAGAAATTTATAAAGAATGACTAATATCAACAGATTTATAGCCAGTTTAATGTGGAAGGAAGGTATTCATTTAGGATTCTAAATTGAAAAACAGTACTTGAACCTTATGCTTAGACCTTTGGAGTTGAGTGGAAAATGTTCAAGTCTTCAGACTGTGCCCACATCTTCCCTTGACTGGATAATTTCTCTAACTCCAAGGTGTAAATTAAAGAAATCAACAGTTGCCTATAGAGAAAGGCACAACTGAGCTGGATGGGGAGGAGGTTAGGGGCACAGTTACAGGTAGAGACAAAAGGCACTGGAAAGTTTTCTCCAGCACATGGTCCCATTTTGGACCTCACAGCAATCCCTTCCTTTCTGGGTCACTGTACTCAGAGATGATCTGCTCTGAGAGCAATTTCCAGCTGAGTGTGTTGGTAGATGCTGAGATATGCAGAAATTACGTTTAAAAGATCCATTTTGAACAGTTTTGATTCATCTCTCTCCCTCTGCACTAAACAATTTAACACATCTTTGTGTGTTTAGTCACAGTGATACCTTTAGGAATGTCATAATAATTAAAAATAATTAATACAGCTATTAAACAATTCAGGTTATTTGTTTCAGATTTTTGACCATCTGTCTTTACCTCTATGCCCAGTTGTGATTTGTCATCCATTAACGGATGAATCTTATTTTATTCTTTCTCTATCTCCAGCCATTCTGCATGTCTCAGACCTATCTGCTCTCAAGCTCTCCTGTGCTCCAGCTATGCTTTTTCTCTGCATCAGCTCTCCTCCTTCTTCTCCTACAGCATTTTCACCATTTACTTTCCTCCTCTGTCTTGACCTTGCTCCTGTCTTCTCTGTGTTTCAATGACTGTGTGAAATGAGTTCTTGGTCTTCAGTCACAGACATTTGCTCTGCCAAGCCTGATTCAAAGATCACATTCACTGTGTTCACGAACAAAAGCCAACAGGATGATCCTGGAGGTTTACTAATGCAAGATATTTAAGAAATACCTAAAACCCTTGGGATATTAATGACTATAAAAACTCAAATGGTAGAGATATGCAATCAGGTTTTAAAGATAGATATTCCTGTGCCTTGGAGACAGAGAAGCATTTGTAAAAGGTTGTTCTTCCCATCTTGTGACAAGTGTCAAAGAGGCCTCAATTACTCTCTGAAGCAATTCTGCCTGTCTAATAACTTTCAAAATTACCTTAATGACTGTCTTAGAATGGACATTTCTCTTATGGAAAGTAGATTAAGACCAGGGAGTCTGGAGTATGAAGCATCTGATTTTCAGCTATTGTGTGCCAGCATCCTCAGGTTTCATCAAAATATTTAGGCTTTTGGACAACATTTTTCAGACTTTGATTTTTTGGCCAGAAAGTTGAAATTTTCTTCATAGCATTTCAGGCATTTCATGTCAATTTCCAGTTGCAATTGGCTCAATGTAGTAAATGTCTGGACTCCTCAAATGTCCCTTTCAACACTTCTGCTCACTCTCTTCATCCTCACCTTTCTCTCATCACAGTCTTCTATATTCTCCCACCTAAGTTCACTGTTTGTATCTTTCTATACGGGTAAATAATAACTGCAATTGCCTTAACTAGAACTGGTAGCTCCATTTTTCTGCCTGGTTGGGCAGACTGCTTGGATCTGCTTCAGAATATGAGTAGTTAAGGCTATGGAAGGAAGACAGAATGGTTAAATAGAGAAAGGTGAAGAGGAAGATGTTCCTTCTGATGTTCCATGAAAGCCCAACCTGTTATCTTGAGGATTCTCCATTCTTGGATCTGTGCAAACCAAATTAAACTGGCCTTACTTTGAGCAGGATGTTGAACGAGATGACTCCAGAGATGCTTTCCAACCCCAGCTGTTCTGTGATTTTGTGAATCTTTTCTAAACTTTAATCATGGAAACCCTGGATTTTTCTTCAAGCAAATATATCAAGGAAATGACACAATATCTTTTAATTGTTATTGAGCATACTAAGTTCTTCTACCACTGTGTTATAAAATTTCATATTGAATTTTCTAAAGAAATCTTCTTCTATAACATAAGGTTAATATTATTGCATTGACAAAATACATTGAAAGAGAGAAAAGAGTAAAAGAACAGCAAAAGAAAAGAAAGAACAAAGTAAAATAACGAAAAACAGAAAACATTTTATTTTGCTGATGCTTGCAATATATAATGACAGTATCAGCAATAAGAACCTATTAAACTACTTCAAATTAGTATCTGATCTGCTTTAAAAAGACAGTCATTATCAGTTAATTCATTAAGGGTATTCGTTGAGGTTTAAGACATATGAAACAAAAATACCTCATTTGCAAGTAATTAATACAGAATTACTTAAGCAATGCTGCTCCACAAATGAAATACTTATATTTGAATTCCTTTTAATCCACTTGAAAGAGATATTTACGTGTTTAATCATCAGATAAATTAGATACGTTTTGTTAATTACCTATCAATCAATATTCCAATTCAGCATCTACATTGCTCAAGAGAAGGACATGCAGTTGACACATGAGACTTTTTTTCATTAAACATTCTTCCTTATTTATTTTCTTTTGTAGCTATCATTGAGGGTATTAACCACCTCAGTAGTTCAATAATTCAAGGGAGTATTACTGTGTTTATTTATTTATTTTTCGCTGCTTTGCAAGCGCAGCCTTAGAACTTTTGGTCACAGTTTCCTATGCAGTCAGAACCTATGCTGAGTTAAATATGATTTTTTCTTGTCAAAATTTTAAGAATAAGTGCTGGTCTTCTTAAAAATATTGTCACAAAGGCACTATTGGATTTAATCTTTGATTTTGAGCCTGAAAGTTTTTGGACTGCCTTGGCATCTGTGCCGATTCGTGGACCAAGTTCCCTGTCCAAATACGATGTGGTGTTAAGGATTCACCAGGGATTTTCAGGTTGTGTTGGAGGGATCATTCAGCAAAGGTCTGACTTTCTCATTCGATAGTCTTCTGGTATATGTTGGTGAAGGCCTGGAGAAAAGTGTATCTACAAGGAGAAGCTTCAACCACCAGGCGAGACTGCCCAAGCTTCAGGTTAAGCCCGAGTTCTCAGTTAAACTCCTGCTACTCTTTCCTGCCCAGGAGTAAAATCTAATCTTTGAACAAAAAGGTATCTAAAGCTGTTTCTTTAAAGTATGCCTCAAATCATTCACTCACAAGTGAAAATGTGTACCAATTTAAAATGAGGTATGATTATTGTTTTAAAGTCTAATTTGAAAAACACTGCAAAAACAGGGTTAATAATGGAATGCTGACACAACTTTATCTACAATATTTTAGCAGAGTTGTTATAATATGAAAAAGTAAGGTTCAAAAAGATGCAAGGCAGAAATAGCAAATTATATTAGATGTGACATATTAGCCATAAGGCCTTTTCTAAACTACAGTGAAAAAATTAGGACAAGGATATGGTAGTATATTTCTCCCCAAAGCGTGAGAAAGGCCTATCCCCCACAGCATTCCCTCTAAACTTGTATTCTATTTCTAGCATGTGTTTTATTAACTTTTATTTTTGTTTTGCAGGCTAGACACACAGCACCAACCTTAATGTCAAATTAGATAATGAAAAGTAATAGTCATCTTAAGAAAAATCATTCAAATAACTGTCATGTTGTATTATAGCTTTTGCTGCTAGCAAAAGCTTTAATTAAGTCTGCAGAATGGTTTCTCTTCTAATCCTCTGATTTCAGATGCTCAGAACTTTCCGAGCCATTTTTCTGTTTGAGCTGCATCTTTATATTGCTATAGAAATCTTCCTATGTATAGAACAAAGAAATATTAAAAAAAAAAAGGATGAAAGAGTTTCATATAAAAAGCGATTGTTTATCAAGTTGTAGGAAAAATACAGTTAGAACTGTGAATGTTACCCAATTTCATCTCAAATGATTAATACAACCCTAATGACTGTTGGGAATATATACTGGTTATAAAGTCAGAACAACAGCAAATGACATATAGTACGATAACCTGGAAATATACTATGGAACAGGTGTTGGTCTTCTCACACTGCTATGAGGTTACCCAAACTGGAAAAAACAAACAAACAGCAACCCAAACTGGTAAGCACAGAGCCAAGAGCTTACCTAAAAATATTTTTTCCTGAAGAAAAGAACATTGCTGGATCATGTTTCTTTGAGCAAAATAGTTATTCCCAAATGGGAGTCTAGGAAGTGAATAGAACCATACTTGTGTTCTGAGTCAAGCAGAGCACAAGACAGAGTTAGAAGAAGGTACCTAATGAATGCAGGTAGAACATGTTGCAATTAATATCACTAACAGAGCCATTGGTTTGCTTGCCATTGTGTACTAACCTGCATTATTGCCAGGTCTAGCTGGAAGCGTGCAGTTGAAGGCTCTGATACCGAAGGTCTGTATCTAGTGGTGTACTCTTTGCTTGCTGGGAAATGTGTTCAAGGTGGATGCCAGCTCCTCTGTACTAACTATTGAAGTCCATAGAACCCCTTTTGTTGTCCACACTGCTTGTGCAGAGAGTTTCTCAGCCTCAAATGCAAACTTGGGCTGTGAGGGAACCACATTCTCTGTTCGGCACTTGTATAATGTAAGAGCAGATTGTTTCCATATCAGAATATTCTACTCTGGTATGTTCATATTTAAACAACATCTCTGGGAAACAAAAATGATTACCTGATATAGAAAGCGATGATGAGCCAAGCTCCTGTTTTTCAATGAGACTCCAGACTGTGCTTTCTCTGTCTCTGTCCACTGATTTCAGACAGGTTATTTCTTACTGTACTCGTGAAAGCAACAGAAGTATTGTTCTCTGTTAGAGCTTGGCTGTGAAGCTGGGTATTACATGTATCTCCAGGCTATTTGAGAGTATGGTGTTCTAGATACCCTTTAATACTTCCCTAAATTCCCTTTTGTAAAATTAGAACATCAAAATTTCACTTCCCCCATACTTCGTCCTCTCTCCTTAATGGTAAGGACTCTAAAAAATAAGAGCATAAAATCATCATAGTCCATCCTTTTGGGACCGGTTATGTGCACCAGAGGACCAGTGTACCTCTGAGAATATGTCCCAGGTTTGTCAGGATGTTTGAATACCTTCATAAATCAAGAAAAGGAAAAAAAAATTTTCAATGAAAAGGTTATTTTGTTTCCTTTCCTTTCCTGGGCAAATGGAGAAAGAAAGGAAAACAAGCAATCAAAATGCTTGCCAGAATTCTTCATGAAATCTGTGGAACTTGGATGTTATCAAAATCTGCCTATGTTTTGACCAGCTCTACAAAGTCACAGTTTTGCTGGCAGGGAGGAAGAGCAGGGCCAGGACATGTCAAACTGCTACACATATTTGCTGAAACTAGTACATGGTTTGTTCATAAAGAGCACTGACTGTCATGACCTGGTACTTCTTCATACCCATGACCTGTTTGCCTAGTGAGAATAAGCTAAATTTTAACTATTTTGAGAAATCCAAGCATGCCATCGAAAATTCTTCCTTCCCTTCAGAAATCAAAACCATGGGTATGTTACAGCTTTCTCTGCCAACCTAAGCAGTAATAAAAGGTCACTTATTACTACCTATATGAAATTAATGACCAAGCCACTTCCATATTTTACAATACTACTTAAACATAGCTGTTTTTAGAGTGTAAGCACTATTTTCTTTTTTTTAACTGCTAGAAATGAGAGAAACTAGGGAAAAGCATATGAGGAAGATTTACACAGTGAACTGAAGGAAAAAACTTTGCTAAGCTGTTTCTTTTTGGTTTTTTTTTTCATTGTCTTTGATTTTTTTTTTAGTTAGTCTGTTTATAGGTCCTAGAAAATCCATAGGATTAAAATATATCAGAAAATCCCTAGGAACTAGGTTGAGTGTGAACAAGAACTTAATCTTTCTTCATTGCTGTCAACTGAAATTCTTTCCTCCTGATAAATGTAAGTAGATGCTGTTGTTGCTTCTTTATTGATGCTGGTGATTTCAATCCAATAGTACAGAGGAAAGTGGAAGATTAAGATGTATAGTAAAGCAGGATTGCAAGATTATTGCAGTAAAATGGAAAAATTGTCAGCCCCATATTGCCTTAAGATGGAATGTTACAATGCTTGTGTGGTTAGGAAAGGTTAAAAATCTTCCAAGAATATCTTTCTTACTGATAAATTTTCCCCAGAGAAGACCTTGTAGTCATTTAAGTCCTTACTGACCTGACTATAAATCTGATAATACCAAAAGCACAAAAATAAACTGACCTGCTCAAGGATCTTCAGCTGTTGAAATAGTACTTCCTCCGAGTTCCATAAAATAGAAAGTTAGAAATCAGATTCCATGTTATTTCTGTGATTAAAAAAAAAAGTCATTTCAATACCATTCAGCTAATTGCATGGTGCTACGGAAGAACAGGATCTATATATTCACTCAGGAGGTCAAATGAAGGCGAGATGAATTAAAGCCCACAGAGAAGCCTCTGAAATTCAACCTAGGTGATTTGGACTAACCATAATTGTGACAAAGAATTTAGAAATGCTCCCAAAGTGTCAGGAACCTGCTCCCTGGGAATTTTTACAGTGGTAAAGGGTAACACACACAGAGCCTGGAGTCATGCTAGCACTCGGGTTATTACCTTGAGAAGGAGTGCGGTATGATCAGCTCAGCTTTCACTCTGGTGGAGAATTTTTGGCAACGGAAACCTGTGCTGACTGGGGAAGAAGGGAAATCCTCACTGCAGATGCACACAGTCTGGGAATGTGCCGCAGGCACAGCAAATCTCTTTATCCGCACTGGAAAGCTTAGATCACTTTTCCCAGCACTTGATGCAAGTGCTGATGCCTTAAGAACATCAGGGATGCCCATGTTTCACTGCTCGTTGCTTTTTGCACAGACTCACTGCTTAGATGACTTTTGTTGTGAAAAGACCTGGACCGTGCACCACTGCCATTACAGCATTCTCTGATACTGACCGCAAAATTTTTAAGCCTGCAGTGAGACTGGTAAAAGAACCTTTTTGACATGTTTTCAGCTAATTTTTTAGGACACGGGTAGCAAGGGGAAGAAGTCCCCTTATGTCTCAACATTTCCTAACTACAGAGAAAAAAAGTAACCAAGCAAAACACTGGTCTGAGGGCCTAATATGTGAAAGCATTTCCAAAACATTTGTGTTCCTGTCTCTGCTCCTTTCTCTGCATATGATTTGCAGATGTCAAGATTCACTGAGGGTCAATTCTAACTGAAATCCTCAAAATCAAGCATTTCAGAAGGCTTGAGAGAGCTTTCTTTCACCATTTTGTTTTATGTCATTGTTGGAGATAGAAAAGTGAGATGATTCACTGCAGAAATAAATACTACCAGGGTTAGTGTGTACTTTGGTTTTGGGCACTTCTGTCAGATGGTATTGGCCTATTTGGGTGTTCAAGCTTCATGCTTACACATTTTGTGCTCATTTGAAATAGAACATGTTTATGTCAGTCTGGGTGCTTCCACCTGCTAGAGAGCAGGTCCACAGATCTGCTCTGGGGCACTCTCCAGCACTGCCAGCCACGTCCAGGACATTGCTATGGACCCCCTGGGCTTGATGAATCTAAAAGGTCTTTTCCAACCATTCCTGCCTGAAGCCCAGCATCATGCCAGCTCCCTTTGCTGTTGGGAGGAGAGACAGGCAAGCACCGCGCTGCCAGCAGCCAGGGGCAGAAATGCTGGGGAGAGCTCTGGGGAAGGGATTCGGAGGGCAGCTCTCCTCCTCTTGCACCAGCCTCCCCGCTGGTAGCATGACCCGAAGCCTGTCCCCAGGCGGAGGCAGCAGCAGAGGGGCTGCACGCGCGGGCGTTGCTCATTGCTCAGTTTCGAAGGGTCTAGATGTCCTCAGGGTGGAGTGTCAGAGAGCTACCGCAGAGCTGCCCGTCCTTATCCAGCCTTGCCTGTGAAAGAATTTGCCCTCGTTCTTGGGACAGTAAAATTTGATTTTGTCTACGCTGCTGTGAATCCTTGATCTTCCCCTGAGGACTGTTCTTACTTTATACCAGAGCTCGCAATGAGACTGTTATTACATTATCATTCAGAGAGGGCTTGCCAACGTAATTATTTCCTATTAGAAGTGCCTACATCACTGCAATTTCAGGATATTGAATTTGCATTACACAAAACTACAGGTCAGGATCTTAGATGATGCAACCTTCATAACTTTGCTGAAAACAATGGTGCTGTGATAAACATTTGCAGTAGATAAAGATCTAGATACATGAACATATCTATATATCCAGATTTATACATAAAATTTTATGGAATACATGATGTTCTTAGGAAAAATTCTGCCTTGTATTCAGTTTGATAATTTTATGATAGACATTATATACTGAGAAGAAGTTGAAGAAAGTACAGAAAATGGTCAGCTATGGCTTTTAACAGAATTAAATCTTGAATTACTTACCACAAGTTTGCAAACAAAACTCTGCAATTGCCTATTCACTTACTTCTCTGTTGAGAGACTCCCTGTCAGGGAGTAAATCTGCGAAAAGGGAGGGAAAATAATGATCAGATTTAAACTAAAGTAAAAGACATTTTCTCAGCTGGAGGGTAGAAAAAATGATAACATAAATGTAGAATTTTTTTTGGAAAAGTCCTTGATGATGTCTGCAGTAACATAACATACAGGATAACTCTATAATCATAAAAGGAAAAAAAAAACAACCCTTGCTTAAAATTTAGTTGATTCCATGCATGTACGTTTTTCATTTTAGTAGTGTTTCTGTTTTACACAAAGTGTATTTTAAAGACAACTTAGATGTTTAACTGCATCCAGATCATGTATTATACTCTTTGTCCTTTACAAAAGATAGTGTACCTGCCAGGAGCATGTAATTTAATAAAGAAAATATCATTATAACTAGATTTTAGTGACACTATAATCATGAAACGCAGGCGAGGGGTCAGCCAGGCAGATTGTTTCTATCGGGTACTTGAAAACTGTAGGCTGCTGTTATTTTCAGCAACACCATAATTTTATTTTATTGTGGAGAATAAATCAAAGTTTTAAAAGGAGGCTATTTTTTTGTATCTAAAAGCTGCAGATGTTGGCACAAGAATTGCTTGTCACCAAAACTAGCTCTAAGTATATTTAGTTCTGGGGAAAATGATCAGGTTGATAGCTCAGAGGCTGAAAGATACTATGACAAATATGTTCCTTTTAGCATCAGTGTAGGTTCTCCTCTGCTGTCCTGGCCTTGCTCCTTCAAGTCTCCTTTATATTATTTTCTTGTTATTGTGTCCTTTAGGGAACGGGCTTTTTGAGCTGTTCAGTCCCTGAATGGGTTCAGCCCTTGGCTTCCGCAGAGACCGCTGAGAAGGGTGTCACTTGTGAAGGGAGTTTTGTGATGAGACAACGCGCTAATAAGGCCCATACTCAGACAACCAGCTCATTTCACGTAGGCCTCTGAGCAGCTATCAGGAGCTAATTGTAATGCTTATTAAAGACAGCTTAGCAGGGATGTGAAAATGGCAGGCAGAGCTTTGCTATTATCTCCACAAGCTCCCAGCCCTCTTACTCAGCAGCTCTGCTTGCTGGGCTATTCAGTGAGAGAGATGCTGCTTTTCTATGAGGGAGAAGGAAAAAAAAAAAAAAAACTAAAATCACTTGGCAGGTCTGTAGGACCAGTACAGCCTGGGAAGGCTGATGGGGCTCTTTCTATTGCATTTTCACGAAGTGACAGGTTTTTGATGGAAATGTGTTTGCAGGAGCACTAAAGAGATTGAGCCTCCTTCGCAGTCTGCAGGTGAGCGTGGCATAGATACATAGATTCTTCCAAAAGAAACTGAGATGCACGGGTGTGCCGGAGATCCTTTATTAGTGCTGAGGAAAAGGAAAATGGAGCCCCAGAAGTGTATAGCTCAACTTAAATATCCTACTTTAAGCTTTCAATGTCATTTGCAATATCTCCTTCCCACCTCCTCCCACTGCCTTCCATTTTTCCCATGAAAAATAAGCAAATATGGTATGGAAATCAGGGACACAACGAATGTCAAATTCAGCATAGCATATCCTTAAACTCTCTGTCAGAATAGAAATAGTTTGAGGCTTGGCATCCTGTTTTTCCTCATGCAAACTGCCACCACAGACAAGCACTTTGCCTGTGGTAAATGCTCTTGTTCAGAGCAGATGTTTCACTCAATTAGCATTTTTTCCCAACTATTTTTCAAATACGTTCTATTAAAATATTTTAATTTATGCAGAAATTATCTTATTAAATTTACAAATTCTTTTTTTAAGACATATCCTGTCATTTCATACTAATACTTTTCTGCCAGCAATGGTTATCATGGGCCAGAACATTTTCCTCTAATAAGAAAGAATAAAAGAAAATACATTTTTATATTATTTCTTCCAAGAGTTAGATATTTTCTTCTCTCGTGTATCTCTCATAGTGCATTTTTGCACTATGCATTTTTGCATTTTTGATTTCTTCCATATTAAGATATTCAATATTTAAAACTGTCAAATTTTTGAAAATGAGGTGTTACAGATTCTGACTTTGGAAGCTTTGCACACATATAGCAAGAATTCTGTTCTTTCTTATTCTGCTATATGAGCTTTCTTTTTCCCAACCCTGGATTATGGACAGACAAGATAGCATTTCTCTCTGTATCTCTCCATCTGGTCAGACCATTTGCACACACCCCACAGATGCAATTCCACCCGAGTGCTACTTTTCCACTCAAAATTGACTTAAATGGACAGTCCAGCTCAGGAAATGCATATGTAGGTCAGTGTTATTTCTGACAACATTCTCATCTATCAATAAAGATTAGCTATCGCAAAGGCTAATATATTTTTCCCATGGGAGGCTGAGTAGCTCAGGCAGTTGGTAACAAAACAGAGTTTTTTACATCTAGGCTTTCAGCTAGGAATACAGTTCAGGTTAGTAGTGACCGACAGTTGCTACCATCTACTGGCTGTTTGTAAATCCTGTGTGAAACTATCAGGCATTTTGATTCCTTTTCTCCTGGTGTCGGCCCAACTCGCAGAAATGTGGTTTCTGTCTTGTTTTCAGTCTCACCAAAGGCTTATGGGGCTGGTTCCTGACAAGAGGGTAAGGTTTTCACAGGCTTTTTTTTTTGCAGGTCTTTGGCTTCTACATAATTTAAGTGTTTTCCCCCTGCTATCTGAGGTGATGCTGGCTGTTTACTCTAAGCAATAACTACTGTGTTTATGTGTCTGCCAGCTAATCACCACCTTTGTCTGCCTTGAATATTAGCATTTAATACCCCAGCAGTTTACCTGTGTTATCTGGGTACTTGTAATGGCCCTTCTCAGTGCACACAAACCCACAGGGTTAAAAGTTATTGTGCAAAAGAATTGCTTTTTAGCCAGGTTAGACTTCAAAGGCACTAAAAGAATTGAAAGCAGATAATCTCATATTTTCATAAACGATAGATATTTTGATTTTTAAAAATCGCAAGCAGAGTAAGAAGAGTTACTGCCATGATACTGCCCGTGCTTCAGATTTTTCAAAAAATTCATTGCAATTTATTTGATTTTTTTTAGTTCTTTTGCAGTGAGAGACACAAAATAGCACTTTTTAAAGAAAATTGGTCTTATTGTGATATATACACAGTTATTTTTGTTATGTCTATGATTTTGGAGATCTATATTGGTGATTGATAATAACAACAGCAGTTTATTCAACCCTACCTTCTTCCTTGCCATCCAGTCTCTCATAATGTCAGTGAAAGTGGAGAGGACAACAGAATTTGTCATTTCCTTCCATATCTCCTAGGCATAGCCTCTCTGGTCCTTAGAGTGGAAGAGCTTTGACTAGTTGCCCAGATCTTGTCAGCAACTGTTGAAAAAGAGTTTTCTGAAGAAGACTAGGAAGTGACAGTGCACTGGCAGTGCCATTTGCAGAATGTAATAGCTTATAGATCTGCACATCAATGAAAGGGGCAGCAATTGGAGAATGGCTGTAGAGTTTGCAGAACTGCACGTAGCAGAGGAGAATTTAACTTTCTTATGAGGCATGAACACCATGCCAGCGGCACAGAAAGTAACCACACGCTTCTTGTAAATTTAGGTCACAAACAAGAATTATGTGAAACTTTTAAATAACCAGAGCACTGCTGCTGATTTGACATTATGAATGGGGATACGTATGTATCCTGGGTCTACCTGACCATGGGCACTTGTATTAAAAATGTGGGAACTCTAGTCAAACGATGATGCTGTCCTGCCAAAGATACTGATTATATTCACTCCTCTACTGGAAGAAGCAGTTGTTTCTTTACAAAAGCTATTCGAGTTCTCTGGCTTTTCTGTGCAAGAAGTCAGACTAAATTAAATACCTTACATTTTTCTTTGACCTGAATCTTCATGAAGACTATGGATAATGCTGCTCCATCTTTCAAAGCCTGAACACCTACAGGTTACAGGGGGAATTGCTTTAGAGTTGAGATATTACTTATGTAATTACTTTCAGTTTTAGGAGCTTTGTAGTAATGTAAGGATAAGAAGGAAAAGGATGTCTATCTAATTCTTTGGTCACAAAATGAAAATGTAATCAATCAAGATGAAAAATCATTGTGAATCAGTGATTCTTCCTAAGTATTAGGAAAATTTACTTTTTTTATTTACCCTTGGTTGAATTCTCATGTGCACTGTGTGATTGCTAGAATGATGCTTGTTAGCAGTTCTGTACGGAGCTACTTGCACAACTGAGATTTCAATATTTATGTCTATACTACTTTGGAAGAGGTGACCCTCTTCAGAGGAATGGTCATAGCATATCATCCTCCTGTTTCCCATCTCCCTCCTATTACGAGGAAACCTTTTAGCCTAACTGTCCAAGCAGTGCAATAACTTAGCAGTTATAACTTAGCAGTGCAATAACCTAGAATTTCCCAAATCTTTCTGAACTAAGGCATGCAGACTTGCTCTTCGATGACAAATAGATTTTCTCCTGAGACTGAACTACGTACCTATGTCATCCTTAAGATTGGTTTCAACTCCAAATAAAGACAACTAATTTTAGGCATCTAAATGAAGTTATCCGCTCTAATCTTATTATAGTCCTATTGTAGATGTCTATTTCAGCATTATATGAATCATTTTCTAGGCATCACTGAATGTACTGACTGGGAACTCAATGCAGACACCCACACACAGGCTCAATGATGTTTTGTGTTTCTGTAAATATCCTCCCTGACTTTCATTTACCAGAATGGAAATATATTGGTGTCCTGTAGGTCCTCTGTCGTATCTGTCTTAGCTCTGTGGGTCTCTTGGATACTGTAGGGTATCTTAAATATAATTTCACGTGTGTGTGTGTGTGTGCATGAATTGAGCAGAGACCTCTACTTACTGTAACGGCAGCTTAGATTTAGATGTCACAGGAAAACATCTGAGGTAGGATGCAGTTATATAAACATAAGAGTCCAGTGCCATTTGAGATGCCATAGGATACCTCCCTGGACTGTCCTGCATACTTTGGGTTCCCTCAAATGTCACTGTGTGTTTTTGTTTAGTCAGCTGAATCCTGCTCCTACATTTAGGTACTTTAGTCTCAAAATAAATTTTATCCCAAAGGAGTCACAGAGGGGGCTAAAAACAGGTTTTCTTTCATGTTAGACACCCTACGATATCCCAACATTTGCACAAGGATAACGAATATGACGCAGGATTTTCAAGTGACCTGACTGCTTCTTCAGTGGTACAGAGAGATATTCTCAGTGTCTCAAAGGGTATAAATAGACTAGTGTTTTTGCGATGGAATTGAACCTTTACTAATCAGAAACAGGGCTCCCAAGAGTAGAGGGTAGAATAACATTTTCATCATCACGAACTATTAGTCACTATTCCTGCCGTATTTATTCCATATTCCCCCATACTTCAATAAGCTTCCCCTCCTTATTCCATCTGTTGCTGGGAAAAAGGAAGAGAATTCATTTTCCAGGAGAAGAATTAGCTAGATCCACACTGCTGGGGTGCTCTTGGGAGGACCTTTAAGAACAATGGTTTAGATACTACCCATGACCCAGGCACAGCCCGGGCAGTACAAGTATTCTGCCAACCCTTCACTGATGACTATGTAGATAGGGGTATGTGTGTGTGCATATTTCACCTGGATCATCTGCTTCACTTTGTAGAGGGTATTCCCCTGTTAGACTGGGAGACTGAACATGTTTATCCCTTCAAAGTCTAAGCAGGGCTGCTAGGCTAGGCAGTGGAACATTATGGATGCTAGAATTGCCGAGGTGAGTACTGCTTTAGTTTTTAGTTCTTTGACAAAATTTCAGTTTTTCCAAGCCTAGCTGACTGGGTTGAATACAAATCAGGTACTATAGAAATTGTTGCAAAAGTATCAGGAGAGCTGAATAAGGACAGTGCCTCGATCATCTGTTGGAGGCATTTTCTTCCTATTTGCTATATGGTCATCAGTTAAAAGCCATACTTGATCTGTCAGTCTGTGTCCATTTCCAGACAAAATTGGTAGCTCATCGTGTCTTTTGAAATCTATTTGGACAGAGGATTGAAGCGTTTTTCCTTTGACAGGGGGCTTGTCATACTTACTCATGTCTTTGCTGCATCCAAGATAGATTTCTGCAACATGTTCTACTTTAAAGGAATTTATAAATGTCTGCTAGAAAAGAAAGTTGGCAGGTTGTCCCCTTTTTAGGGTGGTCACTATATAACACACCAAGATTTCTCGCTGTGTTTTTCACTCATCCCTTCCAGTATGTTGCCAGGTGCAACTCAGAGAGTTAGTTATGACTTGCAAGCCCCAAGTATGCAACAACTTGGGAAAGAAGTGTTTTTCTTGTGGGAACCATACCATCCTGATGGAAATAAAAATTGCCTTTGACAATTGTGGAAAGTTTTGAGGTCTGTTTTCCTGATAAAAATACCATCCTGTGTGTATGTGTGTTTTGAGAAATGGGTATTTTTCCAAAGAAATATTCCTAGTGCTTGTGACAATGGGAGTATCCTGCCTACATGTAAATGCAAGGCCAGCTTGATACTGGGAATTTGCTATGCATGAAAGTACTGAACCACAAAATACATTCTGTTGGTATGGTTTTGTTCCTTTCTCTGCTGTCCTTTACCCCTATTATTAGACTTAATTGCATAGACAGTAACAGGAAAAATTCTTGCACATAGTGTTGGAAAAGCAACTGAGCTATATCAAGCTTGGATGACTGACAGTAAAAGTAGAACCTCTCTGGACAAGCAAAAAAAATGGCTACTGCTCCAGAGAAAGACATTTTTCAAGTTTGCAGTTCAAAGAGAGGTAACCAAGTGATGAAAGACTTGGTAGGGAATGGTGGTCATCTGGTAACATTTAGGTAGAATTTTGTTAAAAGTTTTTAACTTGGAAGGAGTAAAAAAAAAAAAAAAAAAAAAAAAAAAAAAAGGAAATTGTAAAATTGTAAAGGGAGAGAGAAAGTGGTGAGATGGGAGGTGTGTGTCTGAGAAGCACTATCTATAATCAGAGTTGGACTCAATAATCTTGAAGGTCTTTTCCAACCAGAATGATTCTATGATAAGAAAGAAATTTGAAATTCTGGGCAGAAGTGAGGCTAGACAGTCAAAAATGAGGAGTGCTGAGTCAGGGAAATGCACACAGGTCTGTATTTTCTGTCTAGAACAATCTGACATATCCTTTTCTCCTCTAAAATCATGTCAGTGAGAAATTTTAAATCAACTCTGCCTGGATAATTTAAGAGAGAGGAACATCAGCACCTTCTGTGCCTATTATTATGTCCACTCTTCTGCTACTTCAGGCAATGATGCCAGAGATGTCTGCTCAGAAATATGTGAAATTGCTTTCCTCCATATGTCTTGACTATGAACAATGCATCTGGACTTATTTTTACTGAAGCATTTTGGGCAGAAATTACTTTCCCTATGGCAAAGAAATCATCTGCACCGTCCAGGGATCCTTATTTGCGGTGTACATTCCTTAAAGTACTGCTTGGGCAGTTAGCACTCTGGCAAATTATTTTGTATTCTTCCCCATTGCAACAATATTTTGTTTAGATATTTTGATGTTGAGTGCCAAGTTAAGACTTACAAATAAACTAATCATCCTCAGTTATTTATAAAATTATGCCTTTAGTTCTCCAACATGAAAAAAGTATTTGCAGACTTCTTTACAGAGGAAAAAATGTCCATATATTTTATGAGAAAACATTTTCCACTTTGAAAATGTAAAAAAAAAAAGCTTGCATTAAACCTGTCTTAAAGTTTATAATGTATAACACTCTTTAAAAAAGAACTATATCTGGAGGTTTTCATGACTTCAAAAAAATACCTGTTATACATGCTGAAAATGCTGCACATTAGATGCTCTTGTCTTGGCATATAATTGCCTTAAAGGTATAAAGGAGGCTGAATCTAATAATTCCCCTAGCATATCTGTTCTCCATTTCTGTTCCACAGAGGAAGCTAGGAGGATGTGGTATCATCAAAGAGGCATGTGCTGGGAGAGGGGAGAGCTAATCCTTAAATAGTTGTGCCCTGCATCTCAACTAAGGAATCAAAACCCTTGTGAAAGGATTTCCTGAAATCTTACACACACTATATTCCTTAACCTATTAAATGCTATAATTGTTGCACTAAGATAAGAGATGCCTCCAAAGTAATCCATGCAGGGTGGCCCTAGGTAAGAAACTATTTATTAATATCCCAGAGTTGTGCCATGCAGTGATAGTGATGGAAATTTGGCAAACCAACTCTCCTCCTGTCAGATGAGTGAAACAGCCACTTCACTCAAGACTGAATGACAGATAGATGTAAAGATCATTGCACTTGGCAGATCTGAAGAGATAGCATCTGATTAAGAAGATGACTGAAAGAGGTGACAAAAAGGAAAAAAGGGGTAGTGAGTACTTTCCCATCCAGACAGTTTTATACACATAAATAAGTCTGAAACAACTTTGATGATCCACATTGCCCTTTATATAGCTGTGAAATATTATCAATTCAGATTATTAACATTTGGTACTGGCTTTGGAGTTGTGCAAATGACTTCAGGGATAGGGCTGGTTTCAAAGAAACTCTGCAGTAATTTTTAGATAGGCTAGTATGATTTTTCCTATTTAAATGAGAAAAAGTGAGATAATATTGAAAAAACTTTTGTGAGAGGAACAAGTAGAAAAACTAGAAGAGAACAAGGATTTTTTTGTGATTTAGTATGGTTTCAGTTGACCTAAAATTAATCATAAATTTGTAGTAATTGCAAGAAAATATATTATTATTATATATATATATATTGCTAGATAAAAATGTATTTTGCAAAATAAAAAAAAAGGTTTAGGTCATGAAACTGCTGTATAGGAAGTACAACATTTGCTCAGGTTATGGGAGACTTGGGTTTGACCATCTCAGCTCTCTTGACATCATTTAAATTTCTCCTCACATGCCTGGGGAAGGTCCCTCCCATCATGCTACCTGTGCCTGGACTTTCTCAGTGTCTACTGTGGATAGTGTGCCATTTTTATATCATCATCTGCTCATCTAAGTGTTGCAACCATTAGGACAGAAGATGCTTTCTTTTGTTACTGGGAGGAAAAACATGCTGTAGACTTTGAAACCTGGTAGTTAGGGCATCTAGAGAAGACACAGTGCCCTTGAGCTTGGGTGTCCTTCTGATCAGATAGCCCGAACCAGCAGGGTTTTCAGGAGACATGTGCTGTGAAGTCCTCTTCTAGAGTTATTCCTTTTACGAAGCAGACATTAAGACATGGAGCAGAGAACACCTTGGCCTGCTGTTAGGACGCTTGGTTGGTAGCTGGACATGAGACTCTTGTTCACTGATGGTCCCTCTAACAAAGTACAGAGAAATGCTGTAAGGGGAGCTCAAAACATCAGCCTCATCTAAGCTGAAGTTCTAGGAGGTGAAGGTTTCAATCCTGCTGGGAAGAGCAGACTCTTAATCCAGGACTACCAAATGTTGGGTCCTAGTCTTTGTGCCAAGGGGAAACTCTTTTTCATATGCAGATTCTGGATGATAACTATGGCAACAGACAGTGAAAGATTATAGCCTAAATAGCCAGATTTTATTAGATGTTATCTTTCTGGACCTTTTTTTTGTACTCCACCATCCTCAGACGATCAGCTAGGCTCACTACATTTTGTATGAAGGAACCATAATACCTCAGGTGAATCCAAACCAATCGGAAAGCAAGTGGAGAATCACTAAGCAAAGAGATATGAATTAACTCATGATCTTCCCAGTGTTTATGGAGCAGAACTGCAGATTTCAGGGGTTTGCTTTTGTTCATTTAGCAGTGAACAAAACTGGAATCCCTACAGATATACAAGCTTACTGTTCCCCTGTGGACTTTATAAGGATGCTGGCACTGCTCAGCTTATCACCACATAGGTAGTATAACTTCTTTTATTTAGGTAATGAGGCAATTAGCAGTTAGTGGCAGCACTGTCTACTCTTGTGGAGATGCACACAGTGGGTCTCACAGTACACAGCCGCAGACCCAGTCACAACTGACCTTTAAACGTGTGTAAATACTTCAGTACAGTGTCATGTGTTTTCCCAGTGATCCTGCCTCTGTCATTATTTTTGTAATTGGTACTTTGCATTAGCCTTTTGATCAGCATGCACTCAAGTGCCAATCATTACCAGCACCATGTGTTCAGTTCAGAATATATATCTTTGAGAGCTATATTAGGTTGATTTCTGGACCACACACACGATTTATAGAATACCACATATGTTTTGTGGAGCCCTTTGATGAAGTTCAGACATACTGCTTGTTATGCTATTATTTAGCTGCTAATCAGTAGCAATTCAGAGTTGCCCTTCAGTGGCAAAGCTGCAATAACTGGACTCCCTTGTTTTCAGGGCTGTATAGTCTGTACCTTTGGCTTTCATTGATGCTGTTCCTTGCCCTGATGAAGGAATCTGGGCCTGTGAATGAAAATTAGAGTGAGATTGTCCTGGATCGTTTAATGATTGTAATCCTCAATAAAGGTTTTATGAGTTGACTAGTGCTTTATTAGCACGTAGTAAATGTTCTAATAAATCAAACCGAATATTTATGGGAGACAATTAATTAGATGTGAGTGAGTAAAAGAGACTATTAAACTATCTGGACAGTTCAAAGGATTGGTATTTTTACATAAAACTTTGAAGATTTTAAGGACAGCTGCTAGATCCCTGTTGATGGTGATTAGATAATACGGTGAAATGAGTCATTGATATTTCTGTGTATATGGATACACAATATATGTATATGGACACCCACTATGTTCTCAGCCTAAACATGAACTTTTATATTTCTTTTGTTCACATCAGAGTTCATTTAAATTAAAATGAGGATATTCCATGTGTGAGAAAGCTTGTATTTATTTGACAAATTGCATCTGTTTTTGAATGATTAAAAGAGAAATTGAAATTCCATAGTGGATGATCTTAAGGGAAAGAGAATAAAAAACATAGAAGTTTAAAAGAAAAAAGGGTAACTAACTGAACCTGCTTGTGAGAAAGACTTGAAGAAAATGACTTGAAATATTTGAACTCCCAGCATTTAAGAAACCAAGCCCCCCCAAAAGGTAAGAAAATTTGAGGGAAGTAGATATTAGCCAACCTAGCTCCCACTTTGCAAAAATGGATGTTTATTGCTATCATATCTGAGAACAAATTTCAAAGACAGCTGCATTCAACCACAGCTAACCTAACATGCTTCTAGCTAAAAAAATGCTAATATGACCCAATATTGCACTTAATAGGAAGTTGCCCCAACCAGGAGACTCCAACCCCTTCTGGGTAGCATTGCATTGTGCTTTTGGATCTATGCCATAAATGCAGTAGGGGAACAAGTGAGGAGGCAGGCAATGCTGGGACTCAATCAGTTCCTCCCTGTATGAAGAGAGCAGTGGGTTTCAGCCTCAATGCAATGAAGCTATTTATGTTTTACACATTAAAGACTTGTTTGTTAAATATACTATGGGGAAAAAGACGGGTGCTCAGCTGTGCAGAGCAGAGCCTCTGTGCCCTGTGCAGCAGTGCAGCACTTGCTACTACAAAGCACACTATGAAATGTGGGGTAAAGGCATAATTGGCCTACTTTAAGTCCCTTAAGGATGATGATAAGATTAGATCCTTCAGTGGAACTGACCTTGGATGTACAAATGGGAGTAAGTGTTGCAGTATAGTTTTGGCTCATAGTGTTAAATGCTGTACCTAGGCATAGAGCACGGAGAGAACTTTCTTGGCAGCCCAAGAAAGACATCTGGAGAAGCCAGAAAGCTCAATGGGAAGCTACCTAAGCTAGCACATAAGAAATGCCTCTGGCTGGAGGAAAGCCAGCTTTTCTTTCCAATATGTGGTGTTAAACACTCTCCTGTAGTTAAGTGCCATATTCTCAGTAGCCGTTCGCTGGAAAAGAAGGCAGTAGCCTTACAGGTGATGGCTAATCATCTGGAGATCTGGGGCCAATTTCTTCCTTCTGTGCTAATTTGGAAGGTCTTCAACCCAATTTTCTCACCACTCTGATGCATGTTGCAACCTGGAGTCTATAGGTACCGTGGGGTTGGTGCCTCCTGCTGAAAGCTTTTTATTTGATACACGTTCTTTAAGTATTCATTGGAACAGAGACTATATTGGAGCAGGTCTCCCAGGTGAGTCTTCTAACCACCAAACTACATCATTTTCTCTCTCTTTCTCTCTGGTCTAATGAATATTTAAGATATGATAGTGATGACTGCCATAGAAAAGCCCATGAGAAAATTAATTCTGTCTCCATAGCATGGTTTGAATAGTGTGCAGTAAATAAAGCATTGGGGCCACACACTGAATGTGGAGGATAAAAGAAAATGTTGAATAACTTACTCATTAAGCGAACACCATCCACCATGAGCACAGAACGAGGCAAGAACTCTGTGGAAAAAATAGTATGTCATCAAGTAATTAAAGACTGTGGTAGAATGCATATGTATAAGGGACTGAATTAATGTTTTCAGGAAATCTCAATTTTGGCATTTACTAATACTGGAGTGCTTAACTTTGCAATCTGAGCAATATTCTTTTAACGTATCTTTTTGTGTAAGTCAAGTCTGACATGAAAAGAACTGAGAGAGCTTCAGAAAGACCTTAAAAAAAACTATTTCTTTTTCTTCTATCACAATTGCCTTTGAATGAGTGATTAGGATAGCTGGCTGAGACTCATAATCAAACAGTGAAAGCTAAGTTTAGTTGATAATTATTACCATTGCATTCCCTCTGTAGGATTTATTTTCCTCATTTTCATTCTGTACGCTCTTTATTTCTTCACTTCCCAGACTAACATGTAACTAGTGTCACCAATCTCTACCAATATAGCTGGAAGTAGAGTGTGTGTATGGGATTTAAAGGGTGAGGTTTTGAAGAGCCAGTTAGAATAGACAACTAAATAGTAGAAAATAATGAAAATGGCAATTTTTGCCTGCTGTTCTGCTGATGAATTTGCCCACGAGCAGATTGAAATATTTCAAAAACATATTTGCTATTCAAAGGCATTTGTCAAAGGTCAAATTCTTTCATGGTTACTCATGGTGAAGTAAGACAAACCTGACTGTGGAACAAGCTGCTGGTGTGCATTAACAAACGTGAGAGAATCTGTTCCTAATTAATTTATGGAAATAATTCTCCATTTAATAAGCGACACTCTGTGTGTGTTTGTTATTCAAAATGTGAATGGTTTTGACTGATCTTAAAAATAACGTGGCATGTTATCTGCTCTCTGACTGGATTTATACAGCACAGTGAACTCATTTTACAGTAGAAATATTCAGGTATATTGACTAATTTGATTTTTGTGATTGTTTTCCAATATTCATAGATAGTTGCCTACCACATTTCCCTCCCCTCCCCAATGTTTTCATTAAAGTAAATGGAGAACATAAGCACAATAGAGGCTGAAGTTAATTAATTTAACTATCTACAAGAATATGTGTGATTTTTTTGGCAGTACTTGCCTGGCACCAATGATTAATGACTGAGGAAAGGTTTACATTGAGTAAAACACATGAGAATATTCAGGCAAAAAAACATACACATAATATTGCTAAATTCTCTAATGGTTTAAAGTGGAAAGATAAAGGACATATAAAAATTGTGTCTTATAGCTAACTAAGCAAATATTATGCTTTATAGAACATTTTTTTATACTAATTTGTTGGAAGAGTTTTATATTTTGGTAGTCTGCCAAAATATAAACCGTCAGCTTAGCACAATATTTTTTGTAGTCTATCATATATATTTGTTTCCATTTTAGCAAAAGTACTTCTAAATGTGACAAATGGATGCATCAAGACACCCAGCCTAATATTATCTAGAATTTTTGCTTTCCTGTGGGTGTTCTGTGGGTCTTTAGAAGACTAACAGGGATTAAAATAGGATTCATGCTTTATATCATTAACATTAAAATGACTAGCTTTGTAACAGCAAAGACATGTTTGACGGTCTATATGCAGCACACAGTCTGGAAGGAATCCATAGTTATATTTTTTTAATAGATATCATAAGCTGAGTACAAGATTTCTCATTTCACAGAATAACAGAATGTTTAAGGTTGAAATGGACCTTTGGAGATCATCTAGTTCAACATCCCTGCACAAGCAGGGTCGCTGAGAGCAAGTTACACAGAATTGCCTACAGGCGAATTTTCAATATCTCCAGGGAAGGAGACATCACAGTGTCTCTAGACAATCTATTCCAGTGCTCTCTCACCCTTACAGTAAAGATTTTTTTCCTCAAATTCAGGCAGAATGTTCTGTGCAACAGTGTGCGGCCATTGCCTCTTGAGGTTGCCGCAACTGAAAAGACCCTGGCCCCATCCTCTTGACAGCCTCCTTTAGACCTATGCATGTCCCTCTTTGGGAGCCCAGATCTGGACACAGCACTCCAGATGAGGCCTAACCAGGACTAAGCAGACAGAAAGGATCAAAAGAGAGAAAGGAGCAAAACTCTTCCTAATGCATCTCTGGATAACACTGGCCTTATTGACCACCAGGGTACATTGTTGGCTCATGTTCAACTTGTCCATCAACTTGTCCCACATCCTTTTCTGCAGTAGCTTTCTGGACTGACTTTTTAAAACTGTTTGCAACTCAGTCATAATTAGAATGGACTTGTGAGACAAAGTTTGTCCAACTATTTAGCAGTTTGACTTTTGAAATTGTTCCTTGTTGAAGAGCAAATAGTTTTTGCTGGTTTTGAAATTTCAGGACAAAGTACTTGTATTTCCAATTAGTTGGGAGAGAAAGACAACGAAGTCCTTTTTGTCAGGTCCGTCAGCTCAAAGACACCCTGTCAAATGACTCTTACGGACTTTGGATGCTTTTGATCTGTATGTCAGGAAGAAGAGAGCAATGATGGGGTGACTACCTTTTTATGTGGTTAGAGTAGGGTCTTCAGGCCAGGGCACCCCTGCTCTTAGGAAGCAATATATCTTGCTAAAACACAATGTGTTGTAAGCATCTTTCAGGTGTTTATAGGCTTTAATTGAGACTTTGTAGAGAAAAGTTATTCCTGTGCACACTAGCTAATGCAATATGTTTGTCTATGGAAGTGGAGGAAAGTGCATTTCAGTTCTGGCTCTGGTTAGTTTGATTTAGAGCATGTTCTGAGTCAAGCTGGTTGCTGCTGTGTTTCAACTGGGCATAGAAATGTGATGGCTTTTTTTCTTTTCCTTTTTCTTTTCTTTTTTTCATCCCAAAGGACCCGTTATGATTCAGTTTATTTTGCTATAGAAAGATGGATGAAGATCAATCTCTAGACCAAGATTTAAGTGCCACCAAATGGCCACCAAATGGCTTACTCTCACATAGGTAAGTATGCTCTCCAGAGCAGACTTGTTTTCCTGAGCACTTACTTGAGCAGTGGAGGATTGGGCCAGGTTGTGTTGACAAGCTCCCCTTGCGTTTGCTTCCTGATCTTCCAGTTAGAGTGGTAGGCACTTGCATTGGGATTGAAGAGGTATACAGCATTGACACTGTACATCAACACCCGTGGATTATGCTTTTAAAGGATGAGTCAAGTAGCAGATTGTGCTGCCTTTCATCTCATTTTTGTCCCTGTCTTCCATAAAGAGGGCTTGGGAACAGAGTCTGTTGCTTTCATGCTCATATGGATGGTAAATTAGTACATCAGCACTTACTCACAAGTATGCTGAATAAATTAAACAACTGTGGTATGAAGAATATCCCCCCTTATTGTAATAATTGGTTCCAGCAGAAACTGAAACCTTTTCTTTATTCAGAGGTATGTAGAATCCAAGCAATAGAAATACAACTTCTTTTTTTTTTTTTTACAGTAATAATAGCGTTAATGAAAGTATGTTTGACATGAAACTATCCATGTTAAACTAACCTTTCTTCTAAATCAACAAAATGATGTCTATATGTACCTAATGTGAGCATTTCCAGACATGGAAATCTTCCTCTGGTAGGGCAGAGGTGTGGTATTTTCTGCTGGTTACTGAGAGACAATGATTCTCAGCTTTCTTCACTCTAAAAAACTGGTGTCTCAGGAGTAAATATTTCTCTAATGTAGACTGATTGACTAAATCTTATTAGCTGATGTGAAGGGAACAAGCTAGTCAGCATACTGTGGCTCTGTGAATGTCATAGTCTGTACTCAGCTAAAATTTTCCTCAAAAGTAGGTAGGATCTGTCTTGCGTCTGTTGGGAATGACGTCAGATTGGGGCTCATTTCTCAGTACTGCTTTGCAGTGAAAGTTGGTCTGAGCCAAAAGCATGCCATAAAGTCTGCTTAAAGATTAACACTGATGCTCTGGACGATGCCCTGGTCCTCTTTCTTTTACTGACTAATGTATCTATGTAGTCACTATCCCTGGAGAAGGGTTTCATATAATTTGCTGCTACGTGATTTTGTCCTTTTGCCCCTGGCTTTATAACAAAAAAGACCTAGATCTTATATCATGGCATAGCAGTTAAGCCATCCCAGACAGACTGTATTTGAAACCTAGGTCTCCTGTAGTCCCCAAATTTGTTAAGGCTGGAGGATGGTCTGGGAGTGGAGACTAATGATATTTTTAATAAAACAAGAACAAGTGTACTTAATTTTTTACTTTATAAGAGAATTGACTGTTTACTCAAGAAAGGATTGGAAGTCTTTTGTGTGCTTTTTATTTTTTTTTCTATTTTATTTGAGATAAAGACAAACCAAGCTGTTGTTCTTAAGCAAAGTAGTTTTAGAAGCAAGCTCTCATAGGAATGAAGAGTTGCTCCCCAATGCTTAAGCATTATTCTGTATAATTATGGATATTTTTTTTCCTTCCAAAAATACTTTTTTCGAGAAGCTGACATTTCAAAGGCTTTCAATTCTGTGTGTCATTATCAAATAATCTTTTTTGTACTTGGCTGTTTATTATTGGATTGCAACAACGATAAAGCTCTAGGGGTTTTGTCTCCTTTGGTATGTTAATTAGCTATTTTTCCTTTGATCTTTTTCTTACTGAAAAGAGTCAAAAGCTATCTCGGTAGGGAATCTTACTGATGTACATTCATCCCCTCATCTCCATAATCTGAGGATCAGAGGGAGACAACAAATTTCACTGCTGAGTGAGGTTGCTATAGGCCCTAGTTATAATGTACTCTGTTTCTAAATAATCCCACCGCCATTTATATTTGGAATATTGAAGAGGAACCTCTGAGAAAAAGAAATGTAAAAATAATTAATTTAAAACTGCAAGACACCTTCATTAATTTAACTTTTCTTCAAGTTTTACGCTTTTTTATGCCACAAGCTTTTTCTTTCTTGTATGCCTCTACACTTTTTTTTCCCTTTTTTCCCATGCCTTTTTACTGTTGACTTTTGATGAATTTTCAGTACTCACAGAAATAAAATATGGGCTAGGTACAGAATAATTACTGAATTATTTTTTAAGTTTTAGGTACTAGAATAGTTTTGTAAGGAAATGATGAGAATTCTGTGACTTGGGACAATTGTAGAGGGGACTAAAGAGCTATGGTGAACACACACAAACATGAGCATGGAAACACACACACAGAAACATACACTGTGCATGTGCATGGGTTCTATCTCTCAAATTCCTTCAGTGAAAGCCTTCATCCTCACCATGTGTTTCTTAGAAGAACTGCAATAAAAACATTTCAGTGAGAAATGGTGGCAAGATTAGAGGAAAGTGGTAGAAAATTTAGTCAAGATTCCATGAGAGAATTTAGACACAATTTATCCATTCCCAAAAGAGATGGAGAGCTCACTAGACAGTTTGCTGTTGTTATTCTTAACTGGCGTCCTGCAGTGTGGGGTGTAACCAAATCCAGACATTCACAATGAAGACAGCTATATCTGAAGTAGTCACAGGCTGCCTTGGAAGTCAGTGGAGGGAAGCTGTCGCTTACAGGCCAAGAATCATGTCATTTGAAAGAATGTATTCTCTGGAGCACCAGTTAGAGGCCTCATGGCACCTCAAATGGCATTAGGCACCTCTACAAAGTCTTACTAGATGAATGGGGTTTTATGCCACATCCAGACACTGAAATTTATGACACTAAAACCTGAAAAATACAAACAAGGTATCTAAACTTCCACTGTAGTTGATGGAGGTCTAATCATTGCAGTAGCGTGTAGTGAGTTAATAGTCTTATTCTACCAGAAACACTTACATCTGACCAGCTGAATTTAGACACCTAACATGTTCTTGTACTCTGGACCTGATTTCCATCACTGCTGTCTGAAGTTTCAGTTCAGTTGCCTACATTACTGTGGTATCTACTGCTGTTTGAGATGCTCTCAGGTCTCCCATTTGGCTTCCACCTTTTAATTCAGAAGGGTATGTGTCTTTTGCTATATGTGATCACCCCCCCACAGAAGCTACAGGCACCCTAGACACCTGATTTTGAACCTTAAATGCCTATCTTGTGATGAGTTTAGAAGAGTCTCTAAAAATATGTCTTTTTACTGATAAAGGAATCCCAGAAGGCTAGTTCAGACGTTGAGACATCTAGATTTGATTAAGTGAATTCCATTCTTGGTGTCCTGGGCACATAGATCTCAAAAATCCATAGAGTTATGTTGTTCTTAGGAAGATAGTATTTTTTTTGTTTCTCTTTTGCATGTAAATACCATAGCTTACAACAGCTCTTGCATGCTATGGTATTTGCTCTAATACTTTTGACACAGGATAAAAAACAAGTGTCATAGATGCTGAAGTATCTTTGGAGTGATTTTGGTGCTTATGTCGTTCTAAATGCTACACAGTTACAATGTGCAATGTGTGACTGCTGCAGGTTGATGCTGTGGTACAGACAGAGATACCTTTTTGACCCTAGAGAGATTCAGTGCTGTTAATTTTATAAGTGTAGTTCTTGCATGGCAACAGCTCCCCTTGAGCTTTTTCCCACCATCTTTTAGACTTCAGCTTTTAAGACACTACCTAGGGCAATGAGGAAACGCAGACAGAATGATTTGGGTCTTATTATAGTTTTATGCGATAAAAATCTTACTCCTCTAAGAATCAGCTGTTCTGATCAAGATTCAGGTAAGATTCCCAATGGCGTGTGATTACAGGAGGGAAGATTACTGCTTTCTGCCCCAAGTTAAGCATCAAAGGCTGAGCTAGGCACACTACCTTCCCTTTAAAAGTCAAAGGAGAGAAATTGAAGCCTGCAGAGGAGATTCAGCGTTTAAGACTGCTCTAATAAATCACTCTCTGAATTTCTTCCTATTGACTATAAAGGGAGTCTCAAACGATGAGCTCACCCAACTTAGACATTTATAAAATCAGTGAAATAAAAATGTCTTAGATGGACCTGAGACCAGTGGAGGCTTTTCTCCCACTCTTCAAGACAAAATGTTCTGTCAGCATCTATAAACATACATGGAATTGAGTTATATAAAAGGCCATTATTTTTATTTTTATTTTTTTTCCTAATTCTTTTACTGATATACTACTTTTATTTTTCAGTGTTCAAGTGATGACCTTCAAATAAGGTCATCAGTGTTTTCAGAAAAATGTAAGAATTTTTTCTTTGCTGTCATAGTTACCCTTAAACCATGGTGGCAGTTAAATATGTACTGCGTTAATGATAACTGAATCAGGTGCAGGGCAAAACCCTCTAGGAATGCCGGATGGGTTTGTATTAAACCTGCTTGACTACCTCTTCAAGCACACATTCTACTGTTTTTTTTTTTTTTAATTATTTCTGACCTCTTATCTTCTTATCCTCACTCTTAAGCCTTACTGATTTGCCTTCTTTGTTCTTTGACTCTAGGCTCTTTTTCTGATTTTTTTTTAAACTTTCCTTCTTTTCCCGTCATTTGGTTGTCAGTCAGTTTCTGAATTCTCCAGCCTGGGGAAGACCTAGAGGAAGTGCTCAGAGTTTTCTGACCCATCTGACTCTTCTTCTCTGTATCACCAGATCTGTACTGAGCTTTATCAAAGGTCTCTCTTGTGACCTGACCTGTTTTACACCTTTATCAATGACCTGGAGGAGGTGATGGACACATCAAGTTTGCAGATGAGGCTGGAGGTAACCAGTTAGTAAATACATTTGAGGGCAGGGCTGACATTCAGGGCAACCTGGGCAGGATGAGGGATGAGTCTGACAGGAACTTTATGAAATTTGACAAGGACAAACGCAAAGTCCTATGCCTGGGAAGGAAGAATTGTGTGCAGCAATACAGGCTAGGCTGGGGAGCAGCCCTGTGGAAAGGACCTGTGTATCTTGGTAGACAGTAGGCAGTGAATGAGCATTTCAGCAAAGAAAGGTGACAGCCTCCTAGACTGTATTACCAGGAGCATAGATAGGAACATAACTAGCACATTGAGTACTAGCTATGTACATACATGAGGTGTGATCATTCCTCTTTACTCAGCACTCATTAGACCACAACTGGATACTGCATCCAGTTTTGGGCTCCCAAAACAAGAAAGATAGTGGGAGCCGCCACAATGGTTGGGAGTGGAGCACTTGCCCTGTGAGGGGAAGCTGAGGGAGCTAGGCTTGTTCAGCCAGGAGGAGAGAGATTCAGGCGACCTCACAGCAGCCCCCTAGTACTTGGGGAGAGGTCACTGAGAAGATGGAGCCAGAAAACTCACAGTCATTTGTGAGGACAGGTTAAGGGAAAATGGGCATAAGGTGGAACAGGAAGTTCAGACTGGTTTTAAGGATTCTTTTTTTTCTCCATGAAAACAGTACAGCTGTGAAACAGGTATCCTGGAGAGGTTGTGCAGCCTCAAGTTTTTCAAGACTTGATTGATTAAAGTCCCAGGCAACTTGATCTGACCCCACAGGTGATCCTGCTAGGAGCAGGAGGTTGCACTAAAGTCCTACTGAGGATCCTTACAACTTGAATTATCCTGTGAGCCTATGATTTGAGATTAGTTCCTTGCCCTATATTCTTGTTTGATCTATACTGTAGTCTTTGCATTTTGCTGATCCTCACCCTACAGATTCTGACTTTGCCTTCTTTGACTTTCTGGTTTGAGCACAGCCTGTTGGCTGAATCTGGTTACTGTCATCAAGCCAGCTCTGCTCTTCTTGCTTAGATACTGTGGGGCAATGTTCCTTGATGGGTTAGGACACTGCTCTGGTTGTTTGCTTTCACCCTTGGGTCCTAGTTCATCTTGCCCGTGGAGAAGCCTGTGCTTGCTGCTACCTTACAAACCCTGCTCCCCCAAAATTCACTCTTTCTCCATTTGCAAGGACTCACTATCATATTCTAAAATTTCAGGCCTCGCTTTAAGGCTATGAAAATCTCCTAGGTTTAATTTTAGGACCCAGAGCAGAAAATAAAATTGGTCTATATCAGCTTCTGTTATGGCCTGCTCAGGATTTGTGAGGAAGTGTAGGAACCCTTTTTTCTCTCTGCCAAGAAAATGTCCCATAATCTGTCTTTTCACATCTTCATTTTATGCCTTTTCTCTGGTCTTTCATCTTCCTGGGAATGGAATCTAGATCAGTCTGTCACCATGGTGGGCTGACACACAGGCAAAAGCTAGCAGCTTAATGGTTGCAGTGGAAACATGTATTTTTGTTAATAAAACCCTGGATAGAAAAACTTCTGCACCTCAGTATAGTAGAGCCATCATTACGGCTTTATGTGCTTTGAGGAAAGATAATTAGTATATCCTGAGGCAGTGTAGAAGGAATGTGGGGAAGCAGTCTCACGGTGGGAGGGGAGAGTAAGAAGCTGGAGGACATATAGGACTGTTGTAAGGAAGCAGTTTGGCTTTTGAGATAAGAAAGGGAAAAAAATCTGGCTTATTTACTCCTGCAGTTTAAGTAAGCATCAGTGTGCAACTATTAGGCTTCAAATACATTGTTCATTTTGAAGAGATGGTGTACTATTATATGCTTCTCATGTTACTGCTGAAGACAGGAGGCATACATTCTCAATATGCTTCTATTCTCACCTTACCCAGTAAGTGTCTGTCTGTACAGAGAGAAATATATTCCAACATGACATTATCTTCGATATTCAAATTCAGTGACTGCTCTTTCTTGATTATGTTGTGTCAAAAAAGGCTAAGTATATTTAAGTCCTGTTGCTTCTGCACCCCTCTAGAATCAGCTAGAGGTGTGTAGTATGGTTCCCACATACCAGGAGTTTGAGAGAGACATGGAGGTTCTCTAAAGAGAAAAATATTTTGGTGTGGTTGTGTGGGTTTGTTTCATGTAACAATCGGGATGCTACTGTAAAATTATTAATTATAAGCTATCAGTGGATTTTATAATCAGAAAAGCTTCCAAAACTCCCATGCAATGCTCAGTGACCAGCTGGCCAGGTGTAACATCTTCTGATTAACCCTCTAGTTCTTGGAGCATCATGGAGAAGCTGTTGCCATATGTTGTTCTTCAAGCTCCCGACAACATAAACTTCTCAAAAAATGCATGGCTACAAGCATGTTTTGTTCCCTACTTACTACTGTCTATGGTCTGCTTGTCTTCATTAAACAGATCTATCTATCCTACTTCCCTGCTGAGCCACGGCCTCTGAAGTTTATGTGGGCTTGGAAGAAAAGTGGGTACTGTCGTCGTTTCTGACATCCCCTGAGGATTTGGAAACAATCGTTAGGAATTTCTCCCCTTAGACTGACGTTGCGTGGGAGGGAGATACTTGCATTATTTTAGTGGTGACTTTGAACTGAGTTGGATTATCTTTTCAAATGTATTGTGGGTGGTGTCGGAGATGAAATTTCATGCCATATTCATCAGGATCAGAGAAACAGACAAATTTCACAGATAGGAGCATGACAAAATGATAGATATATTTGGCTGAAAAGGTCCTCAAGAGATTGTCTGTTGCCAGTCTGCAAAAGCATGGGCAGGTGAACCTAAACCACTTCTGGCAGAAGGTTTTCTACTCAGCTGTTATAAATCCTAAATTGGGAAGATTCCACAAGCATCCCATGCACAAGCTACAATGTGTTTCCACACTTCTTTCTTATCAGGAAAATTAAAATCTTTGCTGCAAATGAAACATCTTTCATTTTATCTTTCCATTGGCAGACAAAGAGAACAGCTTATTCCTATGACTCGCAGCAGAAAGACTGGGCAGTCCGTCACAAGACATTTTGGTTGTAAAGGGTTCATTGGTACCTTCCTTCCTTTCTTAGTCTCAAGGACAAGTCTGTGCAGAACAGGACGCGAGCAGCTATTCTAGGATGGATACTGAAGAGCATCAGCACTTCTGAGGGAGTTCCCCTCGGAAGAACAGTGAGATCTCACCAGTCTTGGGGGGTTCAGAAATGGGAAATTTGTCAATACAAATGTGCGGATATGGAGACAATGTCTGGAGCATGGCAGTGGGGGATACCTGATACTGCAGAGAAGAGAGGATCTGTTTATGGCTGTGGTATTTGTACAGATGACAAATCTGCTGCAAGATCACCATGTAAGCTGAGCTGGTGGGGTGGAGAAGGGCAGCGTTAATCCTTTATGTTAAAGTGTTAATGCCAACACCTCTGAGCTGCTCACCGTCTGCTTCATTCACACCAGTTGCCCTTCCATTTGCTCAGATGCGGACAGGCAGGAGGAAGCCAAATGCTGCATAAGCTTCATGATGCTGCTAATTGTGATGGCTGCCTGGAGTTGATGCGGTAATTAAAAATACCACAGCTATACCCAAATGGGCATTTTGGTGTTTGCTTTTACCTTGGAGAAGCAAACTGGGCTTATCACTATCAGATACAAGCCCTCAGAGCAACATCCTGACATATGGTACACTGAGCCAAGAGGAGCATGTCAGACGCACCATTTGGATAATGAATGTGACCCAAACTCTCCCATATTTACGAGATTTGGGATCTATAATTAGATAACCAACACAACTGAAAAACTTCCTGAGTATCACATAGCTGCCAGTGGCTTTGTATTTTCAATATACTCCAAAACATATTTAACTAACTCAGAAAAGTGAGAAGTATGTTTAAGTCAATACACAAAGCAATTCTGTTTATATTAACATATTCACATTTTAAGAACAATAAGATTGAGAAGACAATATTTAGAAAAAAAACCCAGCATTATTACTAAGCTTATTTGTGCAGTTTTACTTCTACTCCCTTGGTATAATTCAGTGTTTAAAATTTTATTTATGCCTACTATAGTCTTTATTCACATCTTTTAGAAAAATATAGCAATGGAAGAGCGTATGTGGAAGATTGTGCAGATTTCTGGCTCAAAGAAAGACTGTATCCTAAGAATGTTAGTTCATGGGAGGAATTTTAGTCCTGGTACTTCCTAAACTTGGTTTGCTTGAGTTTATAACCTCAATTGTTTCTTTTATAGAGCCTTATTTTTTGATCATTTGTTTGTGTGTACCTGTAAAATATGTATATATTTATGTATACATTTTACTCTCTCTCTATAATAGCTTCCACATCCTCTTTTTTTTGGATTATTATAAAAAGCACAATAAGTATTATATATAGTTTCTGGTATATTAACACTACAGTGCAGAAGAATGAATCAGCTTCAGCCCTCACAGTTTCTGTAAAACTAGAATTACAATTCAGGAATTTTCAGTCTTTCCATATATGAAATGTGTTCAGCAGCAACTGGATGTTGTTTTTATTGCATTGTACTCTCTGCTTTCTGTGGAGGGGTTACTAGTTTGTCTGCTCAAATGTTTTTGACTGGGGTCCATGAAAGCCAGTACAGAGGTTTATTGCCTTATGTGAAGTACTTTGTCCATGTGATTATACTGCACGTGGACCCATGTTGGCTCTGGTATTTCTTTTCTACTAAAAAGCTTTCCTGGGAATTCGAAGCACTGGAGGAAGGGGCGCTGAGACACTTCAGCAAGGTAGTGGAATCTGGGGTGACATCTGGCCCTATAAGTTGCGTTAATATTTTTTGGGGTCAATTATCTGAGACATGGCCTCAGTCTGAGACATTACTCAGCAGTAATTACGTGGGGGCTAATCCCCATCATGGTATTGTAGTATACAGCTAATTTTGGCTAGGAGTGTCTGTACTGAGGCACGTGTCTAGGTACGGTTTCTTTGTCTTTTTTTTTGGGGGGGTATTTGTGTGTGTGCGTGCCAAATGATGAGCATTTTTAAAAGAAACATGGAATCTGAATGCATGAGCAAGTCTATTTGGACACTTACCTTTTGAAAGAGAGGAAGACGAGTATAAATTGCAGAGGCACCACATGATTGCTGAAAACAGTTCTTTCAATATGCATTTTTCACAATTTGCTTTTCCAAATGGAAATCTTTTAGACCCAGTTGCACTCCTGGGAGGTAAGTAAATGGTCCAGCTTGGCTTTGCAGGTCTGTTGGTAGATAGGGTTACACAGACGTCTACCAGAAGGATTTTGAGGTTAAAAGTTCTGTGCCAGAAAAAGGGCAGCAGAGAAGTGTGGGGTATCCATCTGAGAGGCCAACACTGAAAGATGCCTGATCTTACACTGGTTCATTAACAGAGAACCTTTCTGTCCTGTGGAACATGCTTCTCATGAGACATTTTTCATCATTTCTATCTAACATTGGTTTCTCTTTTTGTTTCTTTCCACCTGTATTTGGGCGGCAATGAACTAGAGAAAGGCAAGGGAGTTCAGGAAGCCCCCCAGGAACCTAAATCCACCCATGGGATGGCTCCAGTCTGGCCGATCTCCCTGGGAGCCAGACTGCCTTTGAGTCAGTGTTGGTAGAGACCTGATGATGCAGCTTCTTTGGTGACAGGGAAGATAGTTCTGATGTGTTCTTCTCAGAGAAGAATTTAAAGGAAACATTGTCCTCTCCTGCCTGTTTCACTACTTTTTTAAATTATTATTTTCTGTAGAAATGGTCAAGCTTATTCACAACTACAATGCTATCATGTCTGCGATGGGACATGACTGATAATTAATAAATTCCATTATAATATGGTCTAGGCTGAAGTCCAGGTAGCAAAAATATAAACCTAATTCTATTGCCAACTTGATATTCAGTTCTAGTTCAGCAGTGTCATGACAGCAGTGCCTCACTATTTAACAAAGGAGAAATATCACCTACTTCCCTTAGCAAAATATTTAGACTTCTGTAACAAATAGCAGCACCTAAATTCAAAGCGTTATTATAAAATGTTAGCACCAGTAATAAAGAAAATCATTGCACCAGCTGAAATAGTAAAGAGAATTTTGCTAGCGTTGCAATTATCTCATTTGTAAATTGAGTAGGACACTGCTGATAGCAAATTTTATGTAAAATGTTGTAGGGTTTTTAAATGACCGTAAGTAGTCAGGGCATTTGCTTTGAGTGTATTGTGCAAGATGGAATAAATGGCGGAATGATTTGGGTTTTTAAAACTAGGCTGAATAAAATGCTACAATATATCCTGCATGGGTGGGCTCATTCTGACAGGCAGAAGCATTCAGGAACACAACATGTCTTGTATGACTCTGATTTATATGACTCTGTGAAGGTGCCTAAGGGCTGGTTTACACACAAGCTTGCACTGTTTTAATTAAACCTGTTTTCAGTCTCGGATTTTCAGTTCAGCATAAATGTGCCTGGCATCAAGACAGCTAAAAAATATCAGTCTGGGGGTTGTTCAGACTCTGCTTTATGCAACAAACTGTACATTTCTCAGGGTAGTGACAATGCTCCTCAGCTACTTTATGTATGGAAAGTAGAGAGGTGGCCTCCTCTGAAGCTGACTCCAGGCTGTGAGGGACACCTGGCTTAGACAAGGAAGTGAGATATCCAGACTGGATAGCATAGATAGTATCCCCTCTCAACTGTGCAGTTTTCTCTTTCTGTTCACGATTGTCCTTTTACTCTTTGCACCCAGATTATTTCTGTTACATGGTAAACAGGGCCACGAACAGAAGCAGATGATGAAAAAGTTCTGGAGAAAACAAGAGGTGTAAACTGGAGAAGACATGAGGAATAATAATAGCTTCCTAAAATGTCTGTAGAAAAAATCCAGAAAAAGTGGGGCAAACAAGAAAGGAAAATAAAAGCATAATGAATGCAAAGGTGTGAATGATGACTTCAGGAAGACATGGATGGATGTTCAGGGAAGTTCATCAACAGAGATGAATGTTTTAAATGTGTTTTTTAACTGATCTTTTGGTTTTCAGAGAAGTAGAAAGGAATGAGCCAACTAATCTCTGCACTTAACCTGTTCAGAAAGTTCTGCCTTAGATATTCATGTAAGAAAGGGCAAATATTTCTGTATATGTATACTCATATGTATATGTAAATATGCATATGTGCATATATAATACATATACTACAAATAAACATATGAAATGCATATTATGATAGATTTCTGAGTATAGTAATTGGGTATACACATACACATGCACATAGCTCCCCCTTCTTTCCCATACATATATAAGCACAATTGTAAATGAAATAAAAATAGAACAAAGAGCTAAAGAGCAATTAAATACTGAAAATACCACTTGAATTACTAGCAATGAACTCTTAATAGAAGGATTCACCTTCTCTCAACCCCCTCCTCAGTTTGTTTCGTTCCCTTAGAAGCTATAAAACTCTCCTGGTTTCCTCAGTGCTTTAAATTCTGCTTACACAGATGTCCAAAAGCTCCAGACACCATCTCCTGCCTCAGCCTATTTGAGATTTGTAAATGAAGTTGCATGTCTGTGTCTGGGTCTGTCAGGCATGAGCCAAGCCACCTGGCTGACAGGATGAGCTTTGCGCAAAATGCACAGCTCAGAGTGGCACTCGTAGAGCGCTCTTCAAGCTGGAGCACTAATCTCATATTCATTAGGCTTGGATCAGATCAGGAGGGTCAGGTCTACACTGCCTTCCAGAAGAAAACAGTAGCCACAAAGTCCTGGGAGGGTCTTGGTGTTCCTGAATCGAGGTAGTGGCAACATTTCCGCTGAGGAACACATGTGGTCAGAGCCAGTGTGAACACACATATCGCTCAGGGCTAACCCCTTTTATGTTGACCTTCACTCTCTTCTGGCCTTGCTGTAGTCCTGTTATTTACCGTATCTGAAATAAAGAGCTGTAGCCCCCAAATTCTAGCTGAAAAAGCACCAGGTTGATATTTTTATCCCATAAACTTGAAGCATGTGTTGCAGTTCCTGAGATGGGACTGAGGTGTTGAAGAGCTCTGAGGATGCAAAGCATGGGATAATGGAATGCTGGAGACCTTAATCTGATACCCTCTCACCTGTGCTGCTGCTGAAGTCTCACCCAGGCAAGGCTTAGGAGGAATCAAGTTGTTTCACTCCAAAAAAAAAGTCCTAGGAAAAACTACAAGGAGAGAGATGGAGCCCTGGGCCCTGGGAGAGAAATGAGGAACTACATTCTTTACCATTTCTATCCTTTATTTTCAAAACCATGGAACGAGAAAGAGCAGAAAAGAGAGCCTTAATTTACAGTTTCATAGGTAGAGCTCTTGACAGTGAGGATTTTTATATAGAAATTTTACTATGCTTCTTCCTCTTAATTAATGTTTATGATCACCCTTTGTCAAAAAGGTGAGTGCATTAAAGGTTCCCAGAAATGACCAGAGGCAATCAAAAGTTTGCCCAGGTTTCTTTATAGAACAAAATACTTCAGTATGGAAAAAGACTGACTGGAAAAAGTGGTGTAGAAGAGCAAGCACTATAGAGAGAAGGTGAATAGAGCCTAACTACTTAGTATAACACAAGTGTAGGGGCACTCAGTAAAGTTACCTGGGAAAAGTAAAACAAATGAGATACTTTTTCACATCATTAACTTTTGGAGCTCATTGTCACCAGATACTGAGAGACCTAAAATTTAAATAAGATTGGGACAGACTAATTCATGGGGGAAAGCTCTGTTAACAGTCTCCTCAAGGTCTAATAGAAAAGTCTGTTAAACATGAGGATCTGATATAACCTATGGTTGAAGAAGCTCTTTAGCTGCTGACTGCAGGAAGAAGAGAAGTGTTGCTATCAATGTGCTTTTTAGTTCTGAAGGTCTTTCCCCAAAGCTCTGCTACTGGTTGTTGTCAGAAAGAAGATTTGGGCTAAATGAGTCTTTGGTAGAACCCAGTCTTTTGCTCTTGCAATAAAATCTATTGATAAATCTCAAACTGTTACTTTTGCTGCTGGAAAGGGAAGATTCCCTCTTTCTTTTTTTCTTTTTTTTTTTTTTTTTTCCTGTTGCTTGGATAGAATCCTGCTGTGCATGCCAGTAATCCCATTTAACTCTCTTTATTCCATGGAGGTATCAAGTTCAAGACAACAGCTCCAGGCACTTAAAATACTGCATAGAAAGCCTAAGATTGGGAGAATAATCAGAGAAAACCCCTTCTATGCCACTTGGAGTTTGCTTGAAAATTTTCTGTGCGTGTCTGGGAGTGTTACTGATATTTTTGAGCAATCTGTCTGGTTGCCCTCCTTTTCCATAAAGCTTATTGGACATCCAGCAGTTATAATTGCTCTCTAACAGCAAGTGATGTGCCATAGGCAACTGAAGCTAAGCTGAGACCTCACTGGTGTCACAAGAAGAAGAAGTCACAGGAAGAAATTCACTCCTCCTCTCCAATCCCAGACACACATTCCCATGGCCTTCCCATGTGAGCATTTTTGTGGCTTTACAGACAGCTGGATTAGTGAGACAATAACCATATAGCTACCAGAGAGCTAATGGACTGAAATGCACGGCTAAAACCACTATTTTTGAGAGCAGTATGGTTTTAGATGATCCTGAGCCACCTGTGAAAGCATATCTACCATCTCCCCTAAGATCCAATTAGTAAGTGCTCTTGGTTCACCATAAAGTTTGGGTGACATTGAATCTAGTTAAGAACTTGTTAAGAATTCAGATTAGAACTTAACAACCAATTACATAGTACTTAGCTGCTTGGAGCATTTGTTTAGGAAGTGGGAGACCAATGATTTAAAATATTGTTCACATTGTCCAGATTAAGGTAGGGTTTGTACAGCTGAGAAGGATTTCTTTGCTCTAAGTAAAAGACATTCTTAAGAAAATCCCTTACATCCTTCCTGTTTAAGACAAGGTTGAACAGTTTACTGGGCAGAAAAGGCAAGACTGAGTATCTTCAGCTTAGACATTGGGGTCCTCAGCAGGGAATGGTAAAGCAGAAAAGCCTGTTTTTTTGTTTATTTGTTTTTACCCTGGACAATTTTTTTCCCTTCACTAACTGATGTAGAGTAAGATGTGCATGCAGTCCTGTGAACAAGGCCAGCTTTGCACAGTAGTCTCTTTTCCCAGGTACCTTATCAAGATCTCTTTTGCTGCTCTTCCTTTGGGTGCCCTGAATTCTGCATGCCTGGTTGCACAAAAATTCAGCTTGAACAGATGCAGAAGCATCTTTCTAAACAGGTGAACCTTCAGATAGCAGTTCTTGCACCCTCCAGTACTTCTGGGAGATATAAATTCAAACCCTGTTAGCCTGAGGAAGACACTGAACCCAGCTTTATTATTTACTAGAAAATGTGCTGTGCAAAAAAGGAGTTGGCGCGGCAGCCTTCTCCTCAAGGGAAATCCAATACTTAAGCGGGATCAGGCTTCAGGCTCTGAACTACACGCTTACAGTGGTTGAAGAGTTAAATACTCCAACCTAAGCAAGGAGCAACCTTGCAAATGCCTCCTTCCCTTTGGCTTTGTCTGCCGCAGGAAGCTGCTGTAAGTCTTAGTGCAGGAACTAAATTATCTCTCATTTTACTTGGAGGGAATTTAAGCAACTGATGCCTCCTCACCTACTAGAATGAGGCACTCAGTCATTTCACTTCTGAGCCTTGCACAGCATATGCTACCTTTCTGGGGCCCTCTTTCAGGGACATACAGAAAGCTCCTGAGCCTAATTGTATGCTTCTGCTGTCTGCCAGCACGGGTCTGTTTTTCACATGGAAAGAGTGAAATAATTTTAATTAAACTTTTATTGCTCAGGGTGATAAGATGGGAGTCCAGTTACTATAACACCCAAATACAGGTTTTAATTGGGTCTTCAAGTGTGTCCCGTGGAATGCTGAGGGCTACAGCCTGATTAGGAAAACCCCATGATTGCCATCTTACAGATAGAAAGTCCTCAGCTGTATTAATGACATGCAGCAATTCTTCCCAGTAAGTGAATATGCCTGTGACTAAGCTTTTGAAGAAAGTTAATTGCATGTAAGACTTTCTATTTACTTAAAAATGAAGGCAAATAAATTTAAAGAGTTATGTATTTGTATATTAGAAATAAAGCCAAGTTCATCTGTGTCATGAAGATCTTCCTCAAACTCACTTATAGGAATTTCAAAAAAGGATGCCTATTTGGGGAATATTTATGTTTTTAAATAATGGTAATTAAAACAGTAAGAAAAGAGGTAGTGGGAGGACATACCTCCTCCTATTCCTTGGATGAAAATCACAAGCTTCAAACACTATCATCAAAGATAAAAGGCTTGTTGTGTTGGCAACTTTACAGTTGCTTTTCAAGCCTGTCATAGTCATGCTATGGCATCAGCCATTGTTCTGGATACCTCCTTCTTCTCTGAATTGGTGGGAAAGAATCTGTCATCTTTTAAATGATATTCTCTTCCCAAATTAAAAGGAGGGCAAGAGTTGGCAGATCCTTTTCTTCAAATGAGAGAATCCATCTATTATTTATATGCCTCTTTTAGCCGTGCCACCACTACACCTGACTGCCGAAAAAACTCAACAAGCTGCCACCCACCATAAATAAATAAATAACATTGAAAATGTTGCTTTGTATGGAATTAAAATATCAGAAATGCAAAGCTATACCTTGATGTTGGGATCAAGGGAGATGCATTTGTGTTACTGCAGTCATGAGACAGAACCCACTCTTTTCAAAGTAATTGGCTCCCTGCTGTCAGAAGTCCTGAGGAAAGTTTGACATGTTTATGTAGAACTGTATTGTCTTGCTGTATTTATTCAAAATAGGATGCTGACTATGGCTGGACCTCTGCAATCAGAAGTGAATGTCTTTCAGTAATCCAGCTACCAAGTTTTTCTGCATATGGGCACATGGCTTGCACAAGTGGGCTTGTGTGGTCCATGCAATGTCTTTAAGTTGTTTTGATTGGGAAGAGGACATAAAAATTCCTCTGTGAACAAGGAGCAAATGTAAACTCAATTTCGAAAAACTTCAGCTTCAAAATTTTTATAGAGAGTTCTGCAATCCTTGTTTAGAAATTTTGGAGAAGAGATATGGCCTTAAAGAAGTTCAAATGCCTCGTCTCTGTCTCGAAGCTCAGAAATAAATCTCACACACCATCTGGCAGTGAAAAGTAGCAGACTTCTTAGACTGTGAAGAGGAAATGAGACACTGACCAAATGCTTCCCACTTAAGCATTATTCAATTCAATGAATATATGCCTATTTTCACCCATAGGGCTCAGATTACCCAGCAAACCTCTTTGTCAAAGTATAAAATGTGGGTGTATTCAGAATGCATGCTTTCAAGCTAAGCTATTGAAATTTGGAGTTTAAAAACAATAACAACAAAACAGTCTGGTTAGTTCTAGTAAAATTAATATGGTGAACAATACAGTCTATAGCTGAAGTTTTGCCTGAAATCGCAAGGTAATTATAAAGGCTCAAAAAGGTCTTGAAGAGATGTGATATGGAACTGTGGCCTTTCCTAGGGATAAAACAGTTCTACAAGGATCTTTCTGACTCATGAGTCTGTACTGAGGTGAAGGAGGAACACAGGAACATGTCAACTGATAAAGAGAGATAAAGATGTAGTAAATTCTCAGTGTTATGGACCAAACTGTCTCCTGCTCCAACATTTCTAACATTAAAGGTCATAGTCTTCCCTCATCTCCATCCTGAATCACTGGACTTTTGAAACACACACTAAAAGCAGAAGAGAAGCCAGAAGTATGTCTGCATGACAGTCTGTATGTGTAAACATGACTATTTTGTGACACAAATGTCAAATGGTATGGAATGGCTAAATCCTAAGTAGCCTCCAAAGCAAGATGACTCCATGCAAGTTACCTACTGGAAAAGATGCTGGGGTTAGGTGATTTTGGGGAAAAGAAGTTAGCATGGGTGCCAAACAGTTCAGAATTTCTTCTAACAAAAAAATCAATAATCAGCAGTACACAGAAGCAGTCTGACACTGCTAAAGTATAGATGCAACCACAAACAAGACTGTTTGTTTCAACCTGTGTGCAGTAGAAACACTTGGCAAATAGAAAGCAATAAAAAGTAAGGATCACCTGTATTTTCTGAAAGATCAGCATTGTGCTTTTCTTTCTGTATTCCACACCTGGAATGCAACGAAAAGGATCTCATGATTGAAAGAAATGAAGCAGATTCAGATTTTGAAGACAAAGTGCCTTAAGTAGTAGAACATACTGATTAATATACTCTTAAGGATGCTGTTACTTGCCATTTTAATGTTTCTCAGTTTATCCTTTCTACTGCAGCAACCAAGATGGTGATCTTGTATCACTTCCATTTTTGGTAGATATCTAGTGATGATTGTTTTAGCAGCAAATTTAGAATAAGATTCATCTCACCAAATATTGACAGGAAAGACAAGCTCTCAAAGTCAAAGCTGGTTGCCAGGGCTCTTTCTATACTTAGTGGAAAGAGATAGGCATGACAAGGGAATGACTCACACCAGTCATGCTATTTAGCTTAGGCTAGGATGACTCACATTTTGGAGATGTCTGTTTCTCTCTATTAAATAGAGGAAGTATCCAGATTCCTGGTCTACAGCTGACAGTTTATTTTTACATATCTGGAATTAGGTAACATGGATCCCACTGTAGTTGCAAAGACCTCTGTTAGTATCCAAATCTGCGCAGACTCATTTTTCATGGTAAGACAAGGAGACTATCAGTATTATTGGTTTCTTTCATAGGCATTTGGTTTCTTCATATAGTGAAATGAGTTTACAGATTATTATTTATTATTTATTATTATTATTTAATTCTAGAACTAAAGGCAAAATTTATATATCCAATCTTTACATATGACAAAATTTCCATGTCTACTGGTTACAATGCACCTTTACAGAGGTATAGCTCAGCAGCTATTGATAGGAATACAGGTCTTTCCAACTAGAGATGGGATTTGTATTATTTAATTTCAAATATATAAAAGTGAATCATCTAACTGTAGGCTAGAAATCCAGACATTTCTATTTAATGGAGAGAAATAGGCATCTCTAAAATGTGAGTCATCTTAACCTAAGCTAAATAACATGGCTGGGATGAGTCATTCCCTTGTCATGCTTCTCTGTTCAGATGCTTTCTAGGAATTGGATGGAAACCACTAGGCACTGAAGGTTGCACGGTAGACATAGTATTTTTTGTTCCAAATTCAGGTCACTACTATGAACCTGGTCTAGATCCAATTAGTGACCTACTATAGAGGTGAAAGCCTGAATAGCCCATTGGTAATTCCCCGAGTTACTTGGTCTCCCAAAGCAATTTTGTTTTGCTTGAAGCCTATTCTTCCAAACTACTGATTTATATTTCAGCTGAGAGAGAGCAGGATTTTAATCATTAAATGTAATAACAGCATTTGTTCAGATAGGGTAAAATCAGCTCGATCCATACCCAGTAAACAAGCCTGAGTAATTGAAATAGAACCATACTACTCCATCACTCTAGGTCTGCAACAATAATAGTTAATAGTAAAAGATGATATAACTCATCACCTTGGAGATAGCTGAGTAATTTGTAGGTGTACAAAAAGATTGTCTGTAGTAGCTAGCTATTTCATTTGTCCAAGATGGTATATGTTTATTTATCTCTCTTGATTTATCCTTTAGTTTGTATTACTAATCTTGGTTCTTGGAGCAGCTTTGCATGAGATTCCTGCAACAAGGCAAGTTACACACAAATGCTTATACATACTCACTTGTGCTCCCATTCACATGCATATCTACCCTGTAAAGATCATATGATAAAATTAATTTTTGTGACAATAATTTCAACTCTACTAAGAACATATCAGAGCTTAAATATTTTTAAATATCTGAATTTCAGTATGTTACATCATTTTTTCACTTTTTTTCTTCAAAAATAAAAAGCACAAATCTGGTAACTGCTGCTGTATAAACCTAGCAGCTTTCTTGGTTAAAATAATGAAAGCAATATATTAACTACTAGATACCTAAATGGCAACAACACTATCTAAATAAGAATAAGGTTTGAGACGCAGATGAAAAGTTCCCACATGAAAGGTCTAAGCACTAAATTACATGCAGTTTTTAGGTGCTTATTTCAATTGTCTTGCAGTAAGTTTCTAAAAAATCCTGTATAGTCCAGGGAAAGACGTATATGTCTCTGAAGGTTTTGGAGACAGAGCCAGGTCAGTCAATTTGGGCAGGCAGGCCCTCCCTCTAGAGGTCTTAACTGGCACCTACCCCTCTTCAGCGACTGTAGGGAAATTAGAAAATTCCTGTAGAGAAACTGCTTTACTTGAAAATTAAAATGTAGATACAAGTCAGGAATCCAAGTCAGTCAGATTTGATCATTTCCTAATAGGAAATCAAAATGTTCAGGTGAGCTATTGGCTTGCTATGGACTGTTCCATAGCAAGCCTGTTCTGTGGTTCCATAAAAGTAAAATAACTTCCTTTTGCTCAGTTGAATTGTGGAAGTTTTTAGAAGATTCCTTCTATAATTTAGAAATGGGCACCATGTATCATCTGTTCATTGTTAGCCATGCTATTGTCTAACAACAGCTTCATTAATCTTCTAAGAGACTGCATGAACTGTCTCCACCGTACCTTGTGATGGTAAAGAGTGGTCAGTTTGAATGTGGATACAGAGAAAAAAAAAAAGAAAAAAATAGAATAAAGATTAATTTGGACAAAACAAAAACCCATGTAACCAAAGCATTTCAATAGGTGATTTAGGTGTGAATTAATGCAAAGAAAATAATGATTTTGAAAACAAGTGGGTGATAATTGAGATCAAATCTGAATTGCTTTTAAGGCTGCATGTGAAAAAAAAGGCTATTGCATGGAGAAAATAGCCTCTGTAGGCAAATTTCATGTCACCTAATTCTAGGATTTGGATTCAGCTCCAACTGAAAACACCTAAGTTTAAGTTTCTATATGCAAGTTCTACCTTCAGGCAAGGCTACCTGAGAATCATTTCCAGCAATGGAGATCTCTTCTTTGTAACAATTGCCGACATGCAAGTTTCTACTACCACTGGAAAAACCCCAAGGTATTGTGTTTGGCCTCCAGCTCATCTCCAGAAGTGCTGGGTCTTATCTGTATCATATCATATCACATCAAATCAAAAATTCTATATCTTATCTGATACCCATCTGGATCTGCCAGATACCTTAAAGCAATCTTGAATTACCATAGATGACAATTCAGTACAGATGATGGAATCTTACCCAAGATGTGTTTAGGCTGGTGGCACCAAGTGCACTGAATATGCAGAGCAGTCTGCATGAACTTTATTACTAGTAAGAGAGATAGAGATTTTAAGAAGAAATAGCATGATTAAAAAAGAGAAAATTCTGGCAAAACTTTCTGAATATGAATGCTATTAGGATTATGGAATAGTCTTGCTAGGGAAATTGCATCAGCACCTGGCACTTTTAAAACTTTGATAGCATAAAGTAACAGCAACAGAGATTTTCAGCTCATTTGCCTTGTAGATACCTACTTTACATAAAGGTCTTCTGCTCCCCCCTCTGATATCTATATTTGTCTAAATTATTTATTGCAAATGAAATAGGAGATGAATTCAACCATTTTTTCCTGTTTATGAATCATTTTCAAGCTCTTCTTAATTTGTATAGAAGTATTCATTGCGCATAAGTATTTGCCAACTAGTTTATGAGGACAAATTACAGATGACAACCTGCTCATGAACATTTATTTCGACTCTTTATTACTCCTGAGTTGTGATTAGTCATCCATATCACATGGTATTGAACTGACTGTTACTTTTTAATCAAGAAAACAATGATTAATGATGGCAATTAACGGATACTGAGAAACTAGAATAATGTGAAGTTTGGGACTTGCAAACATTCTCTAAATAAAACAGCAAACATTCAAAGACACACAGGCAACCAAGAGTAGTTTCCTATGGGTTTGAGCAGTGTTAACTTAATATGCTCATTAATGAAATATACAGCTCCTCTATGTATTATTCTCATGAATCCATAGTGCTCTTGCTGCATTCAAAAGTAATTTTGGGATTCCATTTAAGTCATTTGTTGTATGTGCTCGATTTCCAGGTGAAGGATTTTATTAACATTGTATTTCCCCCTACTGCCTGCAGTACTCTTTGATGTCGCCTTTTGATGTTTCTGAAGTTTGGTCCTTCACCCAATAAGTGTTATTTCACAGTTTTGGTCATGACTGGAGTTAAACCAAACAAAATAAAAAAAAAAAAACAAACAACCCCCTGAAAAACCTCGAAGCAGACAGCTTATGTGTGTATGTGTGGGGTGCAGACAGATGCTTGTTGTTTTGAATTTACTTGGTCCAGGTAGCCAGTGGAAGCCCCCAAACAACCATGTTCTGCTCTTCAAGCAACAGAAGGTGTCACTGCTCTAAGAGGGCACCACAGATGTAACATGAACAGCTTCAAGCACTATCATCTGTGTACTGGTGTACTATCAAATATACTGTAGAGAGAAACCAATACACAAAGCAAGATTAAAACCTTCTCTCTCATTCCTTTTCTGCCCAATATACTGTGACTTTCACTTTTTGAACCTCACTAATCTTTCAGTATTTATGCTATGCTTTGACAAGAACTTGCTCAGATTATCCCTTGTAATTACTGCGTGAAGCATGTGCCATGGGCCCAAGTGCTTCACCAGGGCTATTTTTATGATCCTGGCTCACTGCCTAGACTTCCCCCTTGATCTTGGACCTACTTCATCACTGAGGGCCTATCTGGTAATCCCTGGGCTCTCCGCAGACCCTGTTCACCATCCCTGGACCAGTTCTACTCTCTTTGTAGGGCGACTATGGGACTGCCTGTTAGTCCCACTGCGTGTCCTCCAGTTCTTGCACAGGAGGGCAAAGCAGCCAGTCAATCCCAATTGACCTTCCCACCATACATACTCCTTTATTTCTCTTTGTACCTCAATTTCCCCAATCCTTGTTTCCTCAGTGAAATCATTTGTGATCTGAAGATGTAAAGTGTTATTTAGGCCCTTCCTACACATAGACCTCAAAACATTTCCCACTGAAGTCAGTGAAAGGTAGACACCTGCATACCTTTACGAAACTGGGTCCTACTATAGCTATATTATCTTGAGGTGAAATAATTCTCCCTAGCTTCAGTAGTCTAAATAATAGGCATTTAATATAAATTAGTCAACTGAGTGAGATGAGTACTTTTAGCCCACCTTGTAATCTTCATGGTGTCCACAGAGAACTTAAATTGATTGCTTAAATGGTCAGACCTAACTCACCTAACAGTTTTATGCTATGTGTCAGAAAGTCAATGGCTAATTTACTTGCACCTACACTGATGAATCCAACTTTAGCCTTTTAATTTACTTGCACCCACACTGATGAATCCAATATTAGCCTTTGCTAATAAGTAACACATTTGGATTTAAATCATTAGAATAACAAACACTGCCTTGCTGGAATCTTATAATGTTCTCTGTTTAATACGTGTCTAAAAAGGTGCTTTGGGAAAAAAAAAAAAACGGCTTAAAAGATTACAGATAAGCTGAAGGAGAGGTAATACAAAAAATCATCTTCTGTATGGTCTGATATAAATTAATTCTGATATTTCCTTATTTTCTACCAGATTAAAGAAAAGATGGTTTTGAATTGATAAAGGTGATTTTTTCTTAAACTGCTGTGCTATAGTAATCTCAACTATGTTTTAACCTGCCACTACAGTACTGAATATATGACATATTTAGCTCTGTGTGATCCTGAATTATCTTCTCTGAATACATTTTATTGGAGATGACTATTTTTACTGATATCTTTCTTTTTAACAGACTGAACCCTCTGGTACTATTCACAGAAGAATGAGATATCAGAGTTTAGTATGAATATGAGATAACACAACATTAAGATGTATCTCATTTGTATTCTTTTGGCTTAGATTATTAACTGTGGTTGTTTAAAGGAGTGATTATAAAATTACAACAACAACAATAACAAAAACTACCAAGCCCTACTCTTCAGATTTATTTCTCAAACAAATATATTGGTATCGTCTTAATGGTCCCAGTTCCTGGTGTTTAAATCTTGAAGCTGTTTTGGATGATAACATACCGCCATAAAATCTACAGAATGTGCATACAGTTGAGAAATGCAAATTGCGTTCAGGCTTTACAGGAATCTATATGAGGGATAAAATCAAGCAGAAATTGTTTACCTCATAGGGAAAAACAAAGGAGTAAAAAGCAGAACTTTTTTTAATGTCTTGTAAAAGTTTATGTTCCCATTAAAACAAACCTTACTGACTGCATTACATTTGAGAAGTCTGAAGCAGCTTCCCTGTGGTTTTATTTCTTCACAGAACATGCTGATGGTGGATTCATGATTAGTGTTAGTGATTATGGAATGTGTAGAAAGAGATTTGGAAAAGATTTTAGAAGGCAGCTAAATCTGCAGTGTCTGACCAATAATTCACAACTCTCTCCTTGTTCTTGCAGGGCCTGCCTCTTACTATTTTTCACAAAGAGGAGAGCAGTCTGACCATCCCTGAGCATTGGGTCGCACATAGGTTGGGTCTTAAACTGCTGCAGCACTGGTGTCTGCAGTGTAGGTGCTCTAAAATAGACTGCTCACTGTAAACAACAAGGGCTGAGCCTAGCCCGTGTCCCTGCAAGCTGAGCCGAGTAAATGGAAGCTGCATGTGCCGTGCATGATATTCATCTCACGTAGCCTTTGCTCTCTCCAAAGCAGAGTCCTGGGCTCCCTCTGTAGTACAAGGAGGGAATTATAGATTTGTGGAATTACATAGATTTGCCTGAAAACAGGGAGGGTGAGTCGCCCTCCAGAGCTGCCAGTCTCTTCCTGCAGACAGCAAGGGCAGCCGAGGAAGCCCCGAGCCCCCTGTTTGCTTCGGTCAGCCGCGGTGCAGCACTGCACGCCAGTGTCTGTGGGCCCCGGCACACTGCTGGCAAGTGCCCACTGCGCTACCACTCTTTGCTGTCCAGTCTGCCCTGTCCACATTTTTCCCCCTTGGAGCTTTCAGTACCCTTAAGGAGATGTGACCTCCCAGCAATGCAGTAGAAATTTCTGATGTCCTGGTTAGCGCATACTGTTTTGTTCTGAGATGGGCCATCACAACACATGCAATAAAACGACAGCATGAGCGTACACCTACAGCTGTAGCCCTTTGGGGGTTCATGCACAACACAGAGAACAAGCAGGATCCTGGAGAGAATCAAAGAAAGTCCTGGGAATAGCTAACAAAACGTTTCTACTTCATGCTGAATGTGTTAAGTTTACAAAGAAGTAAGATCAAGAGATAAGTCACACACTGTTGGCCTCTGATTGCTAAAACATCCTTGTCAAAACATACCTTGAAATGCTACAGTAGTTGTCAGGTGAAAGGAACTGAACTGGCTCTATCAAGTAAAAGAGACATGGAAAACTGAATCATCCATAGTTGCAAGATTTGCTATATAGGACTTATAAAATAAAGAAATATTCATGACACCTATAAAAAGGATTTGTTCAAAAGTAATTTTGCTATTTTTGCTAGGACCAGAGGTGGGCAAATGGAGCAGAGCAACTGCTCTCCAGTTAGTGCACAAGTGCACAAAAGCAGGTTGGCTTAGAAACAGCCAGATAAATACGCAGAGAGGCTACACACTCCTTTTGGTTCAACTTTTTAAGGTAAACGTTCTGCTTCACTCCAGCTTTAACTGATCTCTTCACTCTCATTGCTCATCAGCCATTTATGTTTCAGTCCAACAGGAAAGCCGTCTCTGAAATAGACGTAAAACTTCTTAACAGTTTCTGTGCTCCTATGGAAGACCTTTGCTTCCTTATCTCCCTCTCTTTTTTCTTTCTTTTTATTTTTTTTTCCTTCTACTTTGTAAGTAATATCCAGAAGATTAAATAAGGCAACTTTGCCAATAATCTGGGAAATGGGCCACTGGTACATTTGGATGGGAGATTGCCTGGCCTTCATAATCACCACTGTGTTTCATATTTCCTGGGATTTTAAATAAACCTCTTGACATTACACCTGCATCCTTAGAACAAGTAAAAGAAAGAATTTCAGCATGTAAATCCTCTTCTCTGCAAATCTCTTCCGATTGCCTCCTTAGGTGGCCTTGGGTGGTGGCTTTGTGGCTAATTGATGCCTTCTGTCTTGCAGGATTAACCCAAGAGATTCTCACAGATCAGTCAGGATAAGCGGAAGAGAAGGATCAAGCATGCACACTGCTCTGCTTAAAACACCCTACCAGGACAGCCAGTCTTGGATATTCAAGAAGCCTGTGCTGAGTAAGGCATCCCTTCCCCCTGGTACCTTGCTGCTATTTGCAGCCCTGCATGCTCCCCACTTGCTCTTATGGCATGCAGGCCTGCTTGTGTCCAACATTGCCCATGCATGGAAGAGCATTGACTCCGTCATAGGCAGCAAGGAGGGATCTCCTTTGGTGTCAGAGGACTGGCCAAAGGAGTTTTCTGAAGAGCTATAAGCCCAAAAGGAGCTGGAAGTCCCCAATATCGACAACAACGCACTGAGCTTCTCATGCGTGCAGGTGATGCTCGAGGTGTCAGAGGGTGCAAAGCTCAGCACCTGTCTGCTACTGGAGGTTGCCGTGGGCAAGGATGTAGGCTCCAAATCCGTCCAGACCTCCCATTCACCCTCAACAGCCACTTCGGCATACAAGCGCAGACATAAATGGACGGAGCACGCTGCGCTGGCCGGGTGCTGGTCCAGGAGCTGGACCTTGAGCACCAGTCTGCCGTCACACTGGAAATGCTGGCCAAGGAACAGCAGCAGCAGTCCGGTGCATTCAGGCATGGCCATGCTGCACATTTGTATTGTTCATGCCAGTCACAACAACCCCACTTTCCCACAGGGCTTGATCACAATGGAGCTGCCAGAGAATGTGCCGCCCATCTCCTTGCTGCTTCACCTGGATGTTGTGAAATCAATACATTTAAATAGCTGAAGATACAGTGCAAACAGGATGGGGCCACAATCTTTTCAGAGGTGACTAGTGACAGGCCAAGGTATAAACTGAAACACAGGAAGGTCTGTCAATACAAGGAGAAGCTTCTTTACTGGCAAAGCGCTGGAAAGGGTTGTCCAGAGAGGTTCTGGAGATATTCAAAATTGCTCTGGACAGGGCCCTGGACAGCATGTTCTAGATAACCCTGCTTGAGCAGAAGGGCTGGACTAGAAGATCTCCAGAGGTCTCTTCCAACCTCAGCCATTCTGTGATTCTGACTACAGCCTCACAGTGATGGCTGAAGACCTGGGCTCTCTACTGTTCAAGACCAAATGCCAGCATACTACAGGTGAACAACAAGAATGACGATGTCCCACGTATTGCAAAGCCCTCTGACCATCTCCCAGAACCATCTACATCCAGTAGCTGCTGGACTATGAGGTGCTGTGGGAGGTGGAAGTTGAAGCTGGTAGGGCTAAGCAGGGTACCCCACTCATGTCAGTGGGGTATGGATGTCTAAATGGCAATGTGCTGGTGCTCACCTCCAGGCTGCTGGCAAATGACTGACCCCTTCCCCTTGCAATGGGGATGAGGGGATCCATGCCAGCTTGGCCCTCTCCCTGCTAGCTGGTGTGGGAGGGAGAACGAAGGCTGACAGGTTGCTGAAGGGCCCTACAGCTGAGGTTGGGCCAGCTCCTGTTAGCTTGCTGTTACTGCAATGTCTTGTAGCCCCAGTGACGCTTCCCACTGCCTGGACAGCAGCCAGGAGTCCTTGTGTCTTCTCAAGTAGAGAAGGCAGGGCAGAGATCTCTGGTAAATTCACCTTGTCTGCTTTTAGCACCTCTGCCAATAATTTACTGCTGTAACTACCAAGCTGCAGAATTATTTCACTGAAGAGACTGGCAGAGCATTCTTCTCAGTGAAATTGTAGTTGTAGAAGATGATGGTTATATAAAACTCATATATGACCTGACCCATGGAAAAGAATGGAGAGCTGGAATTTGGAAACTCTCTGTGTTGCTGAGTGCCTCAGTGACAGATTTCTCTGTTTCTCTATCTATAAGATGTGCAAGAAATGGATTTGTTCATCCTGTAGCTCTGCTGGTTATAACATAGAGAAGTATGAGGCAGATATGGTTGTCCTATGTTTATGTTTATTATTCTACTTCTCTGTAGTTCTTATACTTTGATTTTTTTTTAATCTGAAAATCTTGCTGTGTCATGCTGATATTTAAATCTATGCGAAGGAGTAAGTAAGGACATTTTTCTTTTCCAATTAAGTCAAGTTCTTATTTCCTTTTCATCCTTCATTTCTTTGTCAGGAAGAAAATCTTTCTTCCAATTTCAGGTAAATACACTTCTTTCTCCAATTAACCATTGGAAATATTGTATTTCATATTCCTGTGCTTCCTGAAACAGAAAGTTTTAATGACTCCTCATTTAACTCCAGATCAATTGAGTGTGAAGGACAGTGGAAGAGGAGACAGTGAATTTAATGATAACCCTTCTGACATCAGCAGAGAAGGGCTAAAGAAGGCATCTTCAGAGATGATAGAAATCCAGCTTGATAAGTATAAAACTAACACCTCAATTTTGGAGTGCAACACCTCTTACATAAAAGTGGCTGACTGAAAGGCACCCTGCCATTCTGCTTTCTAGAACACCTGACATGAACAACGGCAGGACAGCGATGGGATGTCTGTACTCCATGGTAGTCACCACATCCCTGAGTCACCAGGGAAACATTTCCAGGATGTTACACAGGCATGGTATCATGCAGAAGTCTGTGTCCTGAGTGCCGTGCTAAAAACTGTCAAATCCAAAAGTCACCCAGAGAGAGGCCTGAAAGTTAATGGGAATATGCTGAGCGTTGTTTTGTTAAGATTTCTTGAAGTTAAGCAGCAGAAAAATGTTTGAACTTTGGCTGTTCTTGCTTGTTGCAAAGTGCCTGTCACATGTGTGTGCCCTGTAAAAATAGGAATGAGATGCATCAGCATTTGAATTATTGAGAATTGACCCACAGTAATTTGTTTATTACAGCTCATTTTGTAGAGGTATTTGTAGCATTCTAGCATAATTTTAGGATATGATTTTATTTCCTGCAAAATCAGCACAAAAAATGTGGATATGCTTTTTTGTATACATAATAGACTATTTTTTGGTAGAGTAAGCATGCCTAATCTTCCTACCATAAATGTGATATTGCTGATCCAAATAGAATGTAGCTAAAGATCAATCACTGCAAAAAGAACATGTTTTTTTTCATTTAGTAAAAATATCAGACTATGGTTTTCTAGAGAAATTCTTCATATTAATATGAATGGCTTTAAGATATTGCTTCTCTTCCTGGTACCACAATCTCTGCAGAGGAAGGAACATACATAGATGCGGAGAGCTATTGCAGTTTTTATGCCCAACAGCTGAAAACACGCAAAATACTTCCACTGTGTTACAAAAATGGTTATATGATTGCATATTGTACTATGCCTATTTGTCAGCACATACATCAGTTTGGAAAGTCTAATTTTCATTCTCAGCAGCCAAACCTGAGAAAATATTGTTATCAATCAAGTGAATATTCCTAAAACTGAAATACTGCAGACTGTATATGAAAGGGTTCTAAATCATGGACAGACTAACGGAGGAACTAGTCTGTCACAACAGCATAGAGGATTAAATCACCCTTCTTTACAGAACACTCTACCCCCAAATGCCTCTAAAATAGCAACATCATTCCGAAAGAGCAATGAAAAGGTATCATAGCATATCATAAAATTGTATTGTGTACTTCTGTCCATGTTTATGTGAAAATGTTGCCAATTGAGACATGTAAATAAAATCCCAGCTAGATCAAATGTACTTTAAATTATGGCAAAAACAATCAGTGTCCAGACAAATCATCTCTTAAATTCATCCTCTGTACTTCACCAAAGAACCTTACTGCTGTTAGAAATCATAAAGCAAAGGAACCCAGGTTGCATTTTTAACCGTAGTTATCACATATCACAGAATCACAGAATGGTTGAAGTTGGAATGGACCTCTAGAGATCATCTAGTCCAAGCCCCCTGCTCCAGCAGGGACACCTAGAGCACATGGCACAGGGTCACATCCAGGCAGGTCTTGATGATCTCCAGAGAAGGAGACTCCACAACCTTTCTGGGCAGCCCGTTCCAGTGCTCTCTCATCCTAATTTTAAAGACGTAAATAAAAAGAATAGATCTAGGTGTACATCTAAGCTAAAACATGTTCTGTGTTTATTCTGTTTCTTATGAAGTATCTATAAAATTCTTATGAAGTCTGATATATAGTGTTTATATATTTTTTTGGTTTGAAATGACTTAAAAGTGACCTGAGGTCTGTATCTGAAACAGTACAGGTAGACTTTTACATCCACATGTTTAGATGAGCTCTGTACTATCATATGAGTAAGGGCCCCTTCATTAGGACCCCCAGAAAATTACGAAAATAACTGTGCTGAAGGGCTCACTCCCTCCCACATCACATACACAGATAAAACTTCCTCCTCAATATTTTCTTTTAAATTGAGCTATAGGAATTTTGTGCATGCTATAATATTACAACATTACATACAACATTACATAGTATAACATTAATACTTTTTGGTAATTCAATACAGAAATCTTAAATGATATATACTTGAGAGAATAATATCCAAGAATAAAGGAGGCAGATGAGGAAACTTTACTGGTCTTAGAGTGTCAGTGATATTAAATCTTGAGAAGATACTCCCTGATCATATGTGAAAAGATGCCATTGAAATAAGATGGAGAAAATAAATAATTCAAAAGGGGAGATTCTACCTCAAAATGTTTGCTCTCAGACATGTTGAAGCACTAACAGAGCACCTTTTTGCAGTCCTCTCAGATAATGTTAACTCAATTTTTAATGAAAAGCAAAAACTGAGAGCTATTAAAGATAGCTTATAGTAAAAGAAGATTAACTGAAATTGGCTACTTGACAACAAACTACTCTTACTATGGCATGATCCATGTGAAGATAATATGAGAACAGGCTTGGGTATTCCAGCAATCTATACAAGCTAAGTGAAAAAGGAATAGAACAAAGGTTTTCTTTTTGAAAATGCACAAGTTCTTTAGTTAGGTTCCTGGACCATTTTATAAGTAATATATATATATATTTCATAGCAGAAGGACATAATTCAGGCACTCCACAACACTAAAAAAGAGAAAAATACCCAAAGTACAATATATATGATCCATGGTCTAGTATCAGCAAGTTTTCTTAGCAGATGAGTTCGGATGCTGTTTATACACTGCTTGGGTTGCTCAAAGCAGTCCAGGGAGTATCTACATTTTGACTGCATATTCTTCAAAGCTATTTTTATCTATTATTTAGTTTTTTTTTTTTTTCCTCACATTATTTGTACTTAACATAGGCATTTTAGATTTGCTCATTGGTAAACTGATATGATTCTTGAATTAAAGCCATGGAATAAATCTGTGTCTCTTAACTTCATATGGGCTTAGTAGAATAACATACAATTTTATTTGGTCTGAGATTCAGTTCTTAATCAAAACTGCCCCAAATTACAGGGTAATTTGAAGTTGAGTTTTCAGGGAAAATATATATGCACATGAATTTCAGTCTGGAGTCAGAAGTTTGGTGCAGGTCCCTCACTAAACATATTTTTCCAAAGTCACTATGAAAGTTATAATCCTGTCAAATTGACTTCCCTTCTTAGTGTTTTTGATCTGCTTTCAGCTGTGTATATACGAACCCTCTTTTTCAGGTTACCTGAGTGTTAGCAGCCTGTGTGGTACAAATGAGACCATGGCAAAGAAAATGTCACTTGGTTGATAGGAATGTCTTGCTTGATTGTCAGAGGTGAAAACCTAGTTTTTTAAAGTAAGTCAGTTTACCTGAATAAGCTGGTGTGTAAAATATGACAGTTTAGTTGCTGCTTCAATTGCAGCGGCAATATCCCAGCTGAGACATTTATTCAACCATGAGAAAGGTGGGATGAGTAACTAGGCTTAAAAGCTACTAGATTCATCCCAGGGGAAACAGCTGTCACTTTGGAACAGAACCCTCAGCTTCTTTGAAGCATATACATAACATTTACTTTAGGTTGCTTTAGTAATTTATCTTAGCTACAATTCAGACACAAAAGGTAATAAGTAAGGCTGGCAATTTACATGTACAGCCAATGACAAGAAGTAGGATCCTCTGGGGGGCAATTCAGAGCATGCAAGTTAGATACTGAAGTAGCTGAAAATGGATGATGTGGTTACCTCCTTCTGTGCCTCATTTTCTTTATTCATTAAGGAGGAATAATAGTATTTCTTTACTACTCTTGTTTCCTTCTCCCCTGCTCCTTTCCTTAGAAATGAACTGCTTTTTCAGGGATGGCTTCCTCCAAAGGCACAAAGGCAATTTAAAATCCTGTATTTCTTCTCAGTACTCTGTGTTCTCAGAGCCAATATATCCTGCGAGCAATGTTTATTGTGAATGAATACTGCATTTAGTATTCACATATTCATGCATTTTAGTATTAGTCATATGGAACTGAAAATAGTTTTTCACTGTCTACAGTAGCATTGGCCTGGTAACTATCTTGTTTCATTTTTGGTGGTTGAATTGGTGTGTCCTGAGGAAGAAAGTATACCTGAGATATGCTGATCATTCATACAAAGCATAAAGACTCCAAAGAAATCACAATGCCTTTAAGTTGAGTGTAAAGGTGGAGGAATCCGTTCTTAACCAACCTAACAGTGCATGTGAACTTGCATTTGCAGTGCTAGATACTATAGCAACAGGCTCTACAATAAAAGCCATGAATCAGCTGCTGCCTAGCCTGTCAGTTGCTTTGAATACAAGGCACTAATTGGTAAATGTCGGTGCCTTCACTGTATGCTCAAAAGTTCATTAACCTCAAAGGAATAGCAGATTCATTACCAGGCTTGTCTGTGGATTAACCATTCAGTGCTGATGAAGGACCTACATTTGTCCAGGGTAGGTTACGTTAACTCCATGCCTTGGAGTTTTGGGCTTTAGGAAGCCAAAGGATCTTTGAAAATATATTTCTATAATCTTTCCCCTGTCAGAGCTCAGGTGGGTTTCAAGAGGACTTTGCTGTGGTGCAAGAAGTGTGTAGAAACTGGGATCAAAGTGAACTTTCTCCTAAAACAGATCAAGGATGCAAATTATGATTCTGATTGTTTTGCCTTTATATATTATCTGTTTTAAATTCTGGCTGAAATTCCAATGACAGTCTAGGAATTTGAGAGATTACTCTTTTATTGCTGCATTTTTTTTTCAGGTAAAGATTTAGGTTCTGGCAAGCTTGCTCTAGAACTGGCCCTGAGGCATCTGTGTTTTTCAAGCACCTGTAAAAGAAGGCAAAAATGAAACCAAGTCATTTATATCAAAATAGTGGTGATAATTTTACTTCACCCTTTGTTTTAGTTTACTACTTGTCTGTGTCCTTGTCCTTTCACAAGTCATGGAGAAGAACCAAGAGCAGTACCCTTCTCAAAAGTAAGGACATACTGTTTTCCTGCAGATGTGGGCCAAGACTGAAGTCTCCTTTTAACCAATGAACTTGATAAAAATTTAGGCTGGTATTTTGGGGAGGCTTCAGAAAGAGAAAGATCTTGTTTGTTTAATTTTGGACATCTCAGTTGTACAGGCAAACTCTGTGTCTACAGTCTTTCAATGATACCTACCAGTTTCGGGTGACTATGCAAGGAATTTAGCCAGCTTCAGTCTTCAGAAAGGACAAGAGGGAGGACCTAGGAAACTACAGGCTTGTCAGCCTCACCTCCATCCCTGGAAAGGTGATTCAACAGCTCATCCTAGAGACCATCTCTAGTTATGTCAATGAAAAGAAGATGATCAGGAGTAGTCAGCATGGCATCATCAAAGGGAAGTCATGTTTGACCAACCTTAGCCTTCTATGATGAGATGATAGGCTGGATGGATGGTGGAAGTGCCATGGATGTTTTCTACCTTGACCTCAGCAAGGCTTTTGACACAGTCTCCCATAACATCCTCATAGGGAAACTCCAGAAACGTGGACTGGATGAGTGGACAGTGAGGTGAATTGAGGACTGGTTGGATGGCAGAACTCAGAGGGTTGTGATAAATGGGGCAGTCTTTTTGGAGTCTTGTGTCCAGTGGTGTCCCCCAGGGGTCAGTACTGGGCCCAGTGATGTTCAACTTATCCATCAATGACTTGGATAAGGGCAGAGGGTGCATCCTGAGCAAGTTTGCAGATGATATAAAATTGGGTGGAGTGGTTGGCACTCCAGAGGGCTGTGCTGCCATTCAGAGGGACCTGGACAGGTTGGAGAGTTAGGCAGAGAGGAATCTCATGAGGTTCAACAAGGACAAGTACAGGATCCTGCACTTGGGGAGGAATAACCCAAGACATCAGTGCAGATTAGGGGTTGACCGTCTGGAAAGCTGTTTCATGGAGAGGGATTTGGGAGTCCTGGCTGACAAGCTAACCAGGAGGAAGCGATATGTCCTTATGGCCAAGAAGGCCGAGAGGATCCTGGCTGCATCAGGAAGGGTGTTGCCAGCAGGTTGAGCTCCTCAGCTCTGGTGAGGCCGCAGCTGGAGTATTGTATGCAGTTCTGGGCTCCAGCATAGAGCAGTGAAGATGTTTAAGAGACTGGAGCATCTATCATATGAGGAAAGACTAAGAAAACTAGGCCTGTTTAGCCTGGAGAAGAGAAGATTGAGGGCAGAATGTAAATACCTGAGGGCAGAATGTAAAGAGAATGGGGCCAAACTCTTCTTGGTGATGGTCAGTGACAGGACAAGGGGTAATGGGTTGAAACACAGGAAGCTCCACCTCCATATGAGGAAGAACTTCTTTCCTGTGAGGGTGACAGAGCCCTGGCACAGGCTGCCCAGAAAGGCTGTGGAGTCTCCTTCTCCGGAGATTTTCAAACCTACCTGGATGCCACCCTGTGCCATGTGCTCTGGGTGTCCCTGTTGGAGCAGGGGGGGTTCGACAAGATGATCTCTAGAGGTCCCTTCCAACCTCAACCACTCTGTGATTCTGTGATATTTAGGCATGTGTTTTAGGAGTACTGTTGCATCAAGCACTTGGGGCTTAGGTGCAAATATGATGTTTAAATTAGGCAGATTGTCTCTCATCAGATCATCATCTGCATCTAGTCACCTTTTGGGAAACCTGGATAAGTCAAACAGTAAACATGGGAGCCCATAGTTGGGTTCTGGTTTAGAATAAAGTGTATCCTAATGTAACATATTCCACTGCACTTTTTTTTTCACACTGTGTTAATCATATGAATAAATCCAACATAAGTAATAAATACAGTTTACTTCCAAAGGTGTAACAGCAAATGAAACATTCTTCATACACTTGTCCTGAGAGATTTATGATAGATATCTCAACATCAAAGGGAAGCTTTTAGAGAAAAAAAAAAAAAAAAAGAAATCTGTTCTGGTGTGTGGGAGAAAGACCATGGCTACATCTTTGCTGATAAGTTTGGTTTATAGACCTGTTTTCCTATACTGGTAAACTAGTAGGGCATCTTCTATAAAGTTCTCTGATTCTGTCTTGAAATCTGATTTCCGTGCTGACTTGTGTGGGAATTTTCAGTAAAGAAAATACAAGCTAACCAAAGCCAGAGGCAAAACTTCTGATTGGGACAGGAAGTAGTAGATTTTTCAAATTTAATGTTGTTCAAACAAAACTATCATTTTTGACTAAAAGTGGGCCAGTTGCCTTGTTAAAAGTTCTGGATGACACCAAAGGTAGTTATCTATTTCTTACAATAGGATATTTATTTAAACATTCCCAGTATGTTATCAGTAGGGAAGCTAATGAGGAGTTTCTTTCTCATTCTTGTGCACAAGCATACACAGGTGAGATTGCTTGTGAATGATATCAGCTTCATTCATTAAGACATGAGCAGTCTCGTGTCTTAAGAGATAACTCTGAAGTGTTCCCAAAGGTTCGAAATATGACTATGCACTATCTTTCAAAAAAGATGCTTTTTGTTAAGTCATTGATTTTCCTAAGCCCTTTGAGTGATGGCTTGAGAGGCTTTGCTGTGTTGTAATTAGTCGATGAAGAGGCAAATCACTTTTAAAGCTAGCCCATACATGCATTTGCTATTTGTGATATGCATGAAAATTAATTACAGTTTGAATTTACTCAACACAAAGAGAAGCTAGTGAATCACAATTTGCAGTTCATTGAATAAATGTCAGTTATTGATTTCTGTGGTTGAGTACTAGTGAGGTAATGCCATGTTTGCTACTCATTAGAGGTGGCACAGCACAATATATCATAAAATGTAATTAGAGGAACATCAATCATTTAAAATATGCAGCAAAGATTAAATATATTGCTGTGCACGGAGAAATGAAAGGGCTCATTAGCAACACACTGTAATGTGACAGTAAGAGAGAGCTTGATTTTCAAAAGAGGAATCTTCCAGCATGTTGAAGATCATGACAGGCCTCTTCTTCATATTTTAATTAAGGTTTTAATCTGATTTTGCTTCTGCTGCTAGAGCAGATGAACTTTCATGCATGCCATTCTGTCAAAAACATTTATGGTAATATTTGTTAACAGTTGATTAATAGAGCTTCTCATTAAGGTGCTTTTTAGATTGGGTAAATGTCTTTTTGAGTGGGGTATTCAGTCCATCTTTGCCAAGTTCTGAGATGGAATTATTTGATCACAACTTACTCCAGAATGTCTTCATGTTTTTTTGGAAACTCACTCGTGTGGAGAGACATTGACTCAAGTCTCAATGAGAAGCAGGAAGGAGGGATAAATCAGGGCTTTACCTTGCTGTAAGTGAACTTCCTCGAGGTGCTAGTGGAAAGAGAGATGAGGAAGAGCTAAGATCCTCAACATTCTCCTTATTCTTTCCCTTGTATTCTTTAGGAATGCAAGTAAAATTTCAGTCAGGGTGGTTCTTGCAACTCTGTAAAGTATGATTCTAGTCTGTGAACTGTTAGAAGCGCTTGAAAATTTGAAGACCCGTAGAGAAGGTTAATTTTAGCTCCCTATGCAGTGGAGGGATCCAATTCTTGTGAATGATGTGAAAATGATCTTTTTACCCCTGCCTGCAGAGTCCCTTGTCTGCTCTGTCCCTTTTATCTGGGCTGCTGGGCTGAAGCAACAGCTGAGAAGAGAAGTCTCCTAGGAGTAGAAACACTACCAAATAGCTTTGTTAATTCAGTAACTTGAAAAGGTTTTAAAATTTCCTTACCTGAGGGAGCACTACATTTTATACATAATCTAGTTTTAGAAGTGCGGCTGTGTGAGAAGGGGCCTCATTATATCATGTGCTGAATAAGAGACAAAGCTCCTAACAGAGCCCTCCTGTCCTTTTAATGGTTATTAGGTTTTCTGATCCTGACTGTTTTCCTTAGATGAGGTAAGCCATGCTAATATTTTTGTTCCCACTGAAAGTTTCTAGTTCTCAGATAGCCTTACTTTCTCTCTCCCTTTCTACTTTTAAGGAAATAAACATACAAATGAACAAAATAAAATAACATATTTTGTAGGTTCTAGACACAAATATATCCTTTTCTTTTTCTCTGTTTCTCTTTTCTTCTCTCAGAGCTATGTTTGTGTGATCTGCTTAAATCCTTACTCATTACTACAAAAAAGAGTTTCTTAAAAAAGGTTTAGTCAATGTCCCCATGTCCCAGGAGCTATCCTAGGTTCTTCACTCAACTGAAATTCAAAACCAACTCTAATACTCTAGTGCCCCTCTATGAACACTTATACTGATGTCAGGCCTTGATTCCTGTAGTTTTCCAGAGTACTTGTGGGTATAAAATTTGTCAGGACTTCAGTTCTAGACCAGCTCATCTCTAGATCATTTTTATTCATATGAAATTCAGTCCCAGAAGATGTATCTGAAGAAAAATACCATTCCACTAATCCATCTCACCTTCCTCCACCTTTTTAAATGAGCCTTACTCCCAACATTCCTGTATCAGGTTTTCTATAACTTTGCTGATTCCTTGTGTTATGCCCATAAGTCTGAAAAGGAATGGGTACTAAATTGGGAAGGAAACAGGATGGTACACTGTAAATTGTAAGACTCTAGGAATGTAACATTCTCATTACATTTGCATCCCAAGCAGCATCAGTAAGAGATGGTCTTATTTGGAATAACAAATCATAGATTCCCTTTGACTATATTGGTTCTTTTTCCTTTGACTGTGGAGATTATGGCTATAGATCTATTGAACAAATCTTTGCAGAAGCTTACATACTTGGCAAGCCTGTAGAGAGAGGACATATGGCCTGGATTCACTTGACTGCTAATTCATGTACTTTAGGCATCCTAAGGTTTCCAGATGACACTACGGAACGGCATGAACCTTTTGTACCTCCTGTGTAATGTCCACCGGTTCCATGTGGAGGCCCTCTAAACTGGGAGAAGGTGCCAATGTGTGAGTAATCAAATTAAACTCTGGGAGTTAAGGGAGAAGAACTGAATCCTACCTAGATCTCTGCTGTGTTGACATCTCCATCTGAGCTAGTCACTTTAGTCTCCCTTTGTAGTCACAGAAGAGTCGTCTGATCAGTTTTAGTTGTCCAACTGGGATGAGACAAATGCTGAAAAAGATTAATCACACTCTAGTAGTGCTTACTTTTCACCGGTGACTATATAAGCTGCCCAGATGATTACCTCAGATTCATAGAGCTTGAACAGTACACACCTATTTTCAGGGATTTCAGGGGAATACCATGATAAGCGATTGCAAATAAATGTTGTCTCCTCTTCTCTTCTCTTCTCTTCTCTTCTCTTCTCTTCTCTTCTCTTCTCTTCTCTTCTCTTCTCTTCTCTTCTC
>JAWLRI010000888.1:0-125944 GCA_034781795.1 Crypturellus tataupa
GAGCTGCGGGGAGGCGGGCGCGGAGCGGCGGGGGCTCCGCTGGCCCCGACGTGGGGTTGAGCCCCGCGCACGGACCTGCCTCCCGCGCGGGCGCAGCCGCCCGCGCTGCTCCTCACGCGCCGCCCCGTCTCCCCCTGGGAACTGCCTGGAACTCGTTTGCGAACTCGTTGCTTTACGGAAGGATTTTAAAGCAAAGGGGAGACTGTCTTCTCCCGCTGATGTTTCTGCAACGTCGGGGTCTGCTCGGGGCTCTGCACTACAGAGCCACAAGGAGAGGGGATAAATGACAAGATAAATGGTGTCGTTCCGCGCGGCGCGTCGTTATCGGGGCAAAGGGAGTCATCGTTTCGTTTGCTGCTTCTATGGTTTTTTGTCCTTCATGAATTAAACTATCCCAGGAGAAAAGAAAAACAGCGACTCCCGAAGACGCCCAGCACCTGCAGCTGCCGCTCACCCGCGCGCTGGAAACGCCGCGCGTGGAGAGGCTGCTCCCCCGAGCGCCGGCGCCTGCGGGAACCCCCGTCCGCGGCAGAACCCGGGCGCGCGGGGCTGCTCCTTCCCGGGCGCCGCCGCCTGTAGGGACCCTCCTCCTGCTCCACCAGCCCCAGGGAAGGGAACGAGCCCCGGGAGCGGCCCCAGCGCGCTCCTCGGAGCCGCCGGCCAGTCCAGGCGCTTCTGCGTGCGCGGGGTCTTCCCGGCGCCCCGCAAATCGGGTCCCCTCGGAGCTGTCCGGAGCGGCCGGCAGCTCCATCGTCCGGTACGTCCAGCCCCCCAGCTGTCCCGGTCCCCACTGCCACGATGTGGGCCAAGCGCCGCAAAAGGAAATCTAAAGTGTTCTGACATCATCAGGAAAATAACATTTTTATTTTTTTTTTTTTTTTTTTTTTTTTTTTTTTTTTTTAAGTCTTCCCTGAATTAGATATTTACATTGCTCTAAAGAGAAAAAAAAATAGCTTTATTCAGAAAAAAAAAAATGCCCTTGATATCAGCTCAGACAGTTATTGAATAACCAAGAACAAGATCGCCTCTCCTACCCAGCCACGAAAATACAGTGATAATAAATTAAAATACACATTTTATTTTCTCATTTGCTCTACGGACACACACAATCAGCAGAAGGTAGAGGTAAAAATTTCAAGAGGGAAAATCAAGACGCTGTCACCAAAGAAACTGATATTCCATAGAGCCACTAGCAAAATGCCAAGCCAGCGTGAGGCTCCTGTAAATATTTATCAAGTAGAATTCCTTATTTACAGGGCAGCGACGCAGGCTGCTGCTGACATGAAAGGAGACAGACGTTCACGTTAACACGTAAGTAGAAGTGCAAAAAAAAAACGGGGCCCAACGGTGCATTTTGCTTCACTGAGAAACGTCCCCTTCAGCCAGACGTCACACGACATTTCGCGACGTGCGTCTGGGCCGAGGGGCACAGGAGGCGGCACTGACCCTAGTGGGGCACTAAGCACCCGGCCCGTGGAGGGCAGGAAGACGAGAGGTATCTGACACAAAATGCAAACTGGGGCGGGGAAGCGCTTGTCCAAAACATCAGCTAAGGAGAGAGAAATGGAACAGCCCTGGCGGTTCTGCAGCTGGCTCTTCAGCTGCTCCTTGTGCGTGAAGAGGAGCCAGGATCCGCGGTGCCGCAGCTTCTACCTGGAGGTGACATTTCACCCAAGGCCGGCACAACCTCGTGCACACGGGGGCCCAGCTTGCTGCAGCAGTGTCCCCCATTTGCCTTATTTCTACAGTGCATATTTTTTTTAACTACAGAAAGTTTTCGCCTCTCAAAGCTTAGGACACAAGTAGGCTGAATTTTCTATTCAAAGCCAACGCTTTGCCGGCTACGCCATGCGCCCCCAGGACACCGCATGCCCTTACGGATGTTCAAACTTACTTCATTCTACCTCGGGATGCCTCGAAATGCAATTTTAGTGCCCGCTGGCACAGCAGGATGAGGTGGCCACCCAGGCGCACTGTGTCCTGCTTGCCCAGAGCGTGTGACAGGCGGTTACTGCAGCTGTGCGGTTTGCACTGCAGAAGGCAGTTTTGATCCTGGTTGTTTTTCCAGGCACCCAGAAAACTCAGTTAATCCACAGACTGCAGCAGCAGCGACGCTCCCAGTGACATGATGCTGAGGAAGTGGGTTTCTACCTAAACAAATGGACAGGTTTGAACCAAGCCAGTGCCAGGGCTTCCAAGGAGGACTTGATGCCTGCGAGAAGATGCCAACGTCCTCCCCGAGCTTCCCATAAAAGCGCCAATAGGGACCAACCCCTCCACCCCAAACCAGCTGCTCACACTTGGGACGAGGTGAGATCCCTCACACCTCAACTGTAAGAAAACCCAATAGACAAAATCCCCCATGTCGTGGAGTGTCGACCCCAGTGACAGAGCGGCTTCAGTGCTGCCCCGTGGCCTCTCCCTCGCCCCTTCCCGCTGGTACCGCGTTGGAGGCCATGGCCAGAGCCGCACGGAGCTGCGTGACAGACCCGCAGTGACATGGCCAAGGCCTGAGTGTGACCAGAGGGCTCTGGAGAAGGGTGTCTGCCCCCGCAGCAGGGCAGCCCGAGCTCCCCGGAGCCTCCCGGGGCCTCCAGCAGCAGGGCAGTGGGAAGGTCCCAGATGAGGTCAGTCGGAGCAGCCTGGAGTGGGTCACTCGGAGCAGCCTGGATCAGGTTGGTCGGAGCAGCAGGATGGGTTGGTCGGAGCAGCTGGGATCAGGTCTGTCGCAGCAGCCGGGATTGGGTCACTCGGAGCAGTCAGGATCGGGTCTGTTGCAGCAGCTGGGATTGGGTCGGCCGCAGGACGTGCTGGGGCTGCCGGCACCAGCAGAGGGGCAGCTGCAATGCGGCCGGGCAGCGGGAAAGGGAAGGGCTGTGGGCCAGAGTGGCCGGCACCGCGGCTGGGACCTGCACGTCGGAATCTCCCACCTGCAGCTCTGCTCTCACCGGCCACGTCGCGAGGCCTCCCGGGCTCTAATCTAAAGACAAAGGAGACAAAATGGGTAAGTTTGGGATGGCAGAGCCGGCCCCACGCTGCATCGCACCCAGCGGCTCCTGCGTGGCAGCTGAGCACAGAGCAGCTCAAGGCGGCCTTGGAAGGGCACAGGAATCAGCAACACGAGCATCTTCCCTGGCTCCTGTTGCCTTGCAAAGCAGCATTTCAGACATGAGGGCTCCTAGCTTCCCCAATCAGATATTCCCAGCTCCCAGGATCATCCTGTGGGGCCAGAAAATCCTTGCTCTGTCATTCAAAGTTCCCGGTGCTGTCACTAAGATGAAAAATGAAAGCTCAGAAGCAACAACACATTTTTATTTATTTTACTCCCAAAGACACAACGATTCCCACCTGCCTGCCACTCAGCGCAGCTGCATCCACCAGAGCCCATCAGAGCTGGACCCCGCCGGCACCTGCCGTGCCGGTGCCTCTGCTGGGAAACACCAAGGGAAAACGGGAACGTCCCAGGCTTGGCGCAACGTGCCAGTTGCCTCTGGCTGCACCCCGGCTTTGCGGAGCTGCCTCGGAGGCTGCTGCAGGAGCTTGCAGGGAAACAGGCCACAAAGCGTCACCCATGCAGTGTCACCCACCCCCCTCCACCTCTGCGCCGCCCGGGGTGGACACTCCTGCTTGCCCGGCCTCCTCAGGGCCGAGTCTGCAGCTCCTGCATTTTTCAGTTCTTTGTCCAACTTCCCCTTTCCATCTTGCTAAGGTCAGGCTTGGCCGCTGGCAGCTCCTCCCGCAGGATTTCGGTTGTTCAGGTCCTTTGGCACCCGCTGCGGAGGGCTCGGTGCTAGCGGGGAGCTTCAATCTGGCATCCCGCATCCCTACTGCTGTCTGCAGACTGCTCGAGTTGGGTTTCACAGGTGCAGAGGGTGAGGCTCGGGCCTTGCCAAGGTGCTGAGAATCCGCGGGGAGCAGCTCCTCGGTGCTGCGGACACTTCCCGCCGCAGCCTGCACGGGGGCGGCCAGCGGTGCTGCTCGCTCCCCGGCTCCCTGTCCTCAGCCCGGGGCCCGGCTACAAGACGCCCAGGACCGTCAGTCACATCGGTGCCCAGCGCTGAGAAGCCACCGGAGCGTCCCAGAAATTATTCCGTTTTTTGCCATGTTACTCTTCCCGCTTTCGTCGAAGCCGGATGCTGCCCCAGACCCCAGTGTTTGAACTAGTGTCGGATGGACAAGACAAAATCCTGACAGGCTCCTTCTGGAACGTGGCTGTGGCCACCCAGCCTCTCAGCGCGCCGTGGAGGGCAGCTCCCGCAGCTCCTTCCTTTCCCTGTAGCATCCCCATATGTGGAGGGTTTTGCAAACCCTCTTTCCGAGCCACCAGCCCTCTCACGCGAGGGCACTCAGAAGTTGCGTTATGGCAAGCACTGCTCAAGGACACACAGGAGCGTTTCTCGCCACACACGATGGCTGAGGAGCTCAAAGTTCCCCACTGAAGGAGGTGCACGAAGGATTGCTTTCACATTGACCATGAGCTCCCCAATCTAGCTGACCCATAAGCCACAACAGTCTAGTGGTTTCTTTCATAATAACTGCGAGATTTATAAAGTCCTGCAGAGGGTTATGCCAGTAAACTTGCTTAGTGCTTCGATATCCTCTACTTTAAAATTGAAACCAGCTGCAAACACAGCAAAACTGGGCATCTTGGGGCTGTGTGTTCAAGGGAACACAGTTTGATTAATAAATAAATCAATAAATGAAGACCGCTGCGGCTGTGGGCACCCAAACCCAAACGGGTTTATATAAAATTGTCACAGTCCAGCCACAAACTAGACCTAAGAATGTAGGGGATACGTTTGCCCTGATGCTCCTTCATCTTGTCTACCATAACCCAATTAAAGATTTCACAACGTTTATGAGCAACAGCTGAGTACAATCTGCACTTGGAGCTTTCATTTACCTTACACTTTGGAGCAAAACCCAGGACTGGGTAGTAGCAGGGGCTGAGTTTGGATCCTTTGGAGATACCAAGGTGGGTGGCCTGGATGGCAGAGACCCAACCGTTGGCAGATGGGCAACGACACGTCCCAGAACTGACTTTATGAGCTGAATTAACGCAACCTGCGCCCAAATCCATGAGAATGGAGCCCAAGAAGGAACGATGGAGGAGCTTGCTGATCCGAACCTGCAGCAGCTGCAGGCCAAAAGAGGCCAGAAGAGTTGGAGGGAGAGTCTGTGGAGATACCATGGCCCAAGGACGGCTTGGAGGCCACCAGGGCCGCTTGCGGGTCTCTCTTCCCTGGAAGCAGCGGCGCTGGCACCTCTGCACCGCCCACCCAGGAGCCCATCCTGACCCAAACTCTCCTTGGGCCCCGGCACTCCGTCCGCCGCCACCGAAGGAGGCCGGGAAGAGCAAATCTGCATACGCACAGGGAGCCCAAGAGCGCCCCTGATAAAACAGGGCACCTCTCTCATGAAAACAGAAATGCAGAACGTAGCACTGCCAGCCGAGATGGTGCTGAACTCCTGAGAGATGCGAAGGGCCCGATGAGGGTGCAGGAGGTGCAAGAGCTGCTCCTCTTGCATTCCATCCAGGGGGTGCATAAAGTCTCCAGATCACTGACAGCACAACCAGATCGATGGAGGAAGGAAGACGTCACAGCCTGGAAAAGATTTCCACTGAGTGACTGAATAGAGAAGAGGGAAAACAGCTGGTTCCGAGCACTGCTTTCATAACCGTAACACGTGTGAGCAAGGCTGCACCTCCACCCAGCCGTTACGTGACTCTTCAGCAAAATTATTGTGTTGTCTATACTATCAACCTGCTGTCACAGGAATTATGGTGATTTCTCCATAGAGAAAGATTTCTCTATGAGTAGGCCCAGAAAGAGGATCAAAATCACTGTCAACGTTACCTGAATACGCTCAGGCTGGTTTCATAAATGAGGAGGCAGGAAGGACAGAATGGGAACTGTGTCAGGGATTTATTTCTTGCATCTACCTGGAAGGCATCTTGGGAGAAAAAGGGTAAATTTGGGATTTCTGCAGATGCTCCTGACCTCCCTCCCTCCTTCAATCAGGTAACAGTGCTCGATTCAAGCGGACATTTCCTTTGGCACCTTTACATTCTCCGCTATCAAGCAGCCATCACCAAGGCCTGAACAACACCAACAAAACCAGCAAACGACGTCCTCGCTGGGCTCGGGTCTGCGAACCAACCGTGGGCACAGGAAGCTTCCCACAGGGAACTAACTGTTCCTGGAATTACAGCTTCTCAGTTCCCATGAGAGGTCGCTCAACAGGTCTAAAAAACTTCCCTGGCTGTTCAGGGGAAAATGAGCTTCAGGGGTCCCTGCGAATCTCTTGAGAACGCACCTGGCACCGAGACCCTCATTGCTACTTTTTCAATTTTAGGCAACCTGGTCAAATAGTCCAAGTGCTGGGTGTGTTGTGAGACGACAGCATAGCTATTCCCAAGCTTCTTTTTTTTTTTTTTTCCTCCCTAATATTCAGCTCCATTGAGCTTCCCTAAACAAATATTTAAAATCAGTATGCAGGACCTGGAGACAATTTTATTCCACCAAGAGCACACAAGTGACAGAACAGCCTGCTGATAACTCTGCAGATTTTCAAGGAAAAAGCACAGACAAGAAAGTTAAAAAAAAGAAAAAACAACCAAAAAAAACCCCAGCAGAACAAAACAAAACCTAAAGGAGACCACAGTTCAAATAACTTGAAAAATAAGAAAATAGGATAAGACACTGGTTACTTTGAGTTTCCATTTTGTCCTACCAAAATTTTTTAAAAATCATACAGCCCTTCGAAATATTCCTTTTCCTTTAAGCAGGAAAGCATAAAGGCTCATCACCTTGCCAAAAGGGTTTTAAAAATACACTGAATCTTGTTTGTTGCATATTCACATATTTCCCATAACAAATTCATGCATATAAAATTCTGGAAACAGAAGGAAATCCCGCGTCACCTTTTCAACACAAAAAGCCTGCAGATTTTCAGCTTTCTGTAAACAAGCAAGCAAGGCTTCCAAAGCTTTAAAAACCTGGGAATGCTGAAAATGTCTACAGTTCCTCTACTCAAGTGTTGCTCCTGGGCAATGCGATAATATTCATTAAAGAAGCCATTTCTCAGCACACAGCACATGTTGGAGTTTCGCAGCACAGCTCCCCCGAAAACAAAGCTCCCCAAAAAATTAAGAATTGAAGCAATAACCCGAGATACTTTTGCCTTCCTTTTCATCCCATCAGTAACCAGAAAAAAAAGTAAAGATTGACATTATATCCTTTCCAATAACGCGAAGCATGATGCTTTATTTTCCAAATCATTAGCATGCACAAGAATGACCTCATGGTGAACAGATGCACTTGGATATGGCAGTGATTAGATCAGTCCTCTCAGCAGTCAAGTGTGCCCATTTCAATTAACCCTTTGAAGCACTAACCGCGGGGCTGCAGCACTGAAAACCAGCTCTGCAGCTTCTCCTCAAAGCCGAAATCTGCTCTCGTAAGCGTAAACTTGTCAAATCTCAAGCCTCCTCTGACGGAATAGTTACCTCTTTTCTCCTTCCCAGCACTGCCTAACATTTCCCTCTTCTCTGATTTGAGACCACTCTGGCTCCTGTTCTTAAATCGCAAGCGTTAATACTCTGCAGTCCACAGAGCTAATTAAAGTTGGATCGTTTTGCTGTTTGAGTGTGTTTAACAGTAATGATTTTTTGAGAGAATGTATCACCTAATTACCTTCTAAAGTTGGTGCACAGTTTGTTTTGCTGAAGAATTGCTTTTATTTTTTAGGCCAAGGGAGCAAGAATGGGGAAAGACTAAACCCCCCCCCCAACCTAAAAACGAGAGAAATCTGCAGAGGGAAAGGATAAGAATAATTCAATAGTGTTGGATTACCGAGGATTTCCTGGGTTGACTCTCATAGGCAGCCTAATTAAAATACAGCATGTAATGTACCGGTTAGCAACAAAGCTCCGCGCTCGCATCTTTTGTTCCTAATCTGCACATCCCCTAAATGAGTTCGGGGACGCCTGCTCTGCCTGCCAGCCTGCATCTGCACTGCCGACGGTACCGGGGACAGCCGGGAGGAGCGCGGCTCCGCCTGGGCAACGGGGCTGCTCCCGGGCAGGCGGCCGGGCACCGCAGCAGTGTTTGCGAGGCTGAGCCGGAGCGCGCTCGGAAACGCCTGTATCGCAGCTGAATCTGGGGGAAACCTCCCTAGAGGCGGGAAGAGGAAGAATAAAAACACACTTAATTTAAATAAATGAATCCTTGTTAATAATACGGCAATCAGGTGTGTCATAAGCAGCTATATATTCACAGCACATCACAGCCGCGACTGGCTTTTCATGAACCACTAAAACCAAGGTTAATTTTAATAAGAAGTACTCTGACTCCTCGGCATGAGGAAGACTACCTGAGACACATGGGAAAACAGAACATTGGCTGAAAAATACAGGGCTGATACAATTCGAGAACTGAAAAGCAGTTGATCCGTTTCCCATCATTAATAGAAATGAGTATCTATCTACAAAGATCTGTATCTACGCAAATTGATTTGTGCGAGTTCCGTACGAGGTGGTTCTTTCTTTTAAACTGAAGATCTTACAGCTGAAGCAAAGATCAAAACATGCCTCAACTCCACCGGGGTGCAGGCGCTCGCGCTGCGAGTTCAGCTCATGCTGCAGGATGAGCATCATGAGGACAGTGGCGGGGGTTTTTCAGACGCTGGTTAGGACCAGGCTGGGGCCAGAAGCAAGGGCTGCGGTGCTGAAGTTACTCGTGCCTCGTTCGTGGCGTGGTTACCTTCTAAAACGCAGAAGGAAAATGCTTTGCTCACTGTGTTTGACTTGCAGCGCATCTCACGGTCTTAAATTGCTTTTACAAAAGTCTCTGCTTGGGACGGCCCTCGGCAGAGCTTCAGCATGAAACTGGGAGCAGACGGGTGCAGGAGATGCGGGGATGTTTCTAAATTCCCAAGCCCACAGCTGAGCTTTTTGTCTTTGCCTATGTTTGTTCAGAAAGGAATTATGGATTGATAGCTTGGAGACAACACATACGATACAATTTGGCCTCCAAAACTTTAGTTTTGTTTTGAGCAGGAGCCAAAACTCCTAACCTCAGATGTTTGGAAGTACAAAAAAAAGCCCACAATCTGGTTGTGAAAAGTTTTCCTCTATGGAAAAAAAAAATCCATAAAAATCATATTAAAATATGTATTGTTTGACAGTGTTCTGAATAACTTAAGCAGCTAACGGTGAACTTAGCTTTTTTTTTTTTTTTGTATACAAAATATACTGCACAATTTGGAAAGCATGATCAAAATTTGGAAAGACCCCTGCGTTACCAAATCCATCTGTCTTCTGTGGCTACACGGAGTTTGATTAGAACAAGATCACTATGGGCTGTGGTAAGAGTGTGCAAACAAGAAAAGAAAAAAAATACGCGTCAAGCAAAACCTTTAGAATATACCACCATATCTATATTTTTATTTGCTGACGGATAAATTAATTCAAGTGCTAGCAACACCGGGCAGGAAATCTCCATTTCTATTGAAATTGATAATTTTCTTTTCTTTTCTTTTTTTTTTTTTTTTGTCTCCGACTTTTGGCAGCGTGTATAAAAGAATTTAATTCACAGCTGTTCTACTTTTTAATGTAGAAAACATTAATCAAAGCTTTAAGTTATAAGCTCTTCTCCCGTTGTTCGGTATTCCAGTTCAGCACAGATCAATAGGGGCCATCCCTGCGTTTCTTGACGCCTCTCCAGGAAGCGGGGCGCGATTATGTAAATGCCGCTGGCTCCGCTCTCCTCCCGCCTCCTGCTTATCTCCAAAGCCTCCTGCCCGCGGCCGGCTCCGGCGCGCGGATACCTCTTATCTCGGAACAAAGCGCGCAGAGCTCGGGGCTCGTGGCCAGCCCCGGCAAACAATGACGCGCCGCGGATTTTATTTCTGAAGTGATTTATTTTTGTAAATTTAATTTTGCCCCCCCCCCTTTTTTTTTTTTTTGTTGTTGCAGTTTAGATGGGAGATATTTGCTAGCGGGGCTAAAAAGAAAGCGAGCAGATGTCCTGCAGCATCTATACAGGTTTGGAAGAATCTATTAAACAATCCAAAAGGAATATCAGGAAATAATTAGAAAGGGCCAGTTTCACCCAATGAGTGTAAAAAGGGGATTAGGGGCTCTTTATGCAAGAAGCCAGTGTACAGCAACCTGCCACTTCTTTGGAAGACGTCAACAACAAATCTGGAGGGTACTAGAAACCTGCATTTCAGAGCAAGCGCTTCATTTCAGAACATATTTATTTGAGCTTAATCAAAACAGCCCAGTTCATACCTCAGTGACGATTTAAAAACGTGGTAAGACGCGTGGGGAATAAACTCACAGGCTTTCACATTCAATTTCCCTCTTTCAATAGGGCCGGTGAATGACCATTAGCATAAGTGGGTGCATAGACACGTATGTGAATGCATAAATAAAAACACACACACACACACACACACGACCACACACACATTCAGAAAAAACAAACCAGGTTCTAAATGCAGTGCTGGAGGGAAGTCTGAAATTTGCAGAAAGCATCAGCAGACCACGCTGCTGCCGTGGTTTTTGAGGCGAACGCTCTTCTTACATTTCTTTTGCATTAATCCCTGACCCTCGTATCTCAGCAGCATAATCCCCATTTAGCATTAGTAGCAACGGCTTCTACTGCGAGGAACTATTTCTCGATAAGTAAGCACCAATTCAGGCGCAGCTTTTGAACAGCGTATTCCCAGCTCAGCAAGAAGCCCGCGCTCCTGAATGAGCCGGAGCACATTACTGCGGGAAAGTTCATTAACCTTGCTAGATTCGGGGGTTAACAGGATAGCTGAAGAAAGGAACTGAGTGAATGGCTCTGATGCAAAACAAATTAAAATGAATGTCATCATTCCTTTTGATATTCATTAGTTGATTCAGGGGAAGAATGGTCGTCTTAAATTTGCAAGCATTTATCTACAAAAAACAGGTGTACATCTGCTGCTCAAGTGCTTCTTAGCGCGAAGGAGAAGAAAAACGAACAGAGACTCACCAGTTCCACCGAGGGAGTAGCTAGGAGAGGGAGAAAAGACCTGAGCGGCAAAATCTTCAAATGTCATCACTTCTTTATGGTTCTGGATTATTGCTTCAAGATACAGTGCTCTTTCTTCATAACTGCAAGAGCAGGTTAAGGAAATGCATACAAAACACAGTGAAGTTACACGTGTCTGAGGACAGCACAGAAGAACACACTGAAAACACACCCCGCGCAAGGAAAAGAGCACCCCAACATTTCATAATATTGCTTAACACTTCTGGACATGGCCAGTGAAAACACTTTAATTGCTTGAAATTATGAACAATGTCTTTATCACCAAAAGGGACCGACTCAGGAGATCCAGCGCGTTGGCAATGTCACTGCTGGTAAAGGCCGAGTCTGGCGACTGTCGGCTTTTTTAACCCCTACACCAAACTTACCACAAAAAACAATGCACTTTGGAGTAATCCTTGTCCACAAGATCTGTGTCACTATAACCTTCAATACCAGAAAAAAATAATTAGAGGCAAAATTAGAGGAAAAAAGAAAACACATATTTAATTATCACTGTACTTAAAAATACATATATGTACGGAGAGCAATAATTCCTGGAAGTGTAAAATTTCAGTTAAGGCAGATGCTAGAAGGTGTCGTCTTCTGAATCCTAAATAACTGATACAAATTGGAGCGGGAGGGAAGGGAAAAAAAAAGAAGAAAAAAAAAAGAACTTGGGTGCAGTGTTGTCTGCATAATGCAGGCAACAAAGCCCTCCACAATCAAGACTATTGCCTTTTAATTAAAACGCGGCAACCTGGAACACACAGCATTCAAATGTGTAATCAAAAACCAGTCACCAATAAAACTTACAAGCGTAACAAGCTGAAGCAACTTTCCAGCTGTCTTAATAGGACCCCTGCTTGCGGCAGCTTTTCAGCGCGGAGAAAGCCAAGCTTTTCCCTTTGTCCGCAGCTTCTGTTTTCTCAGAAGGTGAATCAGACACTTCCAATAACAGGATAACGCCTGAAACAAATCTCCAATAGACTGGAGAGCCCCATGTATGACTTTATGAATCAAGGCGCTTGGGAGCCCCTATGACATCTCATTTCCCTCATTTAAAGCAAAAAAAAAAAAAAAAAAAAAAAAAAAAAAAAAAAAAAAAGAAAAAGAAAAAGAAAAAAAAAAAAAAAAGGAAAAGGAAAAAAAGAGTTTTCAAGCTGTAGATCTGCATTTGCTCCTTGGGAGTGTGACTGAACATGGGGGAAATGCCCGTTTTCCCTTGGACAGCAGGAGAGCTGGAGCAGCACCGGTGCAAACCCCACACAGGAGAGGCTGCACAGTGACTGTGACCCACTGACAACTGCTCTTGGGCTAACCCTGCGGTGCCGTTTGTGGCTTCTCTTGCACCCCAGAACACATATGTATATACATACGTTTTAATTTCAGAGCATAACGATGCTTACAAAAGCCACATGGTGTTTGTAGGAGCCTAGATAAGGGGATAAACAGGGCATTCTGGTCTTTGGCTTGCAAGTTCCTACGGCCGCTGTGTTAAAAAAAATTAAAAAAAAACCCATAAACATAAAAATAAAAATAATAATAAAAATAAGATTTTAATGTTAGGAGAGGCAGATAGATAAGTGGTAAATCTTCCTACAAACTTCCTGTAGACATCTCAGGAAGGAAAATAGATACTGAGCATCACAGCACTTGCACCTGCCGGCAGCGCTATTGACCTCCCCTTTTTTTATTATTTTTCCTTTTTTCCCTGCATTTTCCTTCTCCATTCCATGGCCGGCTGGACCCGCGGTGCCCGGGGCGGCGTGAGGAGCAGCTGCAAGCGGCGCTGGCGGCATCGCGCGAGGGAACGCGGGGCTCGGCCCTGGCCGCGCTCCGTCGCCGGGTCCTGCGCGGAGACGCCCCGACGCCGCACGCTGGCTGCCGGGGCCGGCTGGGGGCTGCCGCCCGTGCAGCAGCCGGACAGCTGGCGGTCCTGATTAACTAAGCCCCGCTTAGCCACAGGGTTCGGGTGTCCCCCGAGAGCGGCGCATAAATGGAGTTATGCTGGACATTCAAAGGAGCCGATCAAAAGCAACCGCTTTTAATATGTATGGCAATTTGACTCCCCTTTTGAATGGCTGGGTTATTTTACGTTTGGTTTCTGGCAAGGCAAAACTCTGGACAAAACAAAACGTTTTTGGAAGGCACAAACATTTCTATTTAGTTGGTGTTCCACAGGAAGTAGCGAGGCATGAGCTACTGGCCAGGAATGCGCATGAACGTGCGACATGAAGAATTCAGCTCAAGTTGGGATATGATAAGCAAACCTCAGTAGCTGAAAATTATGACTTCTTACAACTGTTTTATCACTTCATCTATTATTCTCACAGTTCAGCCATCCAATGTAAATGCATCACTAAAATGTTGAGATGAACTATCCAGAACACACCTCTGTGCCTTGCTGCAGTCTCTAGGATGATCTGTGAAGCACTGCTATAAAACACACTGAAGACATTCTTCTAGACTGAAAAACTAAAATAAGGCCCAAGGTAGAATGAGAAACTATGCTGTGTATCAGCAGGCACAGAGCAATGAGCAGAGACCTCAGCTGCTAGAAATCAGCCCAGCTCCGCTGGCAGAGCCTCCCTTGCACAGAGTCCACCTGTGCGCAGCAGAGACTACTCCTGCTATTTCTCTAGATTCATATTCTAAGAGAAAGAAGGATCTTCTTAAGAGACTGCTGTGAATAGCAAAATCAAACGGAGAAATGTAGTTTCTGAAAATACGGCAGAGCTGTATGCGGAGACTCTTCAGGTTCTTATTCCGCAGAACTAGACTGCTGATTAACGAACAGCTCACAAGAAGGATAGCTCAAATGCAATGAGCCCATGAAAAAAAAGAAAAAAAGAAGAAAAGAAGAAACAAAAAAATACAAGAAAAAAGAAAAAAAAAAAAACAAGAAAAAACGAGAAGAGCAGAGAAGAGCAGAGTGGAGAAGAGGGATCCAACTCTGAGGGATTTCCATGCACATCCTACATGTCGTATAGATGAAAGGATCATGGCTGACAAGCACCACATTTAATATCTACAGCTACAGTTTAAATCACAAATATGTGGAAGAATCCTCAAAGGTCTTCCCTGCCTGGGCTCTCTAGCTGAAAGGAGTCAACCTAGGGATGAGATGTGCCCCAGTTGCCCTCTCTGGACATACCAGAAATGATGATGTATTTAGGAAAGGGGAGAATGCAGAAAACAATTTCTCAAACTGAGCCTGAAAATTTTTACTTATTAACTCTGTGATGGGCACAAGCAGAAATACCAGATGCTGACTGTGATGGTCAGCATTCCTCCTCAATATCACTTTCAGAAAATGAAACCATTCTGGCAACACTGATACGCTCTCAACAATATACAGACCCTGCTATGTATTTCGTTAGGCACAAGACAAAATTATCTGTGGATTTGCGAGTTTCCAGCAAGCAGGTCTACTTGAAGGAACGACAAATTCTTTAAACTTGGTGCCGAAAGCAATAGAGCCCATTTCACTGACCCACACTGTGGGTTTCCAGCTTCAGAGGTGCTTACGCAGGTGCCTACACCCTTATTCTGTAGATCAGGGAAGGAAAACCAATTTTGTAGTTATATACAGCCTTTTTCTTAGGCCATCTTAACTGATTGTAAGGCAGAGGAAATACAAGGTTGTGGTAAGCTTTACTGATTGTCCTATCAAGAATTCAGTGCCAAAGAGCTCCTGGTAGGCAACTTCTGGCAGCCGTCTGCATTAGTCATCGTATTGTTAACATACATTTAGTCTCCAAGCTGCGTAAGATGGCCTGCGGCTTTATCTTTGGATGTATCAGTTTACAACAAAGTGGCAAAAATAACACAGATAGCAGTTAGCTTGGCTCAGAAGCACTTGCTGAATTGCTATCACCCTGTTCCAGACTTATTCCAAAGCCTTAGGATCCCAATCCTGGTTTTAAAGACCACCAACTGGAAACCTCCAGTTAATTCGAACAGGGAGAAATGAAGCTCCACAACCCCCCGTTGCTCTGGGGAGTTCAGCAACAGCCTCTGGGTGTCACGACAAGCGGGGAACCATGTAGCGCCTTTCACCTGTGATGGCAGATCGAGCTCCGTCCCAGCGTGGTCACACAGATGCATAATTCAAATCGCTTTTTCCTTGTATACTGTGAAGCCCTATGTAATACACACTGAAAAGTAGCCTTGTTTCTTCTTCCTACAGCCAGCTATGAAGGACAACTAGAGAAGCAACGTTTAGCAGGTCCATTTCAGACCATTAAGACACGCACATCAATTGCCTGCCTCATTCTTGACCCATAAATGTATAGATTCTTCATTTAAAGAAGTGCCATTTTTAGCCACATTAGCCTTTCAACATCCTCTTAATTTGTAGCACACATGACAAAGACTGTTCTACAAAAAAGTTTTGCTCCTGCCACCAAGTTAGTAGTTTTGAAAATCAATATGAACATAAATGCTCAGGACTTACCAGAGTAAGGTAAAGCAGGGATCATAAAATTAAGATTAACATAAATGTGGTGATAGATAACTTCTAAAGACCTGGGCAGCCTCCCTACAGCCCTGAACACCCACACATACTGCACTCACTTTGCGGTAAGTAGTTTCAGCATGAAACTGAATATGCTCGATAGGGCTTGCCATCATTTATGGTCTAGTGACTGCCATCGCTGCATAAATTTAACTGGAAACTTTTGGGGGAATTCTAGTAACATATATCCTTCCCCCAACAGGTGCAATTAAGCTATACCCGGCAACAACTATGTGCTTGTTTGTTAACCCAAAGCATGCGAGACCAGAACTTCAGAAAGTGAAACATGCCTCGGGCTCATTAATGTAACCTTTAAGAATATGAGATGAGGTTGTAATTCTCTGACTCCCAGAGCTCTGCGTGAGACGAGAACACAGCTCACGTCCTTGCCCCGTGGCCTCGATGCCATCTGTTTGTCTCCCAGCCTGGGGGATTTCATGCTTGATGCCCTCCCTGGTGGGACCCAGGCTGGTTAGTGCCAGTGCTGCTGTTCCTCTTCCTCATCCGCAATGAGCAGATGATCCTGAGCTGCCAAAATCAAGGGATCAGCCTCTCTGGAGTGCAGCTTTCTTCTTCAGCATGGACTTACAGGCACCAGCCGCCCTTTTCTACTCTTACATACTATACTAGGGGGACTCAAGGGGAGGTTTTCCAGTCATAGGGAGTGCGTGAAGGCCAGGACATGTTCACAATAGACCTGCCCCTTGATGAAACCTGTGAGTTTTTGAGAGATTTCCAAACAGATTGCTAATTTAGGGGGCATTTGCCTTCTGCATCAGCATCACATGTTCAGTCTTTGCCCTTTTTTTCTCCCCATGCCAAGCAGGACTGTAAATTTTTGCAGGTTTATAACAGAACTTCGGTCATGACTGATGACAACTCAGCTTCAGATGCTACCATAATATATAACAAAAATGACTGGGATTTGCCTAAAAGTAATACAGCAAACTATTTCACAGCGTTTTTGCATTTCACATGGTTTGAAACCAACTCCTTGGGACTTACCAGAGCAGATGAACAGCATAATCATACAGAAAGTGCCCTGAGACAAAAAGCCCCATAAAAAGCCTATGCTCTCATGTGCTGACATGCTCTCTAGCATTTGCCCCTGGCTCTGGCCGGTCGGCAGGCAGGAGGAGCCCAATGTGTGCTGTGAACTGCCAGCCTGGCAGCAGGGCTCAGTGGGCTGCCCTGGGACATCAGGAATAGGCGGCACATTAGCCTGCCTGGTGCTTCAGGGAAGAACTTTGTATTTATCACGAGTAAGGCAGAAAACAAGATTTCGTCTTAATTCACTACTATTCTTCCTTGGAGGAAAGAAACCCTGGGGAGCAGATATACCACACCATTAGAAAACAATTAGCTAAGAGTAGAAGCAAGAGCACACTGACTTACTGTCCTGATATACTACAATTCAGTATTTTAATAGCATTCATGTTTATCCAGATTTCAGCTTTTTTGCTGCACCATAAAATATTGAAACAGATTAAAGCGATGGCATCATTGTGTATTACCGGTTAGGGCCGCAGAAGCCCTATGTGGTAAAGCTTTCTGGAAAACTGAAGCACCGAGAAGCTGCTCCTACTAGCTGCAGCTACTCCTGCTGACTTGGTTACACATTTTTGCTCGTTGATTCCGTGGGGCATCCTTGCTCTGGCGTCCTGGCTGCTTCCCCCCATACTGACACCCCATGGAACTTGCTCTATACTCCAGCCACCCACAGATGCCTCCAGGGCCTCGGCAGCTGAGGGCGGAGATGTGCCAGCCTCGCTGGGGACACAGGCAGGACACCCACGGAGGGGACCTCTCCGGAGGCAGCTCTTTAGGAGCAGAAGACGATGCATGGGTCGTATTTTTCACGGTGATCGCTCTGCCACTGCGAGCACCCGGTTTTATCAGGGTGGGTGCAGCTGCCCATGCTCGTGCTCAGCAATTATCTGCATTGCACCACAACCCGAGGGATCATCAGGAGTGAAATAGCTGCAGGAAAGGTCGCCCGTTTCCCAGCAATGCTGTCCCTGTGCTTGGTGGTTGCGTTCGTTTTATTCAAGTACTAACAAAATGCACCTATTTCAGTAACTCCGCTAATGAGCTGTTACTTTTGGGCAGCTTCAAAAAAAAGGGCAAAGTTACAAAGGTTCAATTATTTGTCATTTTCCTATGCCTACCAGTTCCTTCAAATTGGCTGCCTGAACACACAGAATAATCTTCTCTCCTCAGGCTACTCCTGTAAACCACATACCAGTGAGACTACCTGCCCTCCCAATTTTAGTGTCGTCTTTGCCACAACATATATACGCGACAGGGAATAGAGGTTCCTTTTGAAAGCCAGTACAATAGTATTTTTGGTTCATCAAGAGTAGCAGTTAGGTTACAAGTTGCCCATACTGCCCTCGCAGTGGGACGGTAAAATTCCCCCCAGTTTTTATCAAGCAAATCTTGACAACTCTCACGCAGGACTCTAGATATGGGACTGTGCATCTATGAACTTCCCAACGGGATAATCATTTCAGAGGTACCATTCATTTCAAATGGTTGCAGAAACAACAACTTATGAAGGAGGACAGTGCACTGCCTTCACAAATTGAGGCTGAGTACATACAGACCAAATAACTAAACTCAGATGTGGTGTACGTGAAGGTGCAGCATGGAGACCTTGTGCACTGATGTGCACAAGGAATTTACTGCTTACCCACAGCACCGCGAGCCTTAATCAGTCCCAGTGTGACTTCAACTGCTGGATTGCATGTTCTAACGTGGAGAAACGGGATCAGTAAATGCTCAGTGGCAAACATGAACACCATATCCACACAGACACATTACTATTAAACTTCCTGAGTTTTCCAAACAGGACAGCTACATCCAAACTTGGCTCAGGGCAAGCGTGCCAAGGACCATTTCAAGTGCCAGGACAGACCTCAGAGCCTGACAGCATCCTGGGTTCATATGATTCACTAGGAATCCTAGTCCAAAACATCGTACTTTTTAGGAAGGTATAGAAAGTCTGATGCAGATGGGGAGTATTATCACTACTGTTTTACAGAAGAAAAATATACAGAAAGACTGCAAATTTATACAGGATGATTTTGAGCTAGAGAAGGACATTTTTGGAGAATTTTTCAAGTATGAATGTATTTTGGAAGTATTTTAAAAATACTTCCACTAAGCGATCTATTTTAGAAACATAAAAAAAAAAAAAAAAAGTTTTTCTCTTTTTTTTTCTTTTAATAGGAACTTCATGCTATTGAATTGCAACACTTGCATCCTTTTTTGCAAAGCTAGGAATGGTCCCTTCCTCATAAAATAAAGCATCATTTTTGGCAGCAGTAACAAGACTGCAAAACGCCCAAAGCCTTTGATTAATCTTGGACCTCAACGGTCTTCACTTTGGACCACATACATGTGTTAACTGGGGAAGCAGGTTGAGGAGGAGCAGCAGAAACAGTTTTTCTGGCAGCTTATTGTTTGTGTCTGACAGCTGTTGGAAACTGCTTACATGCTGGAAATATTAATAGTCTTGATGGAGATAAGTGAGCCAGGGAGGCAGGAATGAGAAGTGCTGTTTATCACAGGGCTCTATATGCCTGCAACTTCCCCTGGACAAGTCAGATAATACAATTTGGCCATAGGAAACCCTCAGCAGACACAGAGGAATGTCTGTGTGGAGGCGCGCGCGGAGCAGAGCCGCAGCAGCAGCAGCAGCACATCGAGCGCGGGTGAAAGCGTCGCGCTGAGCGCTGCTCCCAGGGGCTTCGGCTGCAGCGCCACTTACTTTGTGATCTGCACACAAGGGAAGAGGCGACACTTTCCTCCCTCCTACAGCCCTTTTCCAGAGGCTTGTGTCTCCATCACCTCCCGATTAGATGGCTGCAATGTGCTATCCATGCGCATTTACCCTGAGGGCATTCGGGAACTAAAGCTGACACACAGCGCAGCTGTCTGCTTATTAAGCAACAACCTCTGCTGGGAGCACATTTAGCTGCTCACTCGGCATCGACGTTGGCTTCCAACAGTGAAACTCCAGGTGGGAGGTGGACAGACAACGGAGAGGCGACGGCGCACGGATCCCGAGCAGCCTCGGAAGCCTCCTGGGGGATCTGCTGCAGGGATCACCTGGAGCAGTTGCCAGCAGGAAAAAAAATATAAAGCACATTCTCCCTGGCTCCAGGAGCTGACATTCCCGGCTTTCACTAGGACTTTCAGGAAAGGGGCAGATTTGATGGCAGGGTCTGTGAGTTTAATTAATGACCTCAGCTGATGATAAGAAGCTGTCAAGCAGCTACTTGCAAGTTATAATTTTGTAATTGCAATATAAATAAAAAAATAGCCTAGATCATAAGAAAGAGGCTTCCAAATATCCCCATAAATTTGCTTTTCTATTCTGGTCTTTACACATATGAGTGTGCACACACAAAGACATACACACACACACTTCTCTCCAGGTAGACCCATGTGCGTGTATCCTTTTCAGTTTATTTTACCATTACTAAGCTAAAATCATCACCTCCAAATGCAAGCATATTCTCCTAAAGTCTGAAACCAGAAAACCACTACACTGCCTGAATTCAAATACCTCCTCAGCTCTATGTAGGTAACATGGCTTAAAAGCAGAGAAAGGTCTTGCAGCCTTTCCTTAGAGTCTGTATTTCAAGCTCTACCACATTAATATCAAAGCGAATCTGGAGTTAGGGATCCTCCTGGATAATGACTTGCTCAAAATCATAAAAAAAAGAGCTTACCAGTAATAACCTGTGTTGTCCTTTGAAAATGAATCAAGCAGGGACAGGGGAAGTACAGACAATCACAGCTCCGTAATTCACCACTCACTTGAGAACTGCTCAGCCGACTGGCAAGGTAACTAAAAACCTTGCGAGATACTTAGGTCTCAGTAAACTGGCAGTCAGGGTTTGTCTTAAGATTACATCTGAATCATAAGGGAAAGCAAGCAAAGTTATCAAAATATTTTCTCCCACACTTTGTGTCAGAGATCTGGAAAATTTATTGTTTTGGAGTCCAAAATGGGATAATAACTGACAGGTCAAACATGACTGAAAGGCTCAAAGCACAGGAAAACCTTACAAAAGCATTTTGATACCTGCCCAGGGGATCCTGGCTGTGCAAGCGCAAGTCCTCCGGCTGCGACACTGCAGGTGTGGGCGCGGGGTGGTGGGAAGGGGCTGGCGGGGAGGCCGGCGCGGTGCTGAGGACAGCTCCCTCCCGGCAGCTGCTCCAAAGCCTCCCTTCCCCAGCCCCTGGAAACTTCCTCTGTTTTTCCTTAAAGCAGCCCTGCAAGGATGCGGTCCTGCTGTAGAAGTGCTGCCGGCTGGGACGACAAAGGGATGGGGGAGCAACTGGCTGCATGCTCAATAAATAAAAACTTCACTATAATATGTAAAAATGCCTTGTTGTACTTTGACCTTACCCGTTAAACACATTCCACCCATTTCTACACCCGAGTTCTCCCTGGCACCGCAGAGGCGCTGGGGAGCCATGCAGCAGGATGGTCAGCAGAAATCTGCATGCTCTTAATGTTCCTATTGCCCCATTCGTGACGTGGGGAAAATGGGGGGAAAATATATGCAGCTCTCACTTGGGCTTTTTTTTTGCTGTTAAGAATAGATGTAACAGCAATGTTAAAACACTATTTTTTTTAGTCTTGATTTGCTTGAATTTAAGAACGAAAACAGCCACAAAAAGCTTTTAAAACGAGCAAAATGAAAACGGTTTTCCTTATTTTTAATAAATAGAAACAAAATTTGTAATTTGGTTAAAGGTAGTGTTTTCCCCCACTAAGAGAGTAGTGAGCTGTCTGTTACAGCCACCTACATGACACAAACATCACCTTGATGGGAGAACCTGTGCCGTAAATTGCAAGAGTTCATTTATGCACACGCACTAAGGGCACCTTGTGCCTCACCCGCATCTCATGGGCTCGTGATTTCTCTTTCAAAAAAACTCTCTTTGGTCAAGGAAACCATTTTTCAGATGAGCTTATAATCACATGTTTTCTCCCTGCTAAAGATTTATAAACCACCACTGCCACTTTGATAAGAGTATAAGGACTAGGCAGCTGTCACCAGAACAAAATATAATTACACCAAATAATTTTGCCCCTTGCAGTTTATTAGGGATCTTTTCATTATTCCTTGGACTAACACTAAATAGCTCAGCTTTAGGCCTATTATCCTTGATAATTCACATTCATTACAATCAGGAATAGGTAACGGCAGGGCTCATTATCACTTCCATTAGTGGTGCCACCGCTTGGGCGACGCTCAGCACCGAGCGCACTTGTTGCGGCAGAGCCCCACGTGAGGGAATTGCTCTGCATGGGAGGCTGCAGAGGAAGATCAAGTTAAAAGACCATCACCCCCAAATCAGAGGAAAGGGCCTGCTTTAAGTGAGTAGGAACTGGAGGGCTGTGATGGTCGCGGCCCGACACCTGGTGCTCTCAGCCCTGCGCCCTCCTTGGCAGCTGACAGCGGCCGCCGTGCCAGGTGGCGGCTCCTCAATGCCACGAGCTCGTCATTGTAGGGTTAACAAGGAGTCCGTGCAAATCTGTCATTCAGGCAGCACACTGCGCCTTTTGTGGGGCGCCAAACAAAGTCGCTTAAAATCCATTAAATTAAAATACTCTGCTCACGCGCCCCCATCGCAACAGGTAGGGCAGGAAGGCGCCTTGTGCGCACAGCGAGACCCGTGTCCTGCATCCCAGCATCCGCGCAGCCTTTAAAGCAGGGCTTTTTCTTTCCCCCTTGAAGTGCCTTGATTCCCCTTTGGCTTCCCAGTTCGGCCAGGGTAGATGCAGGGATGCCTCTGGGGTTCCTCTAAGCAGTAAATCAAAATGCTGCTGCATGCTTAGGAAATCAGGGGGGTTCTTTTTTACTTACCAAGCTGGGGGGAGGGAGAAAAAGGAAAAGGAGCAAAGCTGAAAATGTGAGCGGTTCCTTCAGCAAGAGGTAAGGAAATGCGATCACTTCACCACCATGAGGTGCTCTGAAATGTTCTGCTATTTCTAAAAGTAAAAAATAAATTCTTTCACTGGGTTTTGAGTAACATAAGTTGGTCATAGAATTGTAATTGTGGGGCAAGAAATGAGTTAAAGAAAGAGCTGTATAATTCCAACTACTTGTACATATAGGAAGAAATTCAATTACATACAAAAGGGCATTGAAAACCCAGCAGGCTGGACAGAAAGGCAGATGAAATGCAATGAGAGCTCAGAAGAGCAGGGCTGTGAGGCTGCATTTTTACATTCAAAGGTATTAAAGCATCCTTCGGCACAACATGCAGGCTGCAGTTGGGGTGTGAAAGACCTATGAACATCACAGAGGAATCCTCAAGCCCCCAAGAAAAGGTCACTTGAACATGCAGACAATCGAGGTCACAGAAATACACAGGGAAGGCGGGAAAGTGCTGCTGGCAAAGGCTTCCCTGCCCTGCCCAAAATGCCTGTGTTACGGAGCATATATTTCCACCAAGATGAGTCTCAGCAGCTGATGCACAGAATGGAAACAGTTTGTTAAAACTGAAAATTAATCTGCTTTGAGAAGACAAATGAATGAGCTCGTATTGCTGCAGGGGAGCTATGAGAGTGGGGATGCTGCTGGAGAAGCAGAAGGCAAGTTCTGCTCAGACGGCCTGTGAGCTGATACGAGACAGGAGGTGGATAAAAAGAACTTGAGACAACTGTGTGGTTTCAGTCCCTTTCTCTACGGCTACCAAAACTGTGCAGGAGCCGCGAGTGAAAGAGCAAAGCCGCGCTGCTCTATACAGCCTGTCCCATCTGCTGGCGGCCAGACCTTTTCGACACCCCTCATTCTTCAGGCACAGCTGCAGCCGCCCTCCGCAGTCATCACTGATACCAAACTGGCTGGTACTTCCCCACAAGGAATATTCCTGCTCCCAACAATCTCCAGATGCCGATGCTGAAAACCTAAATACCTTGTACGCAAGATACTTGTCCACTGGGGGCCCAGGAGATCTGCTGTTAAACATAAATCCGCTGGATATAAAAGAAAAAGAACTCTGCCAGTGTTGGGGTTCGACAGCCATCATCAAGACACAGCCTGAACAAAAAGCTGGGAAGTTTTCATTCTTTTTGTTCTTGGTTTTCATTAAAATGCACCAATTTCTTCTTATTAACACCATTTCTTGAAGACAGTGCCCTTCTGGTTGAGTATCTGAAGTTCTTTGAAGTCCTCCACTGCTGAGTCATTTCGGATATAAAAGGAGATAATGGAGATCCCAAAGAGAAAGCGGGAGCGCAGAAGTTGAATATTTAATGAAGCATCAAAGTTGATGGAAGGCAATAGGAAAAAGATGGAGATGAAGGGGTCTACGGAGGGAGCTGCACAGCAGTGAGGCTCTGCGCTGCTGCCACTGCACCTCCTTAAAAAGAATTCCAGGGGCAGCTTCTGCAAGATTTCTTTCTTAATTTACCCTGGATTTCTACAGGTTTTTGTTAAGTAAGGAAATACTTCTCAAGTTATAAGCAACAATACCATCTTTTCAATTAAAATTTAATTTTGCATTTATGTAAGAGCAGAGTTTTAAACATTTAGTTCACTGTTTAATTTGCAACTTTACCTTTCTTAAATTGTACCTTTTTGAGAGCGTAGTTTTTTACTGCTCCAGAAATACAATAGGTAAATTTTCCAATTTTGAGCAGAAAGCTGTTCGGTGTGTTAAGAAACACTTTCCTACAATATCCCTCATTGCAGGGTAGTGCACAGCTACCCTCCAAACTCACCAGTCAAACTAGGTCTCATTAAGGGAGCATTTGTATTGCTAAATTAACCAGCAGCTACTAGGTTGGTCAAAAAACAATTTCCACTGAAAAAAGCTCCTGCACTATACACTAATACCTTCCATATTTATCTTTATGAATTCAGTGAACTATTACTTAGAAATTATTAACAGAAGCAGGATCTCAGGCAAAATTAATGGTTTTACCCCTGCTGAGAAAACAAAAACAAAAACCAAACCCTTACACGTGCAAATTTTTAAAATGTGACTGTATCACGATCTGCATCAATCCTCTGCTATCTGAACCTGAAGGTGTCTCTGTGAGCAGCCTGCAAAATTTCATCCATTTGCTGGAAAACATCCACAGTAGCAAAAAATGAGCCTATCCAAATAATTTCACTTGCTAATTAACTTTTGCAATACATTAGAACCCTGTCTTCAAGAGTTACCGTAACAGACTACAGTGCCTATTGTACCACCAAGCTTTCTTTTTATTCTAAAACTGAATTACACTGCTTGGTACAACAGCAGACGCAGTAACACGTAACTCGATTCTTTAAAATTAAATATCTGTTTTTTTTTTTTTTTTTTTTAACATCTACTTTCAATAGCTGTCTTGGCTTTGCCTTGGTGTTTACCAGCCAAGGCACACTGCTAGCTGATCCTCATGCAGAACACCATTAATATTATCGCATATTTATATTATGCTACCTTGAACAAGGTTTAACTACAAGGGTATTAGAGGCTGCCTATATGAGGCAGAGCCTCTTCTGCAGTTCAAAACAATGACCAGCACTTCTGAATGAAAAGAGAGAAAGTGAACATTAGCACATCAAAGGGCCCTTTCTGAAAGAAGAAAAATTGCATGATGCACACTTTAATCTTTCTGACAATCTATGCATGGATTGAACCGAATTCCATTTTTCACGCAAATGTGAATGCTTGATACAAGGACATCTTTACTGACGGCAAAAGAAGAGCACAGAAAGATACCCTAGTGCCGTCTTTGAACTTTCAAAATATGGATTAACACTCAGTAACGTTTAGAGTGGCACCTTCGTTCTCTTAATAAACCCAAATGATGTGAAGATACATAAACTGAAACGAATACAGCTATTAAAAACTGTGAAGTATTTTTATTCTAAAATGAAAGAAAATGGAGACATTACTAGTAAATAGAATAAATATAGTATTAAAAAAAAATCTGTCTCTGCAGAAGACTTGTGTCTGTCAGCGCTGAGAAATGCGCACTTCGGAGCGCTGCTGTTCCTGCTCCGCAGCTGCCGGCTCCACGGAGCACACAGGGAACCGGCCCCAGGAAACAAGGTGACACTCAAGAGCACTGTGGGGACACAGCACCAGCACACGTCTGGGCATCCTCTCCATCAAATAATTACTCTTTCAGCACAACACTTCATACCTGTCAACTCTGATTACCCCTTTTCCTCTAAAATGAAACTTTGTTTTGTTCTATTTATTTTTTTAAAAGGACAGGCTAGGAAAGGAGTATTGATAATTAGAATATATTAAGTCTATTTTGTCAGCGGCTACACACCCCAAACATGATACAGCACCTTTGGAGGATCGCTCTGGCAGAGCAATTATCGGCCACACGTGCAGACAAGCTTGCGCTTGCCTGCTGCTGACGGCCCGGGGCTGCATCGCAGGTCTGGAAAAGAAAGCCAAAGGGAATGGCTGCAGAAGGGAAAAGAAAAAGCATGAAAGAGCAGATTTTTCTCCCCTTCTTCGTTCCTTAGCATATTCTCTCTCCTATCAAGTTTTTAGCAAGGCTTCCTGCATGTTTTTTTGGGTGAAAACAGGTTAAACCACGAGCCCACCTGCTTGCCTAGGGCAGGAGAGGCACTGGATGAAACGGTGTCTGAGTGTTTTCTTCACGCAGACAGGGACACGTTCTCACAGCTACTAAAGGCATGTCCCCATTTTATGGACAAACCTTACGAAATGCGCATGCTGCATAAATTTGTTTCAAAAGAACTGATTTGCATGTACCTTAATTGCAGTACCTCGAATGACATCTCAGAAGAACTTAAACTCATTCTACTCAACTAAGGGTACAGCTTTTCACTTATAAAACTTTAGGCCTTTAGATTGGCCTAAAATGGCTGTTAAACATCAGAGTCGATGTTAAGGAAGAGAGTTAGCTTAGAGAAGATAAGGGAAAATTAAGTGAAAATAATCATTTGGAAAAGTTCTATTTTAGAACAATAAAAGTATTTTACACTCATATTAGAACCGGTCGAAAGGAGTACAGGGACGGGAGGAAACCCCATGATAAAAATTACCATAGTTGTGAGATCCTAAAGACAGAAAAGTTTGCCCAGGTCTTAGATAACTCTGGTGCCAGGGACTCGCATACTGGAGGTAAAACAAGAGACATCTGTTCAGCATTTCGCAAACAACTCATGAAATGTAGAAGGCAACACGGGTCACTTGCCCAGAAAACACACGCTGCCTCCAGCTCCATCCCTGCGGCATATGTCACTTCTCCAGGAGAAGGTCTTATTCAAGTCACTGGCCAAAATACATACTAGAAGAGAAAAAAATATAGCTGAGCCAGATAGATGTTTTGCCTTTTCATGCTGAAAAGGGTTTTGAGAGAGTCGAGTGGTTATTATTAATTAAGTGCTGGGTATTTAAGATGAACACAGATGCATCCAAATTAGCTAGACCACAACTGCAGGGCCACAGCACTGTGCCATACATCAAAATCAGCAACAATCATTAATGCAAAATCATCTCTTCTCTTTTACTAATCTCTCTAGCTCTGAAGTGACACCAGTGATCATGATGTGACATTGAAATTCAGTACAACTATTTGACTCCGCATTCTTAGCGTAGAGAAATTACTACAAGGCTACTTTTCTTAAAAGTCCTGATGCCCACAAAACATTGTTTCTTTTCTCTGATCTGAGGACAGTGATTTTCGTTCACTTAAAAAAATACTCTAGTTATTCATTCTGAATAAATCATTCATTCCCTGTGAATTCAGAAGGCATAAATATGAAGCAGTAAAAACACTCAGAGTGCTCAGGAATAAATTTCTTCTGCCTTCTCATTCTTCCGAATTTGATATCATTATAATAATCAATACAACAGTAACTCCAGGACAGATGACTACAAAAGAATACCAAGTTGGCCCTGGTCATGAGGCTCTAAATGCAACAGAAAGATGAAAGATAAGGGAAGAAAATATATGTGTCCACATGTATATGTTTGTGTATGCAATACAACACCGTAACACCAATGTTCCTTTAATTAACATTAAAGGCAGGAGAAATAAGTCACCTTGATTGTTCTCTGCGTATCTTCTTCAATGATACAAAGGAAGAAGAAATCAGGAAGACTAAAAACTTGTTGGTTTAGGCACTAAAAGCCGTAAGATCCATACGAACTGTTTATTTGTAGCCCCACTTCTGCAGATACTACATTAGATATGAAAAAAAAAAAAAAAAACCCTGAAAGTAAAACCTCTCTAATTTGCGCTAAGAGAGCTGAGCACTTTGTGCATGGCTTGGGACATACCCAGCGCACGTTGCTGTGCTATTTAAGAAAACACCGGAAACGTTGGCATGCAAATCCTATTCAACAACTTGAGAATGCTAGGAGCTTTTACAAGGCAAAGAACACGTTAAAAGTTCATTAATTAAACAGTGCTTGTGAACAGATGGAATGGCTATCTGGGCTCTAATTACTCTAAGTTGGTACCGAGGTTTGCAGACCTTAATGAGGTTCAATAAAATGAATGATTACACATCAATCACAATTAGAGAAACCTGTAAGATGAGCTGAATTATCATGGCAACAAGTCATAAAACACGCGAACACAAAAACCAACAGGCTCTGCAGAAGCTAATCAAGAAACCGTTTCATCTAAAAGAATTGTTTTAACTTGGAAAACAATTCCCCCTATTGACATCCTGCATCCAAATCCCTCTGCAATTTAACTGCGTGATGCCTTAGATCCTCAAGAACTGATTCGTCCTAGGAAAGCACTGGGAAGCACAGAACCTAAGGAGTTAACTAAGCAGAAAAAAAAGGCACTGATCTGCAAAGTAACTAGCTACATAAACAAAGAGAACAGGGATGTTTGGATATACATTAAACATATTACTGAAAATAAAAACACCAAAAGTTTGGGCGTTATTTTTTTCTTTTTTCTTTTTAAAGCTTAACAGCAAAAAGGAGATATAAAATGTCAGGTACAGATGCTATTTATAACCAGCACAATTAGTAAATACTCCCATCTAGAAAATGAGACTATTAAGGTATTAAAATGTGTTATTTTTTTCAGTTGTTCTAATTAGGCCTTCATTTATATAAGTGTAAAAAGTCTTTAATCTTATATTTTTAGAGCTTTTTATTTTGTTCTCGTGTGGCACAGAGGAGACAGTTTTTTCTGTGAGTGGGAAATTACTAAATTCATTAAAGTATAGTAAAATCATCTAGTGAGATCTCTGCTTATGTTTTCACCTAGCAGCAGCGCAGGCCTGTATCTCATTAATGCAAACAGTTAACATTTCCCTGCTTTGAAATCATGACAAGCTTAAAAGAAGTTGAATCAAGCAAATAAGAAGGGATTATAATATGCCCTAGATTAGTCACAGTTGTGCGAAATATTTTACACACTCTTGTCCTTAATTGAGGATGGCAATGTTATAAAACTGGAATTCAAAAACTTGGAAACCTACTTAAATATTTCAAAATCTTTGCAAAATCTGAATTATCTGAATTTCTAATAAAAATGAAATATTAATATGCAGTTAATTTGAGCATACTAGGTGAGCAAAATATTAGTTTGAAATGTTTATAATGTATAGGGCTATGCACATAGAAACGAAGTTTAAGACACTTTTGTTTGGATGTGGCAGTGCAGCCCTTTCACCAACACCTGCTGGAAGGGGATCTTTGCCCCTGTCTTTGCTAGGATACAGGACTCTGCCCTTGGGCTTTTGGACATGTCTGGGCTGGGTCACAAGGAAGGAAAAAACACACTGATAAGATATGCCGTTACCCAGCGTGGACAATCGCTCAGGAGCCACTTTAGGGTATCAAGAAACTGAAGAATAGAAAGATTTTCTAAGATTATCAATTTCACCTTAGTGAACTCAGTAATTTTTTTTTTCTGTAAGAGCCGTAAGAAATTATGTACCTCTTACAATCAGAGCTAGTGAGGTGGAAAGGGACAGTGTGAGGTGATCTAGCATCACCCCCTCAAAGCATGGTCAGTGCTGAATTGGCAAGTTAATTTTCATTATAAATTAAACAACTATTAAAAAAAACAAAGCTAAACCTAAAAATGCTTCCCTTGATGTAGCAAATAATTTTTGAAACTTTCGAATGAAGTGACTGCAGCATGCAGAATTCACGTACTTCGGTTTAATTTTCTTAAAAAAGAAAGTTGGAAAAGCTGGTATAAAATACATCAGGGACTGCAGGCTTATACTAACACATATATTTATGTGTTTGCTGTATACTTGGGCATGTGTCCATGAAAACACCTGTTTTGCACATCTAGTTGGTGCTCTGCATCCATGTGCCTACAAGCTGGGGACACATGAGCAGCAGTTTCACGAGCTGCCATTGGGGCTGGACACCAGAGCCTCCCGAAATTTCCCATCTTGGCCTCCAGAAGAGGTAGGAAGTGAGGTGTCTCTCGAGTCAGACTGAAAATGCCACAGCAGGTCAACACGGTGTTACCTGCTCCTCCAAAACGCTCTGCCATTGTCTAGGAAAGGGCGAGTTAAACCATGACTTCAATTTCCCTTTAAAACAGACTGCTTTTTTCTCCCCAAATATTAAGCCTGGTGAAAGGCCACCCTTGGAGGGCCTCTGCGAGGAGGTCCCCAGCGGGGGATCGGTCACTTTGGCAGCCCGGCCCGGCCTTTGTTCCACGACACAGGGTGAGCAGGAGCTGCCTCCTGCACCTTCCCTCAGCAACGCCGCGCTGCCCTTTGTGTCCTTCCAGCCTCCCACCAAAGCAGCTCTTCGGGGCCTATATAATTTTATACCCAGGCAGAGCATCTCACACTCCATGCAAAACGCGCTTTGGCTGTTATTTTTTTCTCTTCTGACTTTACACTTGAATTCCACTATTGCACTGTCAACACTTGGGCAAATCTTTAAGCTAAACTACTCAGGGCAATTTCCCTGCGTTTTACCAAAACACAGAAGTGACCACTGCCTGGTCCGGACAAAGGAATTAGGCTGGAACATTAAGAATTAGGATCAGCGATAGCAGCAGCTCCCTCTAGTTGGAAAGAGTATTATTTTTCACCCCTGCTGAGCTTGCACAGAGGAAAGACAGGCAGATATTACGAGCACCGTTTACTAAGTGCTACATGATAAATAATGACTACTGTAATGAGCAGTTGCTTGTGGAGGCATTAGTTGTATCACTCGCTCATTCCAAAAATAAAAATGGCTTTTTATTACTCAGGTTGATTTCTGACTGCTTTTCTAAGATGCAACTATGAACATTTGACTACAAATAATTTTTTTTTTTTAATTCAGAATTCATATTCAGGGAAGTGATCTGAAAACCACATTCTACTTCATTTTAAAATAACAACTAGAACTTGCAGACGCTTGAAATAAATCTAAAGGTTTCCCGTATCCATGCCAGAGCCACCTCCTTACATTTCCAAGGCTTTGAAAGTAAAGAAGAGGCTTTTTAGCCCGAGGGGTTAAAAGTGTGGGTGTGGAAGTGGGCTTTTGTTAGAAAAATTAGCAATGCTATGAGTCATTGTGCATTAGTGGCAGAATAGTTTTGCATCTTGTATGAATCCAGACACCATATGCCATGCGAGGGCCTATTACTTTATTGGGGGCCGCGGCTGACAGGCCGACACGTGGGTATCCCCAGCGGAAAGGCTGTCTCCTCGCTGCGGCGCGCGCAGGAAGGCAGTGATGTGAACACAGCAGACATTGTCGGGAGCAGCAGGAACAGCTGGTGAGCCAGCGCCGCGCGGGCTGCCGAGCCCGCATGCTAATGAGCGCCGGGCGCGCACAATGCCGGGCCCGCGGCGCGCGGACGCACGGGCGGACGGACACACGGATGGACGGGTGTCGCCGGGAGCCCCTCGCGCGAGCGAGGCTGCTCTGCGGTCCTTGGCACACGGGCCAAGGCGGCGAGCGCCGGGCAGGCTGAGCTCGTGCTGGAGCCAAGGCCTGTTTTGTCTGCGGGGGGATTAGCCCGCCTGAATTAAATTTAAAAGGGAGAAAACTTCGCTTTTCTTTTTATTCCCCCCGCTATGTTTATGACAAAGGAGAAACAAACAAAAATAACCCCGGGAAACCCGAAGCGTAAAGCAGTGTTTGGAAGTGAGCTTTTAAAAGACACAAGGCAGTTTTTTGCTGCAACAACCCCTCTGAAGTTAGCAGGGGCTGAACAGTAAAAAGCACCCAAACTTATAGCAAAAATATTACGATTACAAAGACCTTTGTCTGGGGTTTGACTGAAGAAAACAACCCAGAGGAGGTCAGAGGAGGTCTCGTGCACTAGAGAGAGCACTAGAGCAAGAAACGGGTGTTTGGCCTTTAGATGCTTTTATTTTAGGAGAGCACGAGGGTGGATTCAGGCTATTTAAGGTATGTTTGCCAGTTTCCTTATAAATAAAAACCAACTCTCACTACTTTGATTTTGTTACTGTAACTTAAATTAAAACCAGACCTACATCACCAGCTTCCTGAAGACCCTTGGGGTAGGGTCAAATTATACCAAGGAGAAGGGCACTCTAATGAAATTGTTTTATTTTTATGGAGAATAATAGAGGCACTTTGAGGCTTGTCGGCTTGACCCACTTGTCAAAGCTACTCTTGAACAATTCAATGAGAGTTAGGGGGATCGCTCTTTGCAGAAACCTTCACCCAATGGCTCTCGATGGGGAACGTGCCCCTTGCAGTGCCCCGAGCTTCATCCCCTTCAGCTGCTCTGAAATTTTGCATTACTACCTAATATTCCTACAGCTTATCATGAATTTGTATCAAGATGGAGAAAACGGATCTTAAACTTGCCTCAATAGTAAATAGAGATTGTTCCTCTTTTTGCAGCCAAAGCGTAAGAGAGGGAGAGTGGATTAATTTAGGAAAATGTGGACAATTTCAGATTGCTTTAAGCACCCAAATATTAGGGGCTATACTCTAGCCTCTTAGATATTAGCCAGTCAGTACCAAATCTTAGTTTCCTCTTCAACTGTTATTCATAGTGTTCTCCCTAGACTGATTTCAGAGAAATCTGCTGATTTTTGCTTACAAATATATAAATATATTGTACTTTTATAGACTTAAATTGGATTAACATTACTTCCCATAGGCAGTGCTCTATCAGTACTTGTGTACAACTCAGCTTGACTCAAAGTCCAGAGCATAAGAGTTTAAAGCAACAAACAAAGCCCCCAGCTTCCTGCAAAAGTTTTCACTTACAAGCTAAATATTCTTGATGAAGAAACAAAGTTTCACACAAAGTAGCAGCTTTTCCATAGCAGAGAACTAAACTTCAAATTCACAACTGTATCTGCCTTTAAAATTACATAGACTGTACTCTTTTCAGAAAGATCATGAATTTACAGTCTTTGATGGGGGCTAAAAAGACATTGTCATGTCATATGTATTTTAAGAAGCTTGTTTTCAATTATTGTACATGCATATCATTAATTAAATCCAAAGACGACTTTTCTTCTATTTCTATCTTATATGACACAGTGAATTCTCATTTTAATAACAAACAAATATTTAATTCAAGATGTCACTAAATAACAAGTTCTTCTTGAGAACTGCTTTTACACTAGTTAACAAATAACATTCTTCAAAGCTGCTGGGATTTATCTACTTTTTCTGAGGAACATTTGTCATCACTGGGAAGAGCAGTGGAAAGGGCCAATTCAAACTCAAGCTTGGAACTTCACCAATTACCCTCAATGATCTTTATAGTTTCCAACTGTGGAAAAGAATAATGATGCTCTGACGTACCACAGAAAAGAAGTGCATTCTTAAGCAAGAAACCATATGAAGAGATCCTGAAAGATGGAAAAACGAAGAGTCACTGAACTAATACTGTTTTTGAAGGTGCGAGTGGTCTCCTATCTCACAAAATAGCCAACCTTACTTAGAACCGGCCTTACTGAGAGCAACAAAGAAGCAGGAGAGAATTCCAAAGGGCAGGGAATTAACCCAGCTATTCTTGTATGGGCCATCTCCAATAACAGGAAGGAGGGACATTAGGCAAGCAGAAAAGGTAGGACTTCTGGTTGCTATATAAATAATTCTGTGAATAAATAATGTGGTTCACTCAGACTCACTAGCTCTCACCTATTTTTTTAAAAAACCTGTTTATATGCAATGCAGAAAGGAAGATGGACAGCAGTGAAGTTTACCAGCCTGTGAAGACCACAAGCAGTTATGAGTCGTGTACATCCCAAGGATGTTACAAGGGACTATGAACGGTGATGGATATGCACAGTGATGGATTTTGCACACAGAAATATAGGAATTTAAAGGGCATTGTGTCTGTACATCATTCAGAAACATCTAATGACTAAATCTGCCTAAGTATCATATAGCTCTTTCTATATACATGAAGGGAAGGCAGTAGATTTCCCTGCAAGTCTATGAAGAGCTCTATGAATAAAGCTGAAGAGCTGCCTCCGCAATCCTGTGTAATGCCACCTAAAAGCTTTGCCTCGCATGACTTGGTGCGGGCTGGAACAGATTAGAGCTATCGATTGCCGCCCGGAGAAGGTTCTTGCTGCGCGAGCGGAAGGTGAGCGGCACAGACAGCCAGCTCTGCTATCGATCTGCTCCAGCAGGGAAGCTGCGCTTCCAAATGAAGGCCAGGGCTTCTCTATACCACCTAGTGCAGCTGCTGGAACAGCTATCAGGAGCCTCGGGAAATCGGCGCGACTGGACCAAATACTTCTGTCTAAAACTCGAACCCGTCTTGCGCTGGCTGGTTACAGCAAGTGACAGAAAAGCTAAGGATGGTAAGTTCAATCTGCTGCTTTCTGGAGACAAAATAACAGACAGCGACTCGGGCTGCTCCCACGGGTCAACACCCATCGCTTCAGCAGCAGCAGTCTGTCAGACGCCACGTCCTGTCAACTGCCACCAGGACACACTGGGATTTCACTCCCATTTCTAATGGGATCTACAGAGCTTGGAGGCACAGCCTCCTCAGAGGAAACAAAGCAAAGAAATCATGAACTCTTGTCTAAATAGAGGAATAGGCTTTCTATTTCTACTTCATCTTCATGGCACAATCTCACGTACCTCTATAATTAAAAGTGCGTTCTTCATGAAAGCTCAGCAAAATGCACTTTGAAAGGTGCACAAAAGGGGTTTTCAGCCACCTGATGTTGCATGCCCCTACAAAACACGCATGTCAGTCACATCACTTAAACATTGAAAGTATTTTCAATGTTTAAATCTGATAAAACAAATGAGGAAATCAATCACTCTGCTAAGCTAATCATGAATTGGTGTTAAACTGACAAAAAGAGCTCCACTGCAATTAGGAGTTGATGCTCTTTGCTGAATCTTTCTGATTCCTGACATGATATATGAGTATGATACACATGTTAATATTTGGATGCGATCTAATTAAAGTTGGGAATATCTTTTGAATTCATCCTCATCAGCTAAGGAGGTACATTTCTGTTCATTACAGCACATAAACCTTTAAGAACCAGGTACCAAACTACTCCTCTAAAGTCGGCGCTCTGATTTCTCCTGGCCCTCAGGACTGCAAAGCTTAACCAGAGAAATGGGGACCATCAATGCTTGGCTATTATGTCAAGCGTAGGCATTTTCATAATGCACAGACACATTAAGTGGCAGCTAAGTGCTGTGAACATCCAAGACAGACTTGGGAAGAACTTAAAATTCATCTGTTTTCAGGGTTTCTCTGAAGGAACAAGTAATGCAAGCAACTTCGGAAACAATATCAAAGCTTATTACTGTGGTGAGTTTTTCTTCTCACCAGGTAACAGCTCATTATTTCTCTGATATGTATAATTACATATATAATTCTCTGCATATTAATGAAGAAAATGATGCAACAGCATGTCTGATGTAAGACACTTCTGATGGGATTTCACGTCCAAGAATGCTTGCTGAAGTAGCTTGGCTGGAGGGCAAAGAGAGCAGCTGAGTGAAGAGAAGAATTGCACGTGTCTCCTCCCCTGCAAATTTTAGTTATTTCTTCTTTCCCTAAAGAGTAATTCAGCATTGTACTCTAATCAATATACTATAAAGAGAATGAAAAAGATGCAGGCATCAAATGGGTCAATAGGAAAGAAAGAAAAAAAGCAGCATGTGCTTTTGCCAAACCAATCTGTTCTAAAGTGAGGATGCTAAGAATGCCTTCTACAAGAAACATTAATTCTTATTAAACACCAACAGGAACTTCCTATTTACTCATTCACAGGAAGACAGATGCAGCTTATGTGCTTAAGAAAATAATTTAAAGACTATGAAATGAACCAAGAATACTCTGACTCCCAAGGCATTCTGTTTATAGACTTGCATTACTCTTAAGGACAGTATTGACCACAAGCAACCTCTGCTTTAACCGGCCTCATTAAAAGGAACTTTAGTTTCAACACAGATGATTATTTCTGTCTGACACTAGCTGTTCTTTCCTTCTCCCAGCAAATAAATGGGCGGCTGTAATACACTGAAAGACTTGCCTAAGAACATACATTTTTATACAACAATTTTAGCGATTTTAAATGGTATTTGTTTTTTACAAAACTTTAGCCTTAAATTTTAACTTTTTTCTGTTTTTTTCATCATTTTAACCTTTATTACAATTTAATAGTTTATTACAATTAAATATACAATCATATTTCCAAGAAAAATCACTGCCCGAAAAAAAGCAGAACGGGGAGGCTTTCTCCGGAAATACGTTACTTAGCACTGAGCACTTAAGGTTTGCAAGAGCAGCATGGTCTGCAGCTGCTTAGTCTCAGTACTTCAGTGCACCAACAATGAATGCACTTCTGAAAAAAAAATAGTGATTATTTTAAAGATATACTAATGTATAACCATCTACTAACACACAAACACCACAGCCCTGGCAGAGAAACATTGAGTTTTAAGGGGAGAACTTGACCCTGCTCGGTGCTTGCTTGGGTGCAATGCCATCACACGCCATTTGACTTATACAAAGAAACTTGGAGGCAGAACTGATTTAGACTAAAGTTTAAATTAGTTACTTGTTAATGCATATTCTTCTTGTCCCAATGAATGCTTTAAAACAGAAATAATTACATCAATGAAAAAAGGAGATTAAAAAAAAAAAAAAACTTTTATGGCCTTCCATAGTTACCTTTTTTATTTAACAGAGAGATTTCCAAAAGAAAAAAAAATGTATTTGGGTACAACAGTGGAATTTGTGTCATCATGACCAAATGATTACAGTGCAAACTGCAGATTCTCCGGTGGCTCCGCAGGCTTCTGGTCCCCATGGTAACTAAAGCTCAGATATTGTCCTCCACTCAGCTGGAGCACTGAGAGTTGGGAGGCTTTTGTGCCCGGGAGATTTCTTCCACAACCTTCTAGCAACAGACCCTACTGCTTCCTCCTGACTCTTTCCTAATTGAGATGCAAATTAATCTCTGTGGCTGATTACACTTCCCTTAAAGCCACTGACAAGTGCAGCTGTAACCAGAGTTTACAGACTTTCCAACAAGTGACTTCAGCTGTCACTATTTGCATGCGGCTGCCAGAGCTCAGCAACCCTCTGCACAGTAGATGCAGATCACTTCCCTTCAGGCACCGCAAACATTTATTCACTTCCCATCCTTAAATAGGAAGGTTCAAACAAGAGCTCTGCCATGTGCAAGACGCCCGGTTAAACTGTCCTGATAAATGTTTTACACTGCCAGCTTCAGTGGCAGAAAGGGAAGGGGAAATGGGAACATTTTGTTTTATTTTTAAGCTTCCAACATCGCTTAATAAAACAATCCCTCAAGTCTCCTTTTACAATCATCCCTTGATTTCCCTCAGATTAGTCAATATTTTATTACTATCGAACCATTTACAACCAAACGGAGTATTTAAGACCTGACCTAAGCAGCTACAGAGCAATCTGCACTGCTGTCCTTGTAGTTATTCTGTGCAATTATCAATTACCAATTTCTAACCACACTTGAATCGAGAACATTTTTAACTATTAACTCCTCCGATGAACGTCTGCTCTACAACAAAAACTGGAAAATAATTCCTCAGTTCTGCCTTAACAGGCTATCAAAACTTTCCTGCATTCATCCAAACTGGAAAATTATGTTATATACACAACATATAACATATGTTTTGCAAAACATGTTATATGTTATATATAACATATGCTGTTTCACAATATGCAAAAACACCACTATTTACCATGAATATTGCTTTTTACTTCTCCTCTCCATTCACATTTTCGAGTTATTCACCTTACTCTCAAGCGCCTTTATAATTCTTAAAGTTGCCTCTTTATACCTACAGCCCCCATAGCCCATTGATCTTTTGCATCCTTTTCCTCTCAACATCTGATTTTAAAACACTTCAAATTTTTATCATCTACAAATTAATAAATAAAATCCTAAAATGCCTTAAGAAAGGACTTATTATAAAACTCTAAGCAACTGAAGAGTCCACTCCTGCAAACCCAGACATGCAAACACATGTGTGTCAATCCTAATTAAAGCACATATATGAAGCTGGCTTATAACTTTACAGAGCCTCTTTTCCCTAACACACTGCTGTTTGCTGCTGTACTTCAGAAGCTGCACAAAGCTCATTCCCATTTCGTGCTCGTCCTCTCCCTGCATCCCAGTACAAACCCTCTCTCAGGATGCTTCACGCCTGCACGCAGGTGTTAGCTCAGCACTGTTTACTATTTTCCTCTCCAACAACAAAATTATTGAACCTGTTTCCATTACTTCTAAATTGCTGGGCCAGCTCTTCTCCTGGGTTCCTTAACTGTAGTTACTACAGCGAACCCCTGAGAGCAAGATGATCCATGGAGTCTGCACATTGTGGAAGAGCTACAGACCAGTATCACCACCTGGGACACGTTTAAATACTTCCTTCCCAAATTCTCAGCATAGGCAACAAGACATTACTTACTTGTAACTGCGTAAGTTAAAGAGTCACTGTTAGGCCACTATGGCTTTGGGAAAGCCCGAATGGGAGCATGGGAGTTAGAGAAGGATTTCTGCTTTATTCATAGTTATATCAAATGCGTCTGTTTTGAAGTCACTTTACTGTCCAGCTAGGTCTCAATCCTTCTCTCCCAGCAGCTTATGAACTGTAATCCAAGTTATGTAAAGCCTTCTCATCTACCCCAGGTCATCCTGATGGGATCCCCCAACCCCAACATCTTTCAGTTTCAGAAGTCTCTCAGTCAACCGTCACTTTCCATTTGTGATAAGGAGAAGTAGCCTTTGAAGTGCAACAGAAATTGCTGGTGCAAACACACATGCCAAAAAGGAAACTGAATTCTGGGACAACTACTGACTAAAGCCTGTGCTGGAAAGTCATGTATACTGTCATGTGTGTGCCGCCCCATGTTTCACTATAGGATAAATAAAGACCATACAAGGACCTAGAAAGAAACCCACCTAGAAAGGTGAAGCACAGCAGACTGGTGCAAATTACTGGCTCACAAAATGTGAAAGCTGCAAGATGAACAGGAAATAAGAAACTGAGGACTCCTACTGGGAGTTTGTTGATAGGGTAACAGTAAGGGGCAACAGCCTCACTTCCTTCTTATAAGTACTATTACTTACAGTCATTCTACTACACTAGTTTTGTTATACACAGATTAATTCATTGGCTTCTATGTTCAAAGTTGCCAAGTATATTAGATAATATAGATTCTTTAAAAAAAGTATTTAGAAAGTATTACATGTATTAAAAATGTCTCAAGCTAATTTACCCTATTCCTTCAAAGACCAAAACATTCAATTTCCACACTCTTTCTCAAACTCATACGATTAGAAAAATCACTATATGAAAAGCATCCGAAGAAAGTGAAGTGCAGTGAATGTTGATCCCGAGATGTGATTAACAAAATGTGCTGTAAAACGTTCCTAGTGCAATTACAGCATTAGGAGAAAAGAATCCCAAAAGTTGGGCAGCAAGTGATTTTATGCTCTTAGTCTGCATATCATGTAAGAATAGAAGTCAGTACTACGTGTTTGGTAAGAGAAAAGCATGCCATCTAGTTATCTTCCAGCAACAGGTATAAAATAGGTTCTGAAACTCCTTATATACAGACATGCTGGAATAAAAATCAAACTAGGCAACTGAAACATCCAAATCATAGGTCAAACCTTATCTGTGTTGCTAATGCACTAATGCATAATGTGTTAGTAAAGCCCCAGTAAAGGCAGTGGAACTACTTCCTTGAATAAGAAGGGGAGAATACAGTTTGCTCTGTGTATTAGTCTAATATAGACTGTAGGTAACTTCTTTATTAGCATGAAAGGAAACTGAAGATTATCACCACTTACTGTTCAAGCCCAAACCTACCTTGAGCAAGATTCTCCAAAATTGCTGGTGAGATCATTCTGTTGATGTTATGACACTATTTTTAAAACCCTAGGGTATAGCTGAGTATGAATGATCCTAAAAACATGGAGCTTGATAAAAGGAAAATTTTTACATTTTTTGCAATAAAATTGAATTGGAAGGACTCTCATGAACACTTACCTCTAACAGAAGAATATCAGGAATAAAAGACTCTACCTAGGTGCACCACGTCAGTAGGAAGAAAGGATACAAGCTCTGGTAGAGTGGGATGAGGGACTTCACAGCTCTGCTGGCATTGATGCACGTGGCACATACAAGGCTTGGCAGCAGTTTCGCAGTCACTATTGCTCCATCAAAGAGAGGACCGAAAAATGGCACCTGCAGAGCCCAAAATAAAAACAACACACACAAATTAAGGCCAGCTGGAGCTGTAGGATTACTATATATGTGTAAAGACATTTTACAGAATACTCAACTCTGTATATGATGTATATTAACAAAATTCATCTATGAATTTGAAATTGATTTTCCACTTCGAGTAGACAGTAAAAAATGTTTTCTGTCTTGCATCTCACAACAGGAGACCCTGATTCACTGGCTGAGCAAGGCAACATTGACAGGAGTTTTTGCAAGAAAGAATCTCTATCAAATATTCCTCTATGAACTCCTTCCCTGGACATCGCTCCAGGAGAAAACAACAACAACAACAATAACAACAACTACTGAACTGATGCAAGAAAATCAGATGTACGGAAAGCAAAGACAGCAGAAAAATAAGAACTCTCCAAGTCAGTAGCATGTAAGAAATTGGGACAGATGCCAACAATTCTAACACCAGTATATGAGCTACAATATTAAAACTGTGTTACTTCAAGGTTTCCTTCAAAGGAAATAATAATATGATGGAATTTGATGACCTATGATTCTTCAGAAAAAATATCTGTATCAAGTAAAAAACCCAAATACATAAAAGTGAAAAACATCTGGAATTACATATGTGTAATAGATTTTGCAATGTCAAACAAGAAAATCTTACATTAAAATGTATAGTAAATGTTAATATTTACAAGTACTCATTTTCCTAACACCAATTTAAAATGGACCAAAAACCCCACACAGAAGCTGGCAGCAATTATCAATATTTAAGCTATGGATTTTTTTCTAGCCGTATAGAGGCTTATCGCATAAATAAAGACCCTCTATTATTCTTCTGCAACTGCTCGTGGGTGACTGTGACAGTCATTCAATAAACGGACAAAGGGAATAATATAAATCCCTTGCATCTAGGGAATTCTTCTAATTAGAAGTGGCAATGAATTACAGGAGAAATTTGGTTTTAATATAACATCTGCAAGTGACAGCTGTCTTTTCACAGAGATTTTCCCTCATTCCTTTACTTAAATAACCACCAAAACCATAAAAATAGATCAGTGTAAAATGTTTCCCTAGTGTAGAGGTGTTTATTTTCTTGTTTAAACTATTCCTGGGTTCTTCTCATGAATCCTTGCTCATGTGGTACTGCTCAGCATTGCTTGTCATGCAATAGGTGCACATGTGTATTTTGAAGGGTGCTATCCAGTAAATTTATCAAAAATATCTCTAAACTGTCATCATCAACTGTTGTTTTAAATTTAAAAGTTTCATTATTGTTTTCTCTGAGAGCTTAACATCCATGCTCTATTAAGATATATCTTTATCTACTGAAAAAAAATCTTTCTAAACTAAAAGGGGGACTCTAAAGTCCAGCCTGGCCCAGCCTTAAGCAGGCTGCTGCCACCAAGCAGCAAAGGAAGGAATGAAACTACAAAATCCAATACAATAAAATGATATTTATTACTTAGCTCATCTCCTCAGCACATGTTAAGTACGGGACTTTCAAAAGGAGGAAAGCACTGGTGCTTCCTTCCTCAAGACAGATTATTTCTAGAAATGTCCTAGGGATACACTTGGCCAGAAATTACTTATTTTTTCATACTGCAAAGGTAGCGCACACCATCAGATGGAAAAAGAACACATCACAGTTCAGGATGGAATGGATTTTGTACGGAAGTGAATAATTTTATATTATCAGAGAAAAATAAACATAATGCAAACGAAGGCAGACTAATACTTCCCCAAATTTGAGTTCCCCTCAGATTCAGCAGCCTGGCTGCAGGTCATTAGAGTCAACGTAAGGCAGCAGAGGATCCACGTCCATCTGCACAGAGCCTGTGCTCGGCCAACGCAATAAATGAACCGCAGGCAAACGGCAGCATCTTCTGCTCGGGACTTGTTGTAAGTTGGTATTTGATGAGAGACTTAAATAGGAATCAATTAAAAATATTGAAGAGGGAAGGGGAAAAGTCCCCTGCTTAGCCACTCCAAATGTCAACGCAGGTTACTCACAAAGCAGAAATTAATATTCCCCACACTGCAAATACTTGCTTCCTTACAATTTCCAAAAAGAAAAAAAATATTTTTTGCTCCAAACGGCAAAAGTAGGCAAGGTTAAATAAACCTTCAGAGTACAAAGGCTTCACTTCTATAGCAAGCAGCACTAGTTAAAAGACTGGGGAATGGGTAAATTATTGTACCAAATGGCTGAGAATTAATCTCTGATGACTAGCTGCAATCTAACGAGGCATCTGTGTCCCAGGGAACCCACGGCGTGTCCCTGGCGGTATGTGCAGTGTGTAGAGTCTGCTTGGCATTCTTTGTCCTCTTTTGCAGGCAGCTTTTCGTCTCATTGTTTAGAATATCCTCATGCATCTGTGACGCGTGGAATGCATTCATCCTAACAGACTTACTATTGTTTTCGCTCCGAAGCTTTGTTGAGCAAAGACTGCATCACGGTTCCTGATAATTATATTGCTTAATTAATCAAGACAAAAAAAATTTGCAAATCATTGCCTGGTTGCCAAGCAGGGAGATAAAAAATGAAAACAATACAAGCTGAGGCAATATAACAAAAGTAACAGCTATCTGATCAGAAATTCTTATATAATGAAGCTATTAATGCTAAATCGGTTAATGTTAACATTGCTCCAGGTGTCTCTACTTAGACGCAAACAAAAAGGCTAACATTATGTATATAAAAGGCCAAATGTTGCCATGGATTCTGTAACCTGATAGAGAGGACAGCCTTTTCATTTGATTAGGGAATGCAATTTAAATACCAGGGACTGAAGCCAAACAACAGACATTTCTCTCTGCAAGCCTCTTTCATTCACCCTGGGGTCAGTAGCTGGTGAACAAAAGGTCAGCCACACTTGCCCTGGAAATGTCTGGATTAATTTTATTACATTGTAATGGTTTGTACTTTAAATGCAAGGATAACACTAAATTTCCAGTTAGCTATTATTCCTTCAGTCCATTGGGCATTTTTTGGCTAACATATACAATGGCATGGCTTTTTTTTTTTTTTCCTGATTGATTCATAGAATTTTAAGCATCTTTATATTTGTAATAAGTTGGTATATAAATTTGGATTTTCTTATGGAACTCTGAGCTCGAGATGCATTAAAAGCTGTTTGGTATTTTAAGGTAATTTTTACTAGAATTTCTGATAAGTAAATTGTAGAGCTGAAAAATCAAGTTTAGAGATAAAAACAAAAGCATTTCAATTTATTTAAAAAAAATCATGTTTCTTCTTGAAAATGACCACTGGCAAAATCGAGCTGTTAATATATAATAGCTGGATCTCCATACTCAAAAAGTATTCCATCCAGTGATAAATGTGTCAGATTTATATGTTTTCCAGAACTGGTTATTCTCTTGGACCAATATTGCTTTTCATATAAGGAAAAACATTTATCACATTGGTTATTTGCACAAAGCATATTTTATACACATTTATAATGTGTATATAACATTTACAATGCCAGAGAAGCATTTATTAAGCTAGCCCTTTTATAGACATACATATACATAGACACCTCGACATTCTACAATCAAAAAAATCCATTATTTCAAAAAAGAAGTCTAAAATGCAGTTAGAAAACATTAGCATCGAAGTATTTTGATGTCAGCCTGTCCAGTGACTCCATCATTCCAGCAAGTCAGATTATCATGAGGGTCTCAAAAACATGTGAGGTAATGCACAGTGCCATATGTACAACAGTAGCTAAGCCGTATGGGGTGAATTAGTAGCAAAAGAGGAACCTAAATCTTGATTATTTTGCATCGATTGGCTTACATTGGAAATCATTTTAAACACTGTTCACTGTACAATAACTTGTAAAGATTTTAACTTTTGAAATACTTGCCTTCAAGAGTAATATAACACAAATTGCTTTCTTTTCACGCGTAGGAATTAAGTCTTGCTGCTCAATGTACTTTTAAACTGAAATGGCTAAACTGCATTTAGTATTTGTTGGAGAAAGGAGGAGGATGCTAAAGCAGTTTTAGTTGAGCAATAAAGCTGTTGGTCACATGAATAACACATATGACAGATCCAATAAAGCAGTCAAAACGTACCTCTGGTTTCTTCATTATCTCTATGAAAAACATGTGATTCTTCATCGGATAAATAACAATTAAAACATCTCCAAAATCCGTGGGTATAATGCCCCTGCGGTAGTTCCTGGTGTGCTCCGACCAGACGATGTGAACCTCATCATTTCCCAAGTGACGAAGCTGCAACAGCAAATTGGCTCTTTATTAATCAGAGTGATAACAACAGTTTATGAGGGGTCATGGCTTGCAAATTGAATTACAATGCTCAATAGTAGAAATATTTCATTACGGAAAAAGTTAAAATATTGTTTTTCCCTCGTTGCTCATGAAAAGATCAGTTAAATAATTTGTTTCATTCAGAAGGCATTGTTATCTGATGGCTTAATTAAGTAATTAGCAAATTACCCATTAGTACGATATGTAGACATACATTACCTATAATAATTTAAAGATGGTAATCTGAATTACCAGAGCAAAACATGAACAACAGAACATTGCACTGCGGTTCAAATACCACAGCTGTCACAGAAATAAGAAATGTCACAATTAAGGATAGTAGAGAAATTGCCACTATGAACCTATTACTCCATTTATCATAAAATGAGTATTTCTTTGTGGATTCAGAGTCTGGAAATATTTTTTGTTTGAAAACTGAAGCAAAATTCTTCGGAATAAAGCAAGTCACAGCAGAATACAAAATATTTAGGTAATTATTTTATTTTAAGTAGAGTTGCATAAAACTCAGTCTCAATACGACTTGCATAGAAAGTCCCTCTGCAGATCTGCATGTTTGCTTTGGAGGGGGGAACTGGAGGTGATCTAACAGATGGCAGAAAGTATTTGAAGATGACAAGCAAGTAATGCACAGCAGCTTCCACTGCGAGCCTTAAAGGTAAAATTTAACCCACACTAAAAGTGCCAGCCCCAAACAAAGTGAAGTTAAGCCCCACTTAAACTTGAAAAATCATCATCTCCAACTTGGTGTTGGCCTCTTGAAAAATGTACACCATGGACCTAGCAAAGCAGCCATATCACAGATCTGCTTTACTCATTATCTCCACAGAGGAGAACAAAATCATTAGATAAAAACAATTAAATAATCTCTGCAGGCCTTGTATTCATCTGTACTGATCACAGAATTTTCCCTCCAGGGGAATCCCAGATGACACCTTTAAAAAATTGCACCTCTGCAAGACTGGATGACAAAGGGTACACAGGTTACAAGACAAACAACTACAGAAAAAATCATGAGAATGTTAAAAAGCACCAACTTGGCCAACAGTCTGCACTCAAACAAAATAAAATATAACCAAGTTCACAGAATGACTAAAATCCTCTACTTGAAGTTTATGCCAGAATTCAGATTTTGCTGCATTTGATGGCAAAAGCCCTTGTTTTGGTACATCTAGATTTGTATCTGAATTAAGGGATGCAGCTAGGTGATTGTAGAAATGATCAAAAGTGAGATGCAAATTTAGTTTTAAAAAAAATCAGTCTGGCTACAATACTTTGTGCACAACAGGTCACGCAAAGTGAGAATCCTGGCATTTGGCAAGGTCAGTTCAAATGCAGCCAAAGCAAAGCTATAATTTACTAGAAAAGCCAACAGAAACGAGGGCCCAGCTCACACCAGCTGTATTCAGAGCAGGTCAGCAGCACTGCACAGGTCAGCAGCACTGCACCCATAAGCAGAGCACTGAATTTATGACATCCCATGTACGCACCCAACTCATTGCTGAGTTGGGTGAGCTCTAGGACAACCCATAAAAAAACCCAAAGGCTATATTTAACCACCTCTCATTTAAGAAACTTAATGAATATGAAGACAGAATTCGGTAAGATAAGACATTATGCTTGTTTTTGACAACAAATGATGGCCAAGTGCTCAAAACCTCGCAAACCTCGAAGTGCATTCTTAATCATTGCGGTTATAAGGTATTGTAATATAAAAGTAATCAAAAATATTTGCTTTGGAAAGATCCTGTTTTTGATAAAACACAGTATAATAATCTTATAAGTGACAACATGCCAGAGGTCAGGTTCCTTATCACTCATTCAAACACAAGTTACCTGGTAGACAATAGCTCAGAGAACGCAAAACGAGCACTGGTTAGGTTTTGGTCAGGGGTACAAAGCAGCAAACACAATGCACATGGAAGAACAGATTTATGTGATATTCTCCATATAGTTTATGAGTGGCAAAAAAAATTCGTGGAAATTGCACAACAACCAGAGAATAAAACATAAAAAAAAAAAGTAATGAAGAGGCTACAGGCGTGTGCAGGTGCTGAAGTGCAGCGCTTTCTCCGCGTCTCCCCGGCAAAGTAAATATCTGAGGCTGGATGAGGGCCGAGCTGCCAAGGGCGACGGCTCTCGCCTGCCCATCCTGCGCGAGGGCCACGGGAGCAGCCCCCCTGCTCCTGCGCTCGGCAGGGAATGCGAGCGCGGGGCGACGGGGCGCGCGCCGCCGCTCGCCTCCAGCCGCACGCGCTGGCGGGGCCGCCGGCTGCCTGCCACAGCCCACACCTAATGGCCTGACCTCCTTTCCCCACTAATTGCATTAGGCAGCCAGCTGGCTCCAGAAGGGAGTCGTCTGTTTGACAGAAGAATTCCTGCTTTCGGGCAGGCCTGGCTGCTACTTTGCCTAAGTAACAGCGAGGCCTGACATGGCCATTGTGGGCCTGACAGTGCGGCCATCCTCGAATCCCGGTTTTATTTGTAAATTAAGCGAGAAACTTCCTGCCAGAGCCGCGCTGCCTGGAGACTGATAATGTGCGCCTTTCATTCCCTTTCACTCTTACTGTATCACTGCCAATTTGTTTTTCTGCTGCTCGCCAGCCTTAGGCTATAAAAGCCTTGTAAGACATAAGTGCAATTATAGTCCTGGAGTCAAATGAATTGGACAAATCCAATAGCACAGCCCTGGCCCCACTCGGCAACCCCCTACAGCAGTTAGATTAGCCGCTAAAAATCAAATCTAGCTCCAGCTAACAAATTTCGGCGGTGAAGGAGCAAGAGTTCAGGATGGGGTTGCAACCAGATTTCTGAATTTAAAAAGTTCTGCTAGGACAACGGCAGAAGACGGAATAAATCACTTAAAAATCCTGCAGCTCATTTTTAAACAGTTAGGGACAATTTAGCTGGAACAAGGCAGCGGAATGGAGAATGCTGTTACTATGATTGATTTTCATTTTTGCTACAAGACATCCGGATAAAGAGAGCTGGGAACTAATGATGCTGATTCTCACAGCAACAAAAATATCAGCTGAACTGTGAATATTTCACTAGAACACATTTTTTTTTATTTTTATTTTTTCCAGAGCTAAGTAGTATCTGGCGATTTTTTTCTTTGAATGAGCAGCATAATATGCCTCAGCAGCTAAAGGAAGAAAAACTGCAAATTACAACTATAACATGCAAAAATAAATGGGCCAAACTGAGCCTCCGTGGAAGTGCACTTATTGCGGGGGAATTTATACCAGAAATGAGTTTATCCTCCTGTGCTCTGTAAAAGTAAGGAACCATAACAACATATTTAAGGAGAATTACTGCATCTGCTTAATTCCGCAGCCCACAGAATTTATGGCCTGCTGCACGGCTTCCTTGGCCAGCAGGTGGTAAGACCTTCTGTTCAGCTCCGGAGCATGCTAGCCCAGCAAACTGGTATTGAATTCTTTTTTCCTTTCTGTTGGCAAAATAAGCAGAGAAGAAGCCACAGAAATGAAACAGAGATTCCCCAGATAAAGGGTAGCTTAGATCACCATTTTTTGATCATCATACATTTGCATTGCAGCAAAAAAATAAAATAAAGCAGATGCTAAGTGACAGCATCGCAGTCTACCTTCCCCCTACATACTGTTATGAAATAGAAGCACTACTGAGATGAGTAAATATCAACTTTTTAATCACAGAAGACCCACATCTTGATACACCACTCCATAAATCTGAGATCAGGGCCAAATCTCAGGGCCATATTCACCAACTTTTCTGCGAACACGTGGAATTACTAAAATACTCCTAATAACATAGAGTGGTGCCAAGGTCTGGGAAGCACCTTCACTCACCACGTGAACCACCTGCAAAGCTGCACTTGAGCAGGACCCGGGTGTTGCATACTTTGGTCCTTAAAAAAAATTGGTGGAGAAAGGGGGCAAGTTCTCCTCCTGCTTAACACTACAAAGAAGTCAGGCACGTGCTTCTTTTTGAGCGCTCATGCCAGTTGTGGTCTGCACACAGAAAGGCTGCCAAAATCAACGCAGGATTCAGAGAGAGATGAGGAATTCTGATGCTGAAGCACCAATGTATTTGTCTGCAAGCATATGACCTTCCTGCGGCTAAGATTCAGAAGTGACATTTCCAGAAAGGGACACTTCAGCTCTTTAATAGATTACAGTGTATTTAGCACTGTTTTTAGAAATGTTTTGGATATGCATTCATGCCAAAAACACCAGCTTCAAAGCAAGATCTCCTTTCACCATCATCATTACCAAAGAATTAGAAAACTACAGTGCTTTTGAAAAGCATCTTGTCTCAAGCCTCAGCTGTAGGTTTGTACAGTTTATTAAGAAGTACACGCTGATTTGTATAAAGATATATCCTAGTTTACAAAAGAGTTGTCAGCAAAATAAACAAAACTGTACAGAATATTGCATATTAAAAAGAACCCCTGGAAGTCACCCGGTCCACCCACCCAATTAAACCAAAGTCCCACTCTGAAAATGCATTAGGTGGTTCAGAGATTTGCCCTTTTTTTACCTGAATACAGTTCAATCCCTGCAGCACTCCCATTCCAGGAGAAAATCTTTCTAAGTTTTAAACCAATTAATCTGTGGTATTTTCTGCGGATAGCACATGCTGGAACTGGTCTTGTTTCCTATCCCTTCAGGACTTGGAAACTGCCAGTTATTAAATGTTTTTGCTTTTTGTTTCTTAAGCCATCCACGTTTCCTAAAGGTTAAAGCAAATTTAGGAAACACAATTAAATACAATAAATACAGACTCTCTCAATAGCTATATTAATCTCAAACACGGGTAGGCACTAGGGCTAAGTAAAATAGACTGTTTGCAAACAAAATCCAGTTTTGTTTTCCTCAAGCTCTCTGTCAGACTGTTCCTTCCATTCTCAGCTAGCTGGTATTCCACTGTCTGGGAAAGCAGGACAGCAAGTCTCAAAAGATGAGCAAGTCCACTGAACAAGGAAGGGAATATTCTGTTCTCCCTATGGCTGTGGAATAGGGTAAGAACAAATGGGCTTAAAATGAACCCAAATAAACAAAAGAAGAAATTTGCTCATAGTACAGGGAGCGAAGCATTGGACTATGTTGCCTAGAGAAACTGTAAAGCATTCATAACTGAGGTTTTTAAACCAGAAGCTTGACAAATATCTGTCAGGAACAACAGAAGCACAGACAAACCTACCTACCTTGGTACAGCATGAACTATACAGCCTTCAGTGTGCAGTACAGCCTTATTTCTCTGTCTTAAAGTGCACAGATCACACTCCACTCTTGGATAAAGAGTGGAAATATGCAAATACACAGATAATGAGTTGCACGTGTACAGAGAAAATTAACTTTGTTAATATACTTTTTTTTTTTTTTTTTTCCTATGACAGCACAAGGGGAAAAAGGGTTTAGCGTTACTACTAAAGGGCTAGGCAAGTTCTCAGGACAGGTAATCTGGAATCTCCCCCTTTAACTTACAAGAAAAGCTATTTTTTTAAAAATAAAACAAAATAAAAATACCTGGCAATATCTTGTATGTATATATATGTGTATATATACACATACTTTTCACAGCACAACTGTATCACGTAGCAGACTGGATGGTTGTAGTAGCATTATTCATGCATATTAACAATACACACAGGACAAGTTGCCAATCCTAATTAAAAAGGGAAGGATTTGGTACGCACCTAAAATCTTCTTTGACTGTAAGACAGTAGCTGGCAAGCACCATAATCTCTTATTAGAGAAGACAAGAGATTAAGTAGAGTAACCAACATTTTGGGCTGGGTTCTGACCATCTTTGAAGCAGACTCTGTTTTTCACATTTGTGACTAACTGGATAAGAGTTTTAAATATCAGCTGGCTGCTTTGTGGTACTATGCTTGTCACTTCTCTTTCACTTCCTTTTTTTTTCCTCTTATCCTCTGGACAATTCGTCTGCAAGGTTTTATCATGCTGCATTTGCTTTTTTGTTGTTGTTGTACCAAACTACAACAGTTTTGGCAGGCAGACAACATACAAATGAAATTATTGCTAATATTATTACTAATGATGGTATTTGAGGCCACCATGGAAATGTTAATCGTATTCTAGAATCCAGAATTTAGATGCCAATTAATTCAGATAATCTAGCAGCAGAGCTCCATGTGCCACAGAGCTAAGATGACCTGCTAGGACCATTTGGTACATTCTGTTTTCAGTTCAAGCTTTAATCTAAGCATGTGAAGGTTACATAAATTGCTTTGAAATACACAGTAGGTCATTTACCTTTTTCGTCAGTGAATCATCTGAGTCTGATGGCATTCTTGTAGACACATGAAAAATGATTTCCACAGTAGAGGTAGCATAATATGGTGCTGTTTGTCCCGTGCTGCCATTACGTTGCAGGCCGCCCATAAAGCCACCGTGTGTTGAAAGGTCAACCTAATAGATTAAAAGGTGTAACTAAAATAAATTATTTATACATTTATCTATGCATCAAGGCTTTAATTGTGAAGTTACCACTGCAGAATTCTGTAATCCTCTCAGAGAAGTCTTCCTATATACAGTTTTTGTGATCTTTACATAAGAAGAAATATATGGAGAAAATATAAACAAAAACTGCAGAAGGAATTGAAAATTTAAACAGAAAGAAAAACATGGAAGGAATCATTGTAAAATATTATTGAGAAGAAACCTATGTCCAAAAGTCCATTTGTTTTCCCAACTATCTCAGCCTACCTTGAGATACAAGCTCTCTCTGAAAACCTGCTTCACTTACATCCACAGATATAGCAAACGAAACAGAGCGACCACGCATTTTCAAAAAACACATCTCAACAATGCAAAGAAAAGAAACTGCACAAGTTTTCTTGTGAAATTGCACCAAGGGTTTGTGGTCTGACCACGTGAAGAGGAAAGAGCATTCAGAATAGTAGCTGAAAATCTGTCTTCTACAGCTTCTAGCAATCCAGAAAGCAGAAATATCAACCACAGCATCCTCGAGCATCAGAACAGGAAGGATATGCAACAATACTGATAAATTCTATTATAGGGGACTGTATTTTGTGCATGCCAAGCTAGTGCCAGCGAACAAGCGAATGAGGAACACCACAGTGCATATCTTCCTGCAGACCTTTACTGTCTGGCAGGTGCCTGAGGTAGTGCCTTTCCAGTACCACCTTATGGTACTGTAGAAGAAAGTCATATTTCCAACAAGTGATAGGCACTTAAAAAAAGGAAAAACAAAATAAAACAAAAAATCTCCATCCAAAAACAACTCTGTATAATTTAACTACTTCACACCACTTGGCTACTGCTTGATGAACAAACAGTCTAACCCACTTCTAGACAGCGGATCTTTAAAACCTGACTCACATTTTCCTCCTCGCGTCAAAGATGCAGTCTCTACTACTTAAAGGAATACAAAAATGGAAGAATTCCTTCTTCACTCAGTCTGGCAAAGATTCAAGACCTTTCCCAGGGGACAACTTGGTCGTCACAGCAATCTGATGAAAAGCTCAACAAAAACCCTCAAACTTTCTTCTTCTCTTGAAGACCAATGTTGACTAGGAAAAAAAGGGACCAAAAGCCAAATGATCTTAAAGACTTAAGGAGAATAAGTATGGAGCATGTAAAATCAGCAGTGGCTTCAGGGATATTGAGATGGCAAAAGAAAAACAGGAATCTTCACTTGTTTAAAATCCTATAGTCCTAGGACACGACTCAAAAGAGCTGATTACATTTTTTCTCTTTCCACAGAAGAAAAGGTTAAATTACTCTCGATTTTTCAAGTTTCTACTCCAGAATAGCTTATATTTGTGACCATAATCATCTCATTTTCCACTACTGTCCTCCACTGTAGGTGACTTTAAAAAGAAACCTAAACCAAACTCCTGACTTCTTCTGAAGGTCACACTGGAAAAACAAGACCGAGGCTGCCAGGCAGGTAGGAAAACTCTGGCCAAAACAAGGAGGAAGGTGCTGCTTGGTAGCTGAGATTAAACGAACTGAATTTTTTCCTTCCCTTTCCTAAAAGAAACCTAATACAACCTACCACATACTACCAGGTGAAAAGTTGCAAGGTTTTGCTACCTGCTAATTTTAACACCCTCCATTTACAGTAATTGATTTAGTAATAATCCAAAACTCCCTGGTTCTTTTTCCATGTTATCATGGAAAAACAAAAATGCAGTTTCTTAGCTAAAACACTGAAATGCTAATGAATTCCTCTGATGGCACACAGATGAATTAAACTTGCTTTAAAGAGGCTTTCACCTTCCTTGTACGCAATATTCTAAATACTTCACTGAATTTACAGAATTCTGCTAAACAAAGTGGTCTTAATAACAGTACCACAAAATATTAATTAGTATGTATTAAAATCTCTATTTTACTTGAAAATTAAAAATATAGGTAGTTATAGATTATAGTTATAGTTGTTTTCTGGGTACCTCCTTTAACTGACTTTTGTCGATTTTCATAAGTTTTCTAAGTCATACATTGAAGTTTGCCTAGATCTATGACCATTACCTCCCAGCCCAGTCCAGCAACAAAATCCTCGTAGGCCTGGCTTCCCCTGGCATTGGACAGTATGGAGCACTTGTCTTCCTGCCCTTCTGCAATGTAGAACACTGCAATCTTGTGAGTCTCACGGCTGCAATAGGATAAAACAGGAAATGAAAATTAGCAAGAAGTTTTAGCTCCAAATTATTTTTTAAATCATGTGCGCTTGGAAGAATATGAACAAGGAACCGTGTTTTACTCTAAGTATCAGCTTCTTTTAGGAATACAAATACAAAGTTCAACTTCAGGCACAGAAATAGAGTTTTCACCATTTTTCCCCCATCATGATCACACTTCAGAGGCACCACAGTTCAGGGAGGTGAACCCTGATCTTCCTAGGAATCAGCACAGGAACTGATTACCCAGTTCCAGTTACAAGATTAATCATCTACATATGTGCAAGCTCACTGAAGACAATAAGAGAGCACAGGTGTTAATGAGAACACAATTCGACCTACAGAATTTTAATTATGGGGTGATGATATAAAAGAAAAAAATAATTTTATTGACTCTGAGAACTTAGATTGAGTTTTACAAGGCTTATAGTTGGCTTGTTTGAATAAAAACTGAGAGGATTTTATATGAAGATTGTTGAGGTATAAGACAAATAGGTCTTTGCAACGTTGCAGACAGTTTTCAAGTAGCTATAAGCTAAGAAATAAAAAATAAAACACAGTATTCAGAACTCTATTTTGCCACCAGACAGTTGTAAAGAAATGGATTTGAAATTGTTCTTTAAAATATTGCTCTTGGCACAGGGACCAATTTGAAGATATTCATTTATTTGAATCTAGGCAAGGTAATCAACATTTTTGCAACTTCTTCCCTCCCCTCTCAACTACAGACACTAGAAAGAAAGACACTGTGTATTGTTTTCTATTACAGTGCCAACAAAAATAGCTTGTCTCTTCTAGTTCCAGAACTGTTCAGAAGTAAATAGCCATTTACATAGAAATACTTGTACTGCTGTCACATGCAATTTCTATTAATTTTGGTTTGGTGATGAACTAGTTCCTTCTTTGGTAAAGTTGACCTTACCAATAGTGTGCTTAGAAAACATTGCCTACCACTGACGGGAATCCAGATTTTTCAGTTCTCTTAATAATTTTGAATTTTTCTTCAGAAGATGGAAACTCTTTCTATTAAAAAAAAAAGATATAAAGGTCAATGCACCACAGTATATGGCATCTTACTGTCCAAATACTTAAGGAAATCATAAATGCAAATACAAAATTTTACTTTTACTATAAATATTCTGCAAATGTACTAATCACTGAAACAGGTACTGTTAAGGGTCAAAACTATGTTCTGACTACTAAGCAGCTACATAATTCTTGTTCTTTCTTAAGTGTGTTTGTTGGGGGGTGGGGTGGGCGGGGTGAGTCAAGCAAGAGAAGTTTTGCAGTTTCCTCTGAAAATAATCAGATTGAGGGTATTCTAGACCCCTGAACACTTAATGGAGAATTTCAGACTAACAAGCCTTGCCTGGATAATTGTAAGTAACAAGACCAGTGACACAGCAGGCTGGAAAAACATCCTGCTCCTTCCCGCCACCCGCAAAGTCAGAGGTAGAGAACGTACTGTGAATGGCCCTTCAGAAACTTCCATTCTTACCTTCTATCCCAGGAATTCATTCCCAAGTCATTTAACAACAACCTACAAAAATAAAATGATGCTTGGGGTCGAGCAGGGCAGGGTTCCTCTTGATGGGCTACCTTTACACCAAAGTCAGAACTGCATTTAAATAAATGTTCTTTTTCCCGGGCACTCTGCCTCATCAGAGCTTCAGTGATTTCATTTTCTTGGTCGCAGCTCATGCCAAATGGTGCTGGCGACGGCTCATTCAGCTTTCGCTGGGGATGTAAGAGGCACTCAGGACTAGAGCTACCAATCTTTTCCAGCAATATGTCAAGAGCATCTTCTCCTTCCTCTACTTGAGAAAGATCTTCTAGGGAGTTAGACTGGTGCTCAGGATGGCCTGCAATCACAAATGAGTCTGTTCCACTTTGACGTGGAAGACAGCCCTCCAGAGGGCCATATAATATCCTGCCATCCCATGAGTATTTCCCTGAGATATCTCTGACAATTACTCTTACATCTGAGTGGGCTACTGCTGCCTCAGTATCTACTTTGTTTTCTGCAGGAATCTGAAGGTAAGATAGAAGAGTACTGTCATTAAACACAAATAATTGCAGGTTTGGACTTCTGAAGACTTCTGGAGACAGCTCAGAAGACTCCACGTATGAGTTGTCATGATTCTCACTGAGAAGACTGTGAAGAATTGCAGGACCTCCACTGAGGGGATAGTGGCTTAAGTGGTTCACAAGATGTGTCATAACCATCCGTGCAGTTAGAGGTATCAGTTCTAGGTTTCTTCTTCTTTTCTCTAAGACAATCAATAAAAAGATTGTAAACAAACAGAAGCAACAGGAAGTAAAAAGAAGCATCTGCAAGTTTCTGTTATATTTTAGAAACCTTGCCTTAATTTTCTTTCAAAGCATCCCTCTTCAAGAAACAATGTATGATAACTTTCCAATACATCTTTATCTTTCACATAGTTTTATCTGATTTTACCATACGCCCTTTGCAATTTAGTTTACAATGACATCCAGGTATGCAGAAACCATACATGGTGACATCCAGGGCCAGTCCCTGCCCCTGACTGCTTTGTTCCTTACTGCCCAGCACTAAGCATCCTCATGCAAGATGCCTCCTTTTTTTTTTTTTTTTTTTTTTTTTTTTTTTTTTTTTTAAGATTTTGAGGTCTAGCAGGCACAATATAACTACTGTTCCCAAAGATCCCTGATATCCCTTCCTATGACATTTTATTTCTGCAGTTGTTCTGCTTTCTGGGACTCACTTGAGTCACCTTCTCTAATTTAAAACATTTAACAAATACAACACATTTGATATAAATCTAGAAGATTGTGTATTCTCTTATTATCTATAATATAAAACAAAGAGATTCTTGAAGACTTATTATTTGGGTGGTGCATAAGTGCTTGAGATACTTTAGCTTCAATCTGAACATGATAATACAAATGCCTGTAAATTCACAACCAGGTTTGTGAGAACAGCTGGCTTTTTAAAACACGCTTCATACCTCATAACAAAAGAAAAAGCTGCAAATTCTGTCTAATGACTTTTTCAGAAGAAGCATCACCAAATCTAGAAACCACTGAACATCCATACATGTGCAACCTTGTGCTCTGGGTGATGTTTCTGAATAATGGGTTACTAGTTTTGTGAGGTAATGGGTTCAGATAATTTTTATGTTTTTTTCTTGCCCTTTTAATGCAATATAAAAAAAGGATACAGTATTATTTACAGTTCTGTATATAATGCCTGTTGTCACTAGAGTTTCATTTGTCACCTCATATTGTTTCTTACATACAATATTTCTACAGACATAACTACAGCAAAGACAGCAAGAGATGGAAGAGTGTAAGAACAAGAGATGCGAGTTCTCAGTTGCCTTTAACAGCCATCTGAAAACAGTACCATGGTTAAATTGATTCTAACAGGCAGGAAGAGGCTTTCTGGATCCAAAAATGTTCCCTTTATATCACTTCATATTACTTTTATAAACTAATTGTGCTCCCAACTGCATTTTGCCTCCACTTCTCCCCCCAGAATGTTATACTGCTTTTATATATTTGCATATATATTATATACATGCTTATATACATGCTTATAATTGCCAGTTTGTATTCAGTACACACCCATTCAGTTTATACTTTCTTGCTCTTTCCTTGCTATTTATACCTTTTAACATGCTTTTTGAACAGCAAGTATATCTCTTTTCAGGATTCATTTTGCTAGGACCAAAAAGGCGAATGTTTTTAACTCTCCTCTCATATAAAAAGATATGCTTTTCCTGAATTCTCTAGCAGTGTGCTTCTGTGCCTGCTCCAATTTGAATTAATCTTGAAAACAAACAAAACAAAGACTTCGTAGGGCACTAATATATAAGATGAGAAACAACCCGTTCTCCCTAAAATGACAAATATATCTGACACGTACCTTTATCTTCCTGCTTTTCACAAAATGTACCCACTCAAGAAATCTGTGTGGAAAAGGTCTTTATGTTTCTAATCTTTTTGTTAAAGCTAAAAGTACATGTACAAAAATAAGAAAGAGAGGTAGGACTGAATAATGGTGTGGTATCACAGAAAATACTATTTCAAAGCATCACTGCAAGTCCAACATTGCTGGCACTTCTTCATATTGCATGCATATTTTTGATTCTTCTTTAAAAATATGCTTATGTATATTAATACATGAAATTATTTAGAATGTATAGAACTCATAATTGTGACATTTTGAAGGTTTTTTAGAAAGTGTTCAAAATAATGATGCTCACTAAGATAAGCCACCTTTGCCTTGTATCTGTGCAGGCATTCTTTCATGCTGATTTCAAAGTTTGGAACATGATGTAGCCAGATCTAAATAATCTCTTTTTACTTTGAAGCATAGCAGCAGCAGCTACACCTCTCTCACTTAGAAACCTCCTTTCACCAACACCTTCTTGGGAGTTTTATTTAAACCAGCCCTGTAGAAACAACGACTGCTTCTGCTCCAAACTGGAAAGCAGTTCATTCTTGCTCTTTGAACGGAAGACAGACAAGAACAAGCACTTTTTCCTCCTCAATTCAGTACATAATACTCTCTGTAGCTCACACAACAGCAGAATCTCCTCCAAGGAGTCTTTTTCTGGCAAATTTCACTGACAAAACACAAAAGATTCATTAAAATCTTGTTTAGCTTATTTTTTTCCTAGTTTATACAAAAACTGAATGTATCAAGAACCATTTAAATCTTCAGGCAACTTACAGGCTTCTCATCTAAACTTGGTATAATAATTTAGATATCTTGAAACTCCGACCAAGAAAACAACTATTTCTTTAATCTCCCACCCTAGTTTTCAAGGCATAATTCTTATTGATGCATGAAGCCAAGCACATTTTCACTTAGAAAGTTTTATTTGCTAGATGCCAAGTGTCAGCGTGCCTGTTCTCCATATGTGGCTTCTTACCCTCAGCCACAGTGAGAAGGTTGCCCACATCTGTGGCAGAATGGCACTGGACCGGCTCAGAATTCCTGACATTCCCCAGCGGCAGGAACGGATCATAATCACTGGATGAGAGATCTGCAAGACTCAGCACGTAATGGCTTTGCTGAGTATAGGTACTGGAGCCATTAACACAGCAGTGCAAAACCTGGAAGAGAAAAGAGCACAAAACGGAAAGAGTCATGAAGTGCTCATTAAAGCCACACAGTCAGTGATGAGTGATCAGCCATCATTTTAAGCTAACAGGCCAGCATATGCTACAAATAACATTTCCATCTAAATTCAACATTGTCAAATAAGACTCTCCCTTAAGATGTATTTTGTGCATTAATAGATCAAACTATCTCATTGCACTCCAAACAATTTAACTGTTTCTGCAGATTCTTTTCCTGACGTGTTCTCAGTAGATTACCTTTCTCTTTTCACTCTCCCATGTTAGGCATCTCCACCTCAAACCACTTTTCTTCCTTTAGAAAGATTTTCTACATTACTCAGCTTCTTATAAGAATAACTATTATATTGCTAACATTTTAAATTCTTAACATCTCTTTTGAGAATTCAATGATCATGATTCTCTATAGGTTCCTAAAAACACTTTTGTTCCAAATAGAATCCAAGAATTGCACATTTTTTAAACATCAGATTTATACTAAATGAAATAATAAATTGTGTTCATTTTTCATACTCACTCTATAAATATAGTCCAGTAAAGGAGCTCTGGAGGTATGTTGGTCTTCAAGAACACCAGCAGACACTGGCTCTAGTAACGTTTTCATTGGTAAGGCCATACACCAATCCAATAAGCAAAGTAACAATGAAACTATAAACTAAACAGAAACACGTAATACAGTATTTAGGTAGAATCCATTACATCTAGTAAAGTCTTAACGTGTGAATTTGAAAGTTTAAAATAAGACTTAGGAGAAAAACATTTAATTTAATAACTACTTCAAATAGCAAAAACAAACAACAGATTTTGTTCTTTTAAGTCACGTACCTTTTTATCTGCTTCCACAGAGGAATACTCAGCACTTGGCAAAAGAAATGCAACAGTGGTCACAAGGATCTATAAGAAAATAAGCAGACAGGATTTCAGAATAATACATAACGCCTCTCTCTCTAAATACAGGGCACATGCTTCATTTCACCAAAATATGAAAAGCATGACACACTCTAACAGGCTTCTACCCAGACAATCAGTGTCCAAGCCAACTTCAGGGCATCACAAAGTGTTCTGGGAATATATCAGTACAAGTGAGAAAAGCTTTTCCATCCTAGGACTACAGCAAATAATTCATTTAACATTCGCAGAAGAAACAGCTTCTGTAACTCTAAATTCAGGTTGAACCAAGAGTTTAGACAGCTTCTCAAAGAATTTCCATACAAATATTTTAAAGAAACATAGACATACTTCAGTGATCTTCCTGGGGAGAGAGCATTCATACTTCTGAAGCTTTTCCCAGTAGGAAACTAGCAGCTGAAGAACATCACAGGCTACCTGAGCTATCAGTTTATTAGAAAACTGAAAGAGAATAAATGATTAAAAAACAAAAAATATATTCATATATATATATGCACCTTTAGTTTTTCTATATCCTAAGTTATATTGCAGCCACACAAACTATATAAAATATCAATGGAGCAAAATCGCATAGACAGCAAAAGAAAACAGCAAACTTGTTATTATCTGTATATTCTTAACTCGGTCTATTGTAGAGACTTAAATACATAATCACATACTACCTTTTTCCAAGATTTTGTAATTTTATATAGTATGCCACATCAGCCACACTAAAGAACCTCGCCAGTCAAGAAAATACACTGCCTGCCCATTTTGATGTCAAATTAAAAAAATTACATATATGTACATAACACATATGTATGCACATATGTATATACACCTACACACACAAGCAGTTGGCAAAGATTTCTAGAATTAAACACTTATTTACATAGCTTTTATTAATTACACAGACCATCATAATAATACCTTGAGTGTCACGCCTATGACATTTATTGCTTCCTTCACTTGAGGATGGTTTGTACATTGCGTGAGTTCTTCACACAACCAAACTCCAAGGCTACAAATGGCTATGCACCTTTAAAAATAAATAAATATTTGTTAGAAGCTATGGGGTCACAGCCACAGGACACGCTGAAGTTGCTTCATCTCCATTAGCCTGAGATTCACTGGTGAGAGGTCTGACATTGTGAGAGCAGTCCCGCTGACGCATCTGCTCCGGCTCACTCTGGGGAGTCTCCAGCAGACAGTGGGGTTCTGCTCAGAGTGCCCCGACACCAGAGAGACCCTCCATACACCTGCTGGCTCTTCATCACTTAAATAGCAGCCCAAACCAAAAGCAGGTAAAAATATCAACATTTCTGAACGTCTAAAATGCAATCTGATTAATATATCTACTTGAAGAGAAGCAGGATGCAGGTAAGAGCATTTTAACGATAAATGTAAAAATACCCAGTCTTTATACTTGCCTTAGGTTTATGAGACTATGTACTTGCCGTTCAAGTTCAGTCTTAATGAAAAGAAATGCATTTGAAAGATTTGTACCTCCCCAAAGCCCCATGTAAAATTTGTACTTCTTTAACTAAATATATGCAAAGAATACAATAGCAAGGATTTGTTTCATGTAAAGGACATGTAAAGGATTCCAGAAAGAAAAAGCAAAACTTTTGCTTTATTTAATTTTTTTTGCCATCTTAACACTCCACTTGCTTTCTTTTACTCAATATTTTACCTTGCAGCTTCACTTGGCTCCTCAGTAGCATTCTTCAATAAAATATTTATGAGGTAACCCTAAAACAATAAAATCAATTAGAATAAGCTCTTTTTTTCGTAACTACTTCTTATTTATAGTTGATTAAGTTTGACAAGGTCACAAGTTAAATAGACTTTTCCCCAAGTATTTTTACTACGTGTCAGTTTTACATTGTCAAAGGAGGACAATTTGCTGATTATAGATAGAATACACTACTGTTTACGGATAAATAATTAAGCTAAAATCACATACGAGGATCAAGATTGAAACCAATTATTTTGCAGAGCTGCTGCATATTTACTAAGCACATATTCAGCATTTGATAATTCAATGTATGATAATTCAATGTATGGTGTTTAAGTTTTAAGCAAGTCACATTTTGACAAACTCAGTCTACATTCTGGTCCAGACAAAACACTGTTTCTAAACTCAGACTGTTTAGCACATTTTCCCTGGGGCTTGAGTTGTATTTGGTTAAGAAACTAAGAGGTAGAATAGACAAGGTTAAATAGTTGGCATTCCCTTCTCTTTTTGGGATTCCTCCACAGCCAGGGCTGATTTTGTGCCAGGATTGAAAAAAACGGAGTTATTGTACTAAAAGACAACCAACATCGGTGCTAGGCCACTGCTAGGACAGGTTTTAACTACAGGCAACATTGTAGGTGCCTTTTATTGGGCTTCATGGTGGGAGAGAGGATGGGGGAGTTTTGTTATTCCCCTCCAGGACTCTTACTGTGAATTATTAAATTACAAAGGCTTAATTCCAGTCGTGCAATCAAGACCCCAGGGTGCCCCAGAAAATACATTCTCCCAAATTTATTATAATATTAATAAGGCAAAAAAAATTTCTCCCTTTATGCACACATTGCATCTCTTTAGGACAAGTCAATCAGTATTACGCAGAGATACAGCGAGTAGACCCTTTAAATAATAGCACCAACAACACTTAATGAATTGAACTGACAGGCATCTGGCTGAAAAACATAGCATTTGATCATAGCCAGTTCACTCTCCTTAAAAATAAAATGTAATTTGCACTATCTAAGCTTTGTTAATTTTATGGTGCATTTTAAGCAAAGCAACACTTATCAAATAAGTACGTATAATGTGTGGGGTTTCAGGAGAAGGAAGGGTTTATTTTTAAGAAAAAGTGTGCAATAAAAAGAAACTGATTTAACTATAAAAATGCTTGGTTACATAAAGATTTACAAATGAAATGTGACTTCACTTTTACATCTGCAGTTCCTGTGACGATTTCGACAGCTTCTGAAATGGGCTGCAGCAGTGGCATTCCTTGGTAGATATTTGGAAAGCAAACAAGAGAACCAAGGATGGTGTGAGCTTCCGAACGAGGGGCCTGGGAAAGAAAGAGGATGGTAGCACAAAATTTTGTCTTTGTGAAGTTATAAAAATAACATCGTAAGTTGTGAGCTAGTTGATGTTATCTACTTCTTGCCTTTCTTCTTTCCTTTAAAACTACAGTGGAAAAAATATTACATTAGCAATTTATAAACACTTATTTTCTCCATGCTCCTTTTTGTTGCAAGACTGTTGCGCTGTTTTTCTGTCTATGAACCTTATGCAAAGCTCTTTCCATACCAAGCAAACATTACTTAGGTGTTTCAGTACAATTATTCTGTTTCCTGATGTCTGCATTACCTTCTTCACTTCTCTTACTTTCATGGTGGTATTTTTAGGAGCCCCAGGTCTGGCACGGGTGTAAGAGAGGGGGTTATTCCTGTAGCATGGGACATGATGAGCAACACCACCTTGTGTGGGAGTGCTTCCTTGGAAAGAAAGAAACCCTGCAGGCGGAGAAGCAGGGAAACTACAGGACATTCAAAGAGGTCCCCGATATTGGGGATTTGATGACTGAGCTGAAACACCTTGTTCCATGGTGCAGACGCAGACTATACGTATGGCATATGTATCAAAATCAGGAACCAGCTGCTCTATTTGTTGAGCTGAAAAAAGGCTTTTAGCTTTTCCTTAACTTAGTAATTTCCATTATGGAAAGGCCCTGGGCCTGCTCTTGAACACAGTGGCCAAAGAGATGCCAAAATACTAGCTATGTAGATGAAGTGTGCCATTAACAGCATTTTTTTTGAGTAACTGCTATGAGCATAAACATAAACTATATACACTGTAAAGCATTCTATTATTAGCTATAAATCACAAACAACTAGAAAATGTAAAGGTACAGAATTGAACCTTTCTAAACAGAGTCCAAGACGAAAGTGCCAAAAAGACTTAATGTTGTTTTTTGATAATTAGCCTTATTTCAGGCATCCACAGGTTGATTTAAGGATATAAGTTAGAATTAAAGCTTGCTCTGTAGGAATCTTTGTTTGAAAAACAGATGTAGATCTACTGGACACATAAAAATTTAAAATACACATATAGAACTCTACTTATCTTCCCATACGAAGTGACCAAACAGATGAAGAATAATTATCTTAAAAATACTTTTATATTATATATGAAAAGCCTGTAATACACATTCTTGTCAAATTATGACATTTGTTTTACTAAATATTTACCTTTACATAGTTGCCTATTTTACAAGAACATACTGTTAGTTATAGAGGTTTGTATTTTGAGGTCCAGCTCTAAATGGATACATCTCTCTAAGGTCTACATCCTAGCTGCATTCGCCTACTTTTATGCAGTGTTATCACAACAGCAACGTTTTCTTTATTGCTGCTTAACACAGTTTCTCATTACAAACCATCTCTTTTCTACCTATTCCCTCCTCTTCAGTTCTCCCACACCATCCTCTCTATCAGGAAAGCAGGTTTAAAAATGCAGCTTGTCTCACATCTGCGTATAGCTGACCACGTCACTCTTTCTAAATTGCTTCATTGCAAATCTGTAGCAGGAAATTCAAACACTTTTCATACAATGGCCTAAATACTCCTCTCTTGCTTCCCAAAATCTATTTTATGCTTTTCAACTTTTGTCAAACTCTTTCTCAAAAGAGTTTTCTACTTCATAAACAACCTATACCTAGGACTGCACTAGAATTAACTATGCACATAATAAAAACACATAGAGAGATTCCCATTTCAATAAATCTGTCAAAAGCTATAAGGCAAAGAGCTATAAATGCATTTACTGCTACATAACTTTTCATAATGCTGAAAATTAGCACGCTGTACGCAAGTTTCATGCTTGTGGGAGAAAAAGAGGCTTTTTAAAAAGACTTTCTATGGAAAATTGGATTTTCATTTCTTATTAGCACTTCAAGATTTGAATCAATAATTTATTGGCTCAGAACATTTTTTTAAATAGATGTCAGAAAATTAATGGTTGCAAATTCCTTGAGGAACAATGAAAAAGTGTAACTAGAATTACTGTTTCAATCCTGCTGAAGTAGCAAGAGTTGTGCAAGCCCATGCAGGATCATTAGCCAGCAATCCAAGAGCACTAAAAACACATGGTCAGGATGGACAGGAAGGACTCTCCTGAACTGCAATTTCATATATAGCAAAGGTCTCCCGCTTTTTACTTTTTCCAGGATTATCAGATCTTCACATTCATTTTGATATCCATTGTTAATTTGGCATTTTATTGTTCCTTCATCAATTTAATGGATTCATAAATACATTTCTAGGAGCGCTGATACTTGGTAAGAAAGCCTGCACTGCTAAAACCCTCCACATTTTCAATATCTGCTTATTGAAAAATGGCATTGATATTCTGAAATCCGAGTAGTGCTTTTAGTGTGCAAACACAGAGCGATATTAGTGAGGATACGATTTCTCGCACCTTGGCCTTTTGATGAAACACCTTTGCAATACTAGCACGTCACCTTAACCGACAATTTCACACATCAGCTGCCATGGTACCTGCCCCGAGAGCCCAGCTCCACGGTGCTCTAATGAGTCCCTACCCGTTAGGGTGCAGAAATCCGAGGCTCGCGAGCAGCCGCACGCGCCCTGGGAGCAGGGTCGCCCAGTGCCACCGCACTCACCTGCGGTGCGTCCGCCCCGAGCACTCTGGCCGTGGCCGTGATGAAGTCTCCGATCAGCATCGTAAAGCCCGGTAAGCCCAGGAAGAAAAAGGCAGGTGAACAATGCTTTATGACAGTGTTGAGAATATCCTGGAGAAGAGAGAGAAAAAGTACCTCTTTGGGAAGAGCCGACAAGCACACAAGCCCCAAAAGACACACTCTTCTCGAGAAGATGTGGCCTTATAGTTTGCCGGCTCTCTACTCATCAAAGTAAGAGGCAGCATTTCATACAGTCACACAGGTTTCTGTATAATTTATTATCCCATAACAACTACTACTTTGCTCTGTAGGTACATTCAGTAGAAAAAGTGTTTTCTTGTTAAATAAGATTTTCTTTTCCCCAAAACATTCAAATCATAAATCGATTTTAGGATGAAGTTCTACATTTTCTGAAAATTACCTAAAATCAGATTATTCAAAATTCTGTAGTTATAAAAATAATGAAATTGTCCACTTTTCCCTGAGAGAATTTGAGACAATACCTCCCTGCAACAGGTTGCTCACTGGTGCTACTTTGCTCCAGCATACATGGATTTTTTTTTTTCTAGGCTATTTGAGAAAAACAGGGATGTCAAATGCAAAAGTGATTACAGGCAGCACAGTAACACAGAGAAACCTATGCTACCTGGATTAATTATTATATATCCCTCTTCTCCTAAATAACAAATACAGATAAGTCTTAGGGGCAAGAGATGTTTATTTGCTCTTTAAAGAAGAAGCATTATATTTGTAAGAATAGACTACCAATCCCGTCTTTGCTCTCCTAATTGCTCTGATACACATCATGAGTATTTCAACATTAACATCTTCTGTCTTTCAGTTCTTCAGTGTCTCTGGAGCAGAATAAAGCTCCTGGATGAGCTGAAATTTCCCCATCTACAGAGTTGCAGTAGGTTGAAAGTTCAGCACAAAACCCACGTAGCGCTACTCCGATATTTCTATATGATGCTCACAATTATTTTTCTTCTTACTAAAATTTCAAAGGAAAGGAAAACAGCTCTTCCATGTTCATCTATTGCTTTTCTGCTCTTACCATGTGTTTAAAAAAAAAAAGAGAAGAAAAGAAAAGAAAAAAGGGCCTGCACCAGAATGTGTCTTTACAGTCCATTTCTAGGGAAATCAAATTCACTTTTCTCCATTTGCAGATATGTTTTAATTACATGGGTATTTTCTCTAAGCACTGCTAACACGTGGACAAAAATCTATTTATTGTTCTATTAAAGGATTTACTGCAGTAACATGAAATCTTATGAAATAATAAACAGGGTTATATATTTCAGATATTACCAGATAAATAATATTCAATTTTAACATTGTACTAGATAATGCTTTCGCTTCCCTGTATAAGCTAAAACACCACTCGAGTTAATGTTTAAACTAGTTTTAATCACTTCCTTTGATACATTTTAAAGTCAATAACAGTCAATGCAAACATTCAAAAAGAGGGAGCAGATGGATGCAGCCGCTTGTAAAGCGGGTGGAAAACTCCTGCAATCCACAGAACAAAAGAGGCCCCTTTTCTATAATTAGGCGGCTGATTAACACGCAGGCTCCCCTGGGCACCGCACACCTGTAATTACCGGTGGGGCCAGGTACAGGGCTGCTCTGTCGTGGCACCGTCGGGCAGGGGCTCTGCGGGGAGCAGCAGATGGGAGCACGGGGCTGTTGACACAGGCAACGACTGAGCCGCAGCAGAGCGGGCGCAACAGCCCCACACAGGTCCTGTCTTCAGCACAACTAACAGTTGCTCCTCTTTGCAGGTTAAAAAAAAAAAAAAAAAAGCCTGAAAATATCACCAAAATCAGGATTTGGGAAGCTACCACATATATCTGCAAGGACTCGGATAAATATTTATTTTGGGAGGCTTGTTTGGATGCGGAGCTGGATCTGCAGAGGAGCACTCTTGTTGCCTCCTTCACAAAATTCAAGACAGCTATAGGCACCAGTCTGATCGCTTAATTAAAAGTGCTTTATGTAGCAGTTAGGAAACAGGAGGAAAAAGATCATTATAAAACCATTATATTAAATCATTAACACCTATGAAATTAGTGTAGCATAAATAACAGTTTTTGCATCCAACATAACCTGCAACAAAATTTTTATTCCAAAAACCATAAGAATTTGGTTGCATAAACTCTATTTGCTGTTTAAAAGAAATGTTCCTAAATAAATAAATTACATTCTGGGGAAAAAAAAAAAGAATAAATAAAAAGGGAAAAAGGTTTTTAACATTTATTGAGAGTTATTTCAGTATCTCTCCAAAATAATCCTTTTCCTTTTTTATTATGAAGCTTCAAAAATAGGAATTTGCTACACAGCCCACATGCTCCAGTGATACCACAGATGTGAAGGAAGCTGTTGGGGAAGCGCAGTGTCACACCTGGTATCCAGCCTGGCTTTCCAGGACTTTACATGCCCTTTTTTCACCCCAGACCCTTTAGGATCAATTTGTGGTAGCCTTAGTGACTTAAATTAGCCCAGTTCAGAACCTGCTGTTACACATCCAGAATAGACTGAAGGCAACCACTCCTCTCCAAGGCCTTTCCCCATGATTTTTGGCACATTTTCCCTTATTTCTCAGCAAGGTTATGTTGGGGACATCACAGCTAACTGAAGTCCAGCTCCATGGAGCAGTTTGGTAGTGTTGCAAGTTTACTAAATGCTTCAGGTTTGTGCAAAAGGCACTGAGTGAGAACATATGGACTATCACCCATCCTGCAAAAATCAGGTAATTCAAACAGAGGCAAGTTGTTTCCTTCCCCTCAAAGCTCTGCTCTATAAATGTAAACTGTGTTCAGCAGCTTACAGCCTAGTAAATGAATCACTTTAATTGAATGCTATGTACACAGTAACTGGAAAAACACAAGCAATAAGAAAAACATATGGTGATGGCAATAGAAATTGGTTTACTCATTTGGTACAGTGTTGTTCCTTTACTTCTTCCATAATTGACCTTTAGAACGATAAATGTGTAAAATAATTTTGGTTTATTATGGCCCCAAACCTTTCAGCAATTATACAAAATGAAAATTTAAAAGGAAGTGTTCATTCTGGAAGCATTTCTATTGTTTACATAATTGCACAGCTATAATTTAGTGTTCATGTTGTTAAAGAAAAGTGAAAAAAAAAAAAAAGAACCATTACGGACTATTTCAATTCCAAATGATGCACCGTAGTGTTAAAAATGGGGAGGAGGGGAGAGTAGGGGGCAATCACAAGCATGTCTATCTCAAAAGGATTAACTCTATCTCAAATGGATTAACTCTATAAATGGCATAATATTTCAATATAGGATAATCTAGTAAATCCAAATAAGGTCATTAACATCCTTTGAATAATTGGAAGAAAAAAATATTATGCAAGTTCATTGAAAGGGCAATTACAAAAATATTCTTTGCCTAATTTCTGTGCAAGCCTTCGCAGATTGCAGGTGTAACAAAATAGCTTGCCATCTGCCTTGATCACGTTTCCAATTGTCCCCTAACAGGAACAACATGGATTTTTCACTTCAAGTTCACTTGTTCTGCATGGAGATCCACAGCATTAAGGGCTACATTTTAGAACCTAGAAAGATGATGAATTTAGACATGACAAACAGGAAAGCCTTTATTTTCCTTTTTGTGTTTTAAAGGAACAGTCACTCATTTATTGAATCCAAGTTACCTAAAATGCAAGAATACCTAGGGTAAGAGCTAACTTGCCAAAAATTAAATTCCAATAAAAATTTTTGAGAAGTATTTCAACACATTAAAAAAGCCCCAGGAATAGTTAGTCAAAGTCAAACTAAAACAAAAGATCTGATTCTGTCATTTAAATCTCTAAAATAATTAAATTTGTTAAAGTATCTTGTGATCGAATGCAACAGGGAGAGGCATTAAACCCAGGATGACATGTTCAGTTTAGAAAACCTGAGTAGGGTTGTTTGCAAATGCAAAATTGTTGAATAAATCCCTTGCTGTCGATTGTTGCCTCCATTTTCTCTTTTGAAACCATATTAATAACTCAGAACACTTCTAGTACTTGTGCAGCAATGATCAGATGATGCTTTATTAAGGAACAAGATAAAAAACTATTTGTTTCACATGGTTAAGTTTTTCCCATTTTTAACGGATGTTCTGTATTTTTGTAACCTAGGAAACCACTGGCACTAAGGACAGATTACAAATTGCAAGCAACACGTAAAGTTTATGCAACAGGGAAGTATCTGAATGCCCATTTGTTAGATACACTTACCAAGATAGTTATTTGGCGGCACTGTTCAAAACATTGAGATAACTCACCCTTCTCAAATCTTTTCACATGGACCAATTAGAAATATATGATTTTAAGATATTAGCATGACAGTGCTGAAATAGCTATAGAGCTTGGGGTTGGCAGTTTGCAGGAAAAGAGGTTTTAGCAAAGGGAACATGAGTCTTATCTGGGAGCACCTGTAAAAAGGGGCACCCTGTAGCACTCCCCGGTAAGCACTTGCCTGGGCAGAAGAACAGAGTTTGCATTCCAGTAGACTGAAATTTGCTGAATTCTTCCAACTTTTTACTTTCATCTACATGTCAAATCAGTTTTCTTGATAAGGGGTTGTTTTGCACAGAAGAGCAAAAAAGAAAAGTGCAAATCTGGTAAGTCATGTAACCTTGCTAAATGTTTTAAAGGTAACAGAAAAACAAGAAGTTAAAATATTTCTGATTCAGAGAAACAGAATTGCACAGGAAGTCAGAGCACAACTAAAATAAGCAGAGGAAAAAAAGGGAGAAATGAAACAAAGTGCTGAAAATAAAGGATGACAAAACATGTACAGCCTTGCATGGATGGGTGAACAAGAAACCTGTCCATCAAAACCTGTCCAGGGAGAGTCTAATGCTAGAAAGATAACTGAGAAGATGGAATAACAGGTGTGAGCAAACTGGTGGAGGCAAGGGATGGAAATCATCCTCTCTATTTCAAAAGAAAGTACTTATTTCGATTTAGGCCAGAATCCCAAAAAGCCTCACGAGGAGGGCTACAAGGGGAGCATGCCTGGAATACAGCCGGGATGGCCAAAACAGATGAGGGAACAAGTATTTCGGTTGGAGGAAAGTCATTTCAAAGGAATGGGAGTGTTCAAAAATGAGTTTAACTACCATAACAGTGTCCAAACTCAGAGCTCCTTCAGGTGGAGGCTCCCCTTTCCTCCTGCCGAACCAGACAGCTTGTGCTTGGCCACCTGCAATTGAGAAATATCCCACTAGGGACAAGCAAGGGACACAGGGTTTGGATAGCACCTGGCATGTGGAAGAGCAGGTGGGCTGTGCTCTGCATTGGAAGCGCAACGCCCCATAAGACACTTCTTTTTCAAGTGCAACGTGTCTGCAAAGCAGGGGTAACACAGGGAAGTGCGCTACAGAAAGTGGCATGTGGGGGAAGGTAATAGAGAAAATCATTAACAAAAACACAGGACACTAAGCCTTGTTATATACAGCAGCCTGTATAAGGACTTTTTCAAATGGCAGTCCAGAGAAATTTAAAATGCCTTATGGCTTCTGAATCTCTCTGCAACTAAAAGGTCCTCGGACACCAAATACGGCCAAGAAGTGCTTACCCCGGCACACAGAACGGAGCTGCCTGCTTGTGACGCCCTGAGGAAGCCCAGTTGTGCCCAGTCAATACGTGTCCCCGCAAGCAGCTTTTATATCTTCCTATTAAGTTCTTAAAAGTACCTTTTTTTTTCCCCCCCCAAACCTCTGATGAAGGTTAATACAAAGAGATAATTAAGAGGGCTTCTCCAGAAGTAACTGCACTACAAAAAGCTCAGTGTTACAAATAAGCAATCTCATACAGAGAAACCTACCACTTGCCACAGTCATTGTTTCTGCAACTAATATAACTTCCTTTCCATAATTAGGGACAGTGTATCTTAAATAAATTAAAAGGCTCCCAGACAACCATGCAGAATACATTAGCAGATGTAATTAATACCACCATCTTCTTTGGTAAGATATTTCATCTTTAATCCTTCCTTTTACTATAAAAGGAACCAAACTAAACATTTTTGCTGTTAACTTTTCTGTCTTCAGCTGTACAGCATTCTGCTGGCTTTTATGGGGTCGCCTGATGAAATATATCCAATCTGTATGTGTTGTAATTTAATCACCAAGGACATCTGCTAGCCTACTGGGATTTCTTCCCCATTTTTCAAGTTATTTCTGTTCTTAACATCAGACTTAAAAAGGCATCAGCACAATCTCTTTCATAGAGAATTTCTTAAGTCTGTATTTTTACTATCTTCCTTAGTATCTTTGACTACTGTATCCTTATCCAAAAAGGTTCTGTCAAGAAAGGAAAAGTGTGTAGTTCACACATTTCCCTATTTGTTAAAGTTAACTACAAAACTCTGCTGGCTCATTTCTCAGATAAAAAAAGTTTATTTATTTCATTTTTATTTTACCTGGAATCACAGACTCCCTTAGGTGAGAGGGACCTCCACAGGTCCAGTCTAACCTTTTCATCAAAGGGTGGCCCAGTGAGAGCAGGTTGCTCATAGCTATACCCAGTCATGCTCCCCGTATCTCCAAGGATTGATATCCCAGAACCTCTCTCGACAACTGTTTTCAGTAAAGTTTTTTGTCAAGTCAAAATTCCCATCGCTTAACCAGATGGAGCAGTTTGGACAGAACTACCATGAGTTTCTTTAGTACGGTTTGGAGAGCTGAGAGCATTGGGCAAGAGATACTGCAAGGAAGTACTCCTAGGACAGCTTTCAGATTCACATTTTTCTTTTAATTTTGGTTCAAAGTGAAGCCCTGTACAGTAAGATTGAGAGAAATTTTCCAGGATACGCTTCAATTGCACTTGGCTCCTCCCTTCTCAATCTAAGCTTAGAGTCTTCAGTCAAAATACTCAGGAGAATTTTATTTCTTGAATAGATGACACAGAGCAAAACCAAGGCAAACAGATGATTAGTGACAAATATTTTGGACTATTTACTATTTACTTTCGTCAGTAGCTTTTTTTCTTTTTCAACTTGCAATAACAGTGACCAGTTCACCTCTCAAAAGAAAGGAAACAAACAGGCAATCGCACATCAGAGTAAGGTGTCGAGATGAGACAGCAATATTTTAAGATTGGATATATAGAGTTTTGGGGAAAATATTTCTGATATTTCTACAAAATTCAGCCATGAGTGTCTTCCCAATGCTTGTACTGAAGCAGTTACTTGGAAGCATAATGCAGCCTGAAAGCATATTCTGTTTCACCCTGATAACACGAATGAGAACAACATTCAGGTTAAGCTAATAGTAACACAAAGTCTCACTGACTTCTTGATATCTTAGCTCAAAGAAAAGCGAAGAGTTTAAAGCCCTCTTTAAAAAAAACTGCAAAATGCTGCAAAAAGCAGCATTAGACCATGCTATATGAACGGTCCCAAATATTTAAACGTTTAAAAAATCCTGGCACAAGAACATGCAATAACTTTCCTTAAGTCAAACCATCGATTGAAGCAATCAAACCAGCTTTCCTGAAACACATTCAAAAGCAAATTCAAAGAAATAGCAAAAGAAATGGATGTTCTTGGGAAAGACCGAAGCATTTTCATTTCTGTTGCTCTTATAGCTCATCAGGTATCAGAAAAACATTGATTGTTCTGCCTGGTTCTAAGAGACATGGGTAGTGCAGGCTAGAAGTGCCTTTCAGGACACTTCAGAGCAGACAGATCTTCAAGATGCCAAATGTAAGAAGAATCAACGGAGTAGAAATCGTGAGGCCCTCTCTCCTGCATCTCACCTGAACGCAACATCATGCTCTGCTCTCTCAGAAGCCAGTTTTGAATGGAAATCTGAAAGCTACATTTAAAAATAAAAGAGCCTCAATTCAGTTTGGATCACCCTGGAGGTCAGGGCAGTGAAACTCAGTGTACAAGTCTGAACTTCATCCAAAAGCGGGAAAATCTGTCCAGCTAAAAATCAGAAAACTGCCCCCTGACTTTAGGGGGACAGGATGAGAGTTGTCACCATACAAACATTTGCTCAGTCTCCTGAACATAGACAGGGGTTGGTTACCTCTTCAAAGACCACACACACGTGAACCTGGCAGCAGAACACACCTGCTCCAAGAGCCTTTCAGACCCTAGCAGAGGGAGAGCATTCCAGGTGCTGGTGGCTGCACAGAGCTGTCAGCCGCACAATGGAGCTCCGGGCGCACGCACTGTGAGCTTCGATCCTTCAACACACCGTTGACACGCACCCTGCTGTCCTCGGGGAAGCGGGGGCCTCGTGCCCTTTGGCTGTTACAGCTAAGGAATCCCATACAAAGCACATCAGGAACAAATGACATCCTGCCCAAAGTGTGACAGAGGACATGAGGAAAGGTGGAGACCTCAAGTCCCGAGACCAGATGGCCCTAGATGCAGGAGACTCTAGATGCAGGGGACACCCCAGATGCAGGTGAAACAGGAGTTACACAGCACATCAAGACTCCAGCCAGCGTAAGCATGATCATTGTCAAGGAAAAGGATTCAACATGCCATTTTTGGGTAGGGCAAGTTCCAGAAGTAGTAACTCCCAGGATGAAACTAGAGTGGAGAATCACTGCAGCAAGGCTCTAGCCTTGAGATGAGCAACTGCACTTGGAAGCAACTGCTGGTTGCTCAAAGGGTAAAAAGTTAAGTCCAAGGCTGACCTCAGTCTTGCCTTGTTTAGACTGTGTTGCTTGTCCACTGTGACCCCCATGCACTCATACACACAAAAAAGGCTTTTTACACCCCTGAGCGTTAACTGGGTCAGTCCTTAACAGGCAAGATAGCAGAAGAGCTCAACTTGAACAGAGGGGTTCTGGACAGAATCTAAGACAGTTCATGAAAGGGAACTTCAACCGATAATTCAAATACAAAGGAGTGATAATATCACCTGAATTCTGAAGGTTTCAGGCATTTCTAGGTGAGCTCCCTTATAATTTTTTTAAATATATCAAAATAATGATGTTTATAAAAACTCTCCCCATTCATTCTTTCATGACAATTTTTTAAGTGGTTTTATAAAATGGCATGTTTATTACAACTGTAGTGCAAAGAGACATTTAAGTAACTATTTTTAGCTAAGGAGCTGGAGGTAATTCAGCTGTGACATTCTCTACTGCCAAGTATACAGTAACTTCGCTCATCTGAGATGATGCAATTGTTGCAGAGAATTATTCACTTCATGCAGAGCTGTTTGCTATTAGACACATAGATATAGACAAATTAGATGCAGTTCAGTTGCATCACTATCTCCTCTCTCATCTGCTAAGCTAATTGCTAAATCTTGAGCACTGAGTGCCATGGGAGCTTTTTACAAACTACTCTCTTGCATTGCTCTTTTGTATATCCCAGGAGATAAGAGACAAGTTTGAAATGTTAGGCTGAATTTGCCATGAATACTATTGTATTCATTTCAGATGCATTCAAAATGTATTATTTTTTTCTATCAACACCAAAATTTACACAAAGCAGCAAAATGCAGAGGAGTAAGGAAAAAAGAAATTTAAAGTGACAAGTAATGAACACAGTACATACATTTCAGCAGGAAGGTAGTAATCTCAGAGATACCTATTCTCAGCATCCAGATAGCTGTGTTTATCTGGAAAAGGGTCTACTGAAATAAATGCAGTTGCATTTGTATTTAATTGTTATCTACTGAGAAAGTTAAGTTAGTGCTTTATCTAAGTTCTTTATCTTTATGTTGGCAGTGCTATTTTCATTATGATTAATTCCATAACAGTTTGCTCATGTAATGTAAGATTTGTGTTTTAAGAGGAACATGTTTCAAAAGGAAACATCTTGTTCAAGAGAAACTTAACTAAAATACTGATAATCACACTTAGATTAGAAAAGATTCCTGACTGTAATTTTTCATAAATTATGTAGCCACATAAAAACCTGAGCTGTGTGCCTTGGGTTAATCTATCTTTCCATTGCTTCTCCCTGCAATGATTTTCCCATAAAAAAGCTCCCTCCCCTTGCTCTGCTAACAGTTGCCTGCCTTAAGAGTAATACATTTATGCTTGTGCTCAGCAAATAGGAAATCTCACAGAACAGATCCATATTCCACTGCAAGAGCTCCGATTCCAGTCTCTTTGCGTAAACCGGATCGTATTTCCCCCCACACCTGGGAAGTTTAATCTTGTTAGTGGCAAGGCAACAGAGTCCTGAAATATCTTGCCTGTGTCATTTATCTCCCTGGGGAAGGGAGATTGCTTGCCTGCTCATTAAGGTACCATGGACAGCACAAACAAAAAAACCAAATAATTTAAAAAATACATTCATGACCCATATTAATAGAGACCAGGATCTTTTTAAGACATTCCCTAATCTGAAGTCTTGTCTCAAGTACTTTTGCAAAGATACTGAAACACTCACACATGTCTTAATAATGACATTACTACTGGCAATATTAGCTTGGCATAGAAAATTCCTGGCAGACAGAGTCTCCAAAGGGTGACTCCAGTTTAACTGATAATTTTTTTTTTTCCTCTCCCCACTAAGGGCATCATTTTACTTCTTGAACCAAACCTCATAGCAAGGTTGCTTTGCAGAAAATTCATTCTGTGATACTATCAGACTTGAAAATTAAAGTTTCTGTTGAATGAAATAAGAAAAGTCACTGCACCACAAACTTCTCCAGATACAGCTGCCACAAAATTGTGACTTGTTAATATGACAAAATCTAGGCAGCAGTAGTTCACTTCTGTCAAAAGAAATTAGTGGTTTTGTCTGCTTTAGTAGACGACTGTTAGGGCTTCTGAAACACAAGCAGTTAGAGAAATCCACTTTAACAGACACAATAGTCCCATTTAACAAGACAAATAACATCTCAAAATGCCACATGGTACCTAGCAGGACGCAGTATTTCAGAGCTATTGTTTCGTGCTGCCTGCAAATTCTCTGAGACATCACGGGTAGAGGTTTTTCTCATATTTGGAGAATTTCCCAGCAATCTGAGCAAAGAAAAAGTTTATTTCAGTATATAAAAACCTAAATCCTAGAAACAACATTGGAGAGGGGGAGCAGGTGCATTCTGCAGTATTATGAAATTCAAGGATCCATGTTTGGCTGGTGCCCAACTATATATCTTCTTCTCTACAAGGGTCACCAGATAACAGCTTATGTCAAAAATCATTAGGAAATATGAGTATCAGATTTTGCAGTATATTGTATTTGTTGTATCTGATCATCATACACTGGACGCTGTAAGAACAGAGTGCTATGCAATGCATACTTCACAATGTGCTGTTCTCACATAGCAGACTACGTCCTTCTGCCTTGTACAAGACAGTCCTCCACCTGTACTTGGAACAGATTTTACCCTCAGCATGTGAAATGTTTAAATAACAAAGCACACTGAATGAGAACTTAGACTCCAAAGCAGCAGGAGTTGATACTTCAACCAGTTTTGTAACAGAGGAAAAGAGGCAAACACAGAAGTGTAAAAAGAAGGAAACTCGTGGTCAAGTATGCCACCAAGAGGCAAAAAAGGTAAAAACAGAGGAAGTCAAGGAAGAATAAAAGAGCAGCATCACTGTGTAACGTATCCGCAAAAGCCTGGGATGAGCTGTAGTTTAGGGTTTAACTTCACTCTATACTCTTCATTCCTTGAGCATGCTTAATTGCTAAGTTGTAAATCTGCACGAGGATTGAAATCCCAGTTACAACATGGCAAGAAGCTTAAATCAGTGGAACAGTTATAACTAAGGACCAAAACCATGTAAATGCACAGGGTCAAAAATACTAATCCACAACTGACACCACATTTTAAAAAACTGATTAGATTTCATGCAGGAAATGGTTCTGCAGGAAGTAAAATACAACATCCAGAAGCTTGCTATGAAAAATTAGTGCCACAAGCTTAGCACCTCACAAAAATGTGTCCATGTCATGTAAACGAATACACAAAAACAACATATGTCTGTAATCCTCTCCATCTCCACTTTCTATTCCTTCACCTTTGATTTGGTAGTGGCTGCTACCTTGTTTTTAAGGTCTTGACACTTTGTTTCTCCCATGGGTGCTTTGGGACCCAATTTTTATTTTTTCCTCTCAAAACTGAGCAAGAAGACAGGCAAAAATCCAGGGAGTCTGAGTATAGATGGATGTTATCATGGGTTTTTCTTGTGGGGATGTGAAGTTCTTCTGCTCTCCAGGACAGAGCATTGTCTGAAATTCAAACTGCATTAGGGAAATGCTCAGAAGCAAGAGACTCTGCAGCCCTTGGCCACACGAATTGAACACCTGAGGCCAGGAGGCTCTGGTGCTGCTTAGGAATCTTTTGTTGGAGCGCTGCTCTTGCTATGCAGAACTCTGAGCGTGGCCAGAGGTGCCTCCCCTCTGCACTCCTACAAACCACAAACAGGGGAAAAAAGTGGTAGGCGTTCATGATTTTCTGGTTGTTGCAACAGCAGTCAAGACTTAGATATCATCTCACAAAATCTGCTTGACTTATTTTATTTTTTAACAGACAGTATCTTTGCAAAAACAGAATGTTGCAGAGTTCTTACACATATTTTACTACATAAAATTTGCTGGGGTTTTATTTCGAGTGACAAATCTAAAACAAACTTCCTTTTTCTTTTTTCTCAGATTCAGATTTTCCTCCTTTATCCCAAGAGAAAAAACATAAATTTAGCATAATGCAGGTATGAAGAAAGGAGAATACTACAAATATTCAAGGGTTGATCTAGAAAGGCAGTGTTTCAAGAGTAGCCCTATTACCTTGCTAAGATGTCTTAGCATATTTTTGCTAGTGCAAGCTCTCTTCTGTCAGTCTTTACCCTTCTAATGAAGCATTTTATTTGGGGGAACAGTGGCGAAAAGGCCATGAGAGTGGATTATCATCTTTCCATGAGAGTGTTACTGACCTACACCCAGGCAAACCACAGATCGTACACTCGCTTGTATAACTGTATGACTTTCCTGCAACAAGCACCAGTAAAACCACAAGCAACCCAGAGGGAGAATCAACACAGGTTTTGTGCAAAGCCAGCTACAGCAGGAAAGGAAGTTAATGCTTCTCTGCTTTTCATAATGTGAAAGTTTGATGCAAGTCTGCTTTAAGAAACAAACAACTTATGCTAAATGCATGCCTTACATTGGAAGATTAAAATGCGGGTGTCTTGGAGTATGTCACATTATCTGTGTTTTGCTTTGACAATGTGCAGATCAAAATACCCAGGAAAAGCTCCAAGTCTGATGGTGTATTGACCTCCCATCAAAGGAAACGGAGCTTTCAGGCCCCTCAAATAAAGCATCAGCCACTTGGCACTTGTCAAGAAAGAGGACAGGTCTGCATCAGGCCTGGGTGTAATTACGACTGGTTACAACTAGAATAATCATATCCATGTAACTTGTTTTCCACCGGTTTAACACGAACCATGAAAAAGCTCCGAGGACAGGGGCTTGGCACAACCAGAAACGACCCTCAAGCTGTTTGCAAGGGGCCGTGCGCCCTCTGCTGGAGTCCAGGACAAGAGCAGCTCGCCTGAGCACAAACATTTATTACTAACGCCAAAAAAAATGCAAGTGCTTTCCAATATCATCGATTCTACTTATAATCCAAGTTTCCCTCTCGCACCCCTCATTATGAGTATCTAGCTCTTTCCATGGTCAGATAATATACTACCTTCATGAATTAACTCTTTCCCTCATCTTCCTCCACGTAGTCTGCCCCACTGTGCAGTCCCCAAGATTAGGCCAAACCGCAACAGACAGATCCACAAGTGACACTGACGCAAAGAAACAGAACGTCCTGATGACAGCTCCTTGTTAGAGCAACAAAATAACCCTCCCTTTCACTTCCCATTTAAAAATCCTGCTGCAGTCCCTTCTGTACCAGGTAAAAAGAGGCGAAATGACTACTATAAATGTCCCCAAAGGACTAGTTTTGCAGGGGGAAAAGTCTACGGAAGAACAGATGAAAATTACTTCTGGAAGACCTTGTTGCCAGCACTGGCAAAGGGCACTAGAAGGAATATGAGCAGACATTGCTCATAAATCAGCATAAAGCTCTTATTGGACCCTCCACTACCCAGGAGTGTGTCTAGAACTTTGCATTGTCTTCAGGCGCTGTGATAGAAGGAAAAACCTCTGTAACGGGAGGGAAGCTGCAGCAACATCTACCTCAACTTGTCACGAAGGCAAACAGGAGAGCACCTTGGGCAGTAGCTCAGGGAGCACCAGCTCCGTAGGCACACGCTTTCTGAAGGTACATTGGATTATTTGGGCATAACAGATGCTCATTTTAGCAAAACCAAAATTTAAACACTTCGGTCAAACACGCAGCATAGCACAAGAGTTTATATCCCCCGAACACGAGAACATTTCCAATACAACCAACTTGACTCATCTATTAATCCTATTATATGGATGGACAGGAGTTCTTTAGGTTATACAGAATCCAAGGCAGAAATATCAAATATCTGATACATTGTGATAGTAAGTCACAAATAAAAGATATCAAAGGAAACTTGTGACAGATACACATTCAATCTTCACATGGATCATAACAGTTTAGCATATAAGGGATTGTTCTTCTTAACCAAAAATTGATAAGATCTTAACAAAAACACTAGATCACATGCTGGACAACAAAAGCAGTAAGTACCATTTAGCAGAGTCATCCCTTTAATTAAACTAGAGTTTTTTTTGCACCCCACTAATTCCTTTTTAAATTATTCTTAGTGTGAAAGTGAAAAACTTAAAACAGTTAGATTTCCAATAGATTACTTGTGAAAGGCATAAGCAGAAGTTATTTAAAAATTTACAACCTAAAGAGTAATGAGAAAGTCACAACAAAGGAGGAAAACATGCTATATACTTTAAGATCAGAGTACTTTAGACTACACAGGATATTAAGCTACAGGATAGTTTCACGTATTTCTTTGCAAAGCTTTCCTTCCACTCTACTCAAGATCTTCAAATAGAGACATTCCCATCAGTCCATACATAGAATATTTTTTCAAGTAAAGTTTATACCTGGTCTTCACTTGTTAGGCCAAGGTGCATCACGAAATAAAAATGAACCAAGAAATCCGAATTTGGCATAACATCTTGACGTCTACTCATCATGGCACAGATCAGCCTGTATGCCTGAAGTTTGCCTTCTTTATATTCATTTGGCAGGGTGGTTGCCTGAAAAGAGTAAAGACTTTGTATCAACTCATCTCTTCTAGCAGTCAGTTAACATAAGGATGAATCTTCAGACTTGCTTTATAGAAAGTCTTGCTAAGTATGTTTTTACTAAAACAGACTCTGTACCAATAACAAACAGAAGAAAACTGGTCTGGTAACTTAGATTAGTGATTTTCAATGTATGTCTATAGACACTGGGGGAGGATACATCATCTCAGTCATCATGAGAATTAAGAATCATGGAACTAAATATGTACAGTTTCAGTATTAATACAGCAGAAAACATTAAAGCAGTAGCTTACCTTGAATAACCATGATGCAAATATTCTGAGAGGAGGTATTAAAGCAGGAGGAGAGGGAGTAGATTGATTGTCCAAACTTATAGCAAGGTTGTCTCTTATCTGATGTTTGAAACAAAAAGAATAATAAAAACAGTAATTTAGCCCCAAACAGTTCTTTAATTCTAATGATTGCTTTTCCATTTTATTTATTTTATCAAAAAGTACTAAACCCCATGGTACACACTGGATTTTTACAGAAACCAACACTACCAGAAAAGACTGTTTTTAGTGCTTCCCCACACACTACACAATTGCCATTTTAGACATACCATGGACTTTTATGCTGAACACCAACACTGATAATATTCTAGGCTACATTTCTATTTTCTCAGCCACTGTTTCATCACCCTTTTAAGCTAATTCATTTAAAATCTCGTATCATTGAAGAAGAACATGCTATTGGGGATACCCACTGAAACACCTATAAAATTATCTACGAAAAAATCATCCAAAAACCATCCTTATGTCCTACATGCTATTCCTAAATCCAAACTATTAATTGTTCTTACAATAAAAAGATCATTATCATTAGAGTAAACATTGTATACAATACCTTTGCAAGTTTATACCACAGCTCATAGAGATACCCAAAAACTTTTGCATGGATTTTAGGAGACTGTATGTTGTTCACATCACCAAGAATTCCCAAGATTCTTCTCCATAGCACAGCAGCAGAATCAGGATGCCAACCTGTAAGGCTTCCACCAGCAATTATACTACAGTCATCAGCAAGGAATTCGCTGCTATCTGTAAATTAAAAAAAAAAAAAAAAAAGTTCAATTTCTACTAGTCAGAAATGCAATGTAAATTTGTTCAATAAAATATGAACATAGATACACAACAGGAATAATTATTCTGAACACTTTTGAAGGGATGTCTTTAAATATGAGTATTCAATCTAATCAATGACTTGTAGTTTTATTTGGTTACCTAAATCAAAATGTTTTTAGGTGAGGGAGAAAACATGCTACATCAAGACAAAATATCATAAAGATTCAATCAGGTTCAATATGCCATTCAGCCATAACAAAAACAGCAACAGAAAAAAAGCAACTAAAAATACACAGTAATAACAAAGAAAAATATGCTCAAGCATTAATATTTTACAAAGAAACAGTAAAATTTGCAAAGTCTGTCAGGTAACTTGCTTCTTAGTAAAGCTAAAGCCAAATTCCGAAAGAAAGTAGTTCTAGGTCTAACACAAAAAGTTCTTTCTCCTCCTACAATGTGGATTAACCAATTATGTCCTATCAGCTGAAATACACAGCAAGGAACTTCCTGCACATTCTTAGACCATCCACCTATGAAATACAGTCTATCAACTTTAAACATGTATTAATCATTTTCTTTCAATACAAGGGCAGGAGAAGAGTGCCTGTGTAATCAGCTACCGCATCTCACCTGATGAGTGATAATCACATATGATAATGCAATCAATCTCAACTGTGTGCTTATTTTTCAGTTCACAACTTATGACAGCCTACAATAGCCTCAAACTGATTTTTCCAGTTCCTTAAATTCTGGGCATTCAAACCTCCTCTAACAATACACTATGAACAAAACCTTGGTGATAATGTTTGCAAGTCATTTACTATATGAGATAATTTGAAGAATACCCTTAAAAATATACACACCCCAAAAAAGCAAATGAACAAAATCTTTATAATCCATATTTTATTTTCACACAGAAATCACAGAATGCTTAGGGCTGGAAGGGACCTCTGGAGATCATCCCTGCTCAAGCAGAGCCACCCAGAGCACATGGCACAGGGTGACATCCATGTAAGTTTGGAAGATCTCCAGAAAAGGAGATCCACGACCTCCCTGGGCAGCCTATGCCAGGGTACTGTCACCCTCATAGGAAAGAACGTCTTCCTCACACAGAGGTAGAGCTTCCCTGTTTTTCAACTTGTACCCATTAGCCTTCATCCTGTCATCAGCCACCATGGAGAAGAGCCTGGCCTCATCCTCCCTACATTCTCCCCCAAGGTACTTATACATATTGATCAGATCTCCTCTCAGTCTTCTCTGTGGAAAATTCAAAGTGGAAAAAAATGACTATGCAATTAGGATGAATTAAAGCGGTAATTCTTCCTTGGTTAAAAACAATATACTTTTATAATCAAATTGTACTGTATAAACTCCTTTGAGGATAAAAATCTAAAATATAAAACTTTGTTTAGCTAAATACCTGTTAAATTTGTAGCATCTGAAGGACTAAGCTGAAACCAGCGAGGTGTCTGGGGATCCACACAAACATCTGCTGATGCATTAACCTCATGCTCTTCCTCAGACATTTGCCAGGGAATAAGCGCAATCTCCACTTCATTATTATAGCCAAGGGATGCATCGCTACTAACACTCTCACCTGAAGCAAGCAAGGGATGAACAAAAAGCAGGAATGCTTTTTAGCCATAACATCGGCAAAGCAATGATCAAAAGATCAAACATCTCGTGTGTTAGCACATCAATATCAGTTGCTACAGGGAGTAGATACAGAAAAACACTGTATTTCTTGGAACTCACTCTTTTCTCTCTCCTGGTGATTTCCATGTGACTGCTGCAAGTCGCCTTTCACATCTAGTTCATCTGGACTGCTCCTTTCTACTAGGACCTTGGGAGGAAAAGATTAGCAGCTAACATCTATCACAGTTTTGAAAACCGTGTCATATTCTATCAAGCTCAAGACACACACACACGTGCACATATATAGAAAAGTACCAGAAACTGAGCTAAACTCAGTCAATATATTTCCATGTCCCCAAATTTCTTCATGCTGTCATGCTTTCAATTTCTGCTTTTATCCTCCGTTTCTTAAATTCAGGTCAACTGTAATAAGACAAAGTAGGGAGGATCTATGTGTATCAACAAATCTGTAACCATTCAAAACTTTGAATCGCTTTGGTGATTTTAATAAAGTTTTTCCTAAAATTCATGAACAGTTCCAGGAAAAACACTGTTTGATTTGTCTTTCCTTGCTATGGTAATGAAGACAACCCACTGGATACACAAAGAAACTGTAGATAAAACTCCACAATCCCAAGCCCAAAGATAATCTTACCACAGTTTCTTCGTGTATCATCCAGTGGGTTGTCTTCATTGCCACAGCATGCAACAACAAACACATTTTTTCTGAGATTCACTAGACAGAAATTAAACCCTTCTTTCTGCATATAAAAGAATTAGTGCCAAAGAGATAAAGAACTGATTGGCAGGAGTTATTTCAAATTTGGATTTTTATTTATTTTTACGTCGAGGAGGATTTACAAATTTTCCCCGGAAGTACACATCATCATCTGTCTGGCAGTTCTGCTAGCACTCTGACTGCAGAAATGTTTCTTTTCCCCTGGCTAATCTGGATTTTGGTCATCAGTACTGAAAAACTTCAAATCGATTTGGAGTCGGGGCTTGTTTACACAGTATTTATCAAGTTTTGCAACAGATGCATAGTCAACCGCTCAGCTTCAGCTTCCAAAAGAGTGAAACTACAATTCCAGTAACATCCCCAGCAGCAGATGGTTGTAAATGTTTTATAACACATGCCACTAAAATAGAATGGGGAAGCAGATTAATTTTTAATTCCCCACAATTATTGATCTCATCACGCTCTCACTCTCTCTTTTCCTTTCCACCACAAATGAGACTAGATTTTCCTCCTTTGGAGAGGCTTATTCCTGAAGAGATTAATGAAAGCACTGCCCAGGAAAAGTCTGGCCCTTCTTTGTAGGGTCAAGTTTTAATGGTACTTAAAGTCTACACATACGGATAAGGCAAGGACCAAAGATGAGATCCAGTTTCAAGTCCTGCATGCTGCACTGCCACTAGAATCATCAGCGTTAGTCACTTCTTATTTCTATTGTTTATTCAAAATTCTCATTAAAAATTTACGAAACACGACTGCCCTAATGTTAACTTATACAAGCATCTACAATAAACAGCAGGTAGTACAAACTGTGCTCACGGAAAGCTTTTCCCCCCAGTACTTCAAACCATCAAACATTTATTCCAGGAAAGTGTAACTAATAACTATGAATCATAAAAAAAGCAGGTAAGAACTGCTCATATTTAATATAGAAAAGGTCAAAAATCCATTTTATAGGAGTAGAGTCAATCACACAACTGCAGTGGCAATTTACAATATCAGAAAGAATGATTAAATCAAGTAGTAAAAAACAGTTACACCTTAATTACAGGTTGCATTCTAGAAATATGATCATTTTTATGCTTTCAGTTGCTAGCATTTCCACATACTAAAACACACCTTTTTAGAAATAAAATACACTTTGTATATTCTTATATAAAATACACTTTATTTTTTGCCTTACATGCTCAGCTTCATATTCCTTTTTTGGACATCCCTTATTTTCTTGTATCGGTTTGGCATCTGAAATTGAATTCTGAGAACTTCCAGTTTTTTTACCTAGGAGTTTCAAAAATGAAGTGAAAAATAGACAAATGCACCTAACAAATTAAGACAGTTTCTGCTACCTTTGCATATATATTTCTTATTATTTATATTCATGTAATGCAATAAAATATTATAAAATTGTCATGGATTGATCAATATGAAGAAACAGATGATATTTTCAAAAATTCTTCATAGGCATACTTACGTATGTTATAGATACAGACTTAAAACTGTTGAGTAAACTAAATTTAAATGCAATGCCAGATGAAAGAAGTTAATCTACACTAAAATCACATAGAGTCTAAGTTTCATTTTTAACTCCTAGTATTATCAGGACTGCCTCGTGATTTTGAAATAATTATTTTAGAAAAGTAAAAACAGTACCACTGATACACTACCATGAAAAATGAGGTACAAAACATTTTCAAGCAACAGAATTGGAAAATGAAGTAGAGAATGGCAGCATCTATGAGGCTGAATGTTCAATACCTTTTCTCCGCAAGTGTAGCAACGTTATATTTCAAAGAAATTACCTTGAAAAAAATCTGATGGAAACTGATCTGTAATATCTGAAGTGCTACTACTTCGAGTTAGTTGTTGCTCTTGGTCTACGAATAGGCCAGTAGCTTCTACGCCTGTTGATGTTTCTAACTGCTGAGATTCTTCAACTTCTGTTCATGTAAATAAAAAAAAAAAAAAAATCTCAGAATTTCAGAATTGTTTACATGCAATAAATCCTAATCTAAGAAAAGTTTGTGAAAAGGTAACCAATACAAACATTTAAAACTCCAAATTACAAAAGTTAAAATGACAGTGTAATTAGAGCTTTAGAGAATCATTTTAGAAAAAGAATAAAGTTGAGAGAAATGTGTGAGTAGTATAAACAGTAAAGATCTAGAAAAGGTACAAGAAACCACTTCAAAGGTTCAGAATACATAACAAGGGCTGCAAAGATTTCACATGATGCAGAGATGCAGACTAGACTTAGTTCTGGAAAGAACTAGAAGAGATATTAGAAAATAACTGTAAATTCACTGTCCTGGAATGGCTTGGGTCCTTAATGATTTCTCCTCCATAAAGAAGGAAATGGGAGAACAAAAAAGCTAACATGAAACCCTCAAGTACTCCTGTAAATTCTCCCTCTTGTCTCCATCTAACACTCAGTCTTTGGCAAAGAACGCATGCCAAACTAAATATATTGCATTACAACACAGGTGTGCCACCTCAAAGCTTCAAAAAATTCAGTTTCCACACTCTCCAGGAAGTTACAGAAAGACTGTTTGCTTTTAGGAGATTTTAGATTTAGATGTTTTCTTGATGGGAAGAAACTCAATCATAATTGAGAATACTACGACATTTCTCTCTTCTTTTAGTTCTCCTCAGGAACTGCACCGGTACAGGAATCTACTGGGCAATAAATAAATAAAACTAGTTTTTGACAATCTCTGTTTTCATTAACATCCTGGTAAATCTTGCGGAATATACAGGTTGCACAGCCCTCAAGGTTCTTTTGCATTTGAAAAAAAAAAATCAAAATGAGGTCTATGCTTTGATTTGAATGTGAAAACCTTCTCAAATCTTCCAAGTGCCAAGGACCTCATGCCCAGAGAGCCCATCCATCCTTTCTGGGCAAGAACAGCTGCGCTTCCCTGCAGGATTTGGGTAAAGGTGACATGGAGGCTCTACGCAAGCTCCTATGGCACCCCAGAGTAAGCAGGACGTGCCAGACCTGCTCAGACACCAAGACAGGTTTGCAGGATCACGTTTAACCTTATGGGGTTAAGAATGGACAGGCTCTGAAGTTTGGCTGAACACGTAGGTGCACCCTGAGATCTGTACCCAAGTTACAAAAGGCTAAGACAGCAGTATCAACGCACCAATGAATACTTTACACTGGAGGTGCTTTGACATGACTGCTACAGCTTTTAAAGGCAATTTGGATTCATATTCAAGACAGCAAAAGTTTTGCTTCAATTGCTGTAGGCTACTAATTTATGAAAAGCTATTTACTGAAGATGGAATGCGTATTAAGATTTGAAAAAAAAATCCTGCGCCCTAGAGTGTATTAAAAAGAAAAAACACACAGTTTTATGCATATTTTCATTTGAAAAATACAAAGAGATCTCAGTAGAGAAGCCTTCTAGATCCCAGGAAAAAACATATGACATTATTAGCAAACCCAGGATTGAACAGATCCCTACTACAACTGAATGACAACATCATTTTTATTTCTCCTCTTCACTCACAGAAGAAAGTTGGATGACTCAGTTTTCCAAATCTTACTATGTACTTACCAGAGTCAGAGGAGAGGTAAGAAAACTGAACTGAGAAACAGTATATTGATATACTGGGAAAGGAACAATAGAAGCTTTAAGCATTAGCTAGGAACACCCATTTAAAAAGGCATCGTTCAGGCAAAATCCCCAGGAACAAACCCAAGAACACTCTCAGGCAGCACTGGTATTTCTCCCCAGAAAGGTGCAAGTGTAGCTCACTAATTTATACAAGTTCCAGTGGCTTCTTATGTGGGGATTTTTTCCCCTCCCTCTGAAGGAAGCATCCCTGGAAGCCTGCACAAGGTTTATGTGCTGGTTGCAGACTGCCAGGGGCAGGATTGAGGGCTTCTCTCTTCTCTGCTACCTCCGCTGGACAAGTCATTGCCAGGTTACAAGCACTGCTTGCCAACTGGCATGAATTGCTGCAAGAGAGGTTCTAAGCACAGAAAACCCCTCCCCAGGAGGGATGAAGCACTGGAGGAGGCTGCCCAGAGCAGCTGCTCACTCTCCAACCCACAGAGCAAGGCCCAGAGCAAACACAGCCCCATGTGGCAGCTGAGCTCAGCATGGGCAGCAGGGACCTCCTGAAACCCCTTCCAACCCCACCTCAAACCCTAACTTCAGGAATACCACAGCCCCTTCACCCTGATGGTAACCATTACCTTTATAATCTGAACAAACATCAATAATATTTCAATACATTTATGCTAAGAATTAATGTTTGAAGACATACTGCCTATCTAAATACATCCATTCCTATGAACTCATTATTCAGGCTACAGTTGTAAAGGAACTAGCAATCAGCAAGAGGAATCAGCAAGAAGTAACAGATACAGCCTGAAGCAACAGTTTGGAGGAGGAAGACAGTTGTGGAATTTGTTCTATCTACACCACCATTGGAGTCAATACTGCAGAATAAGAGAAAGACTCCTACGAGGATGGGGAAAATTCCCTACTTACACCTGCAAGTCTTGGTTAGACAAGGGGACTGAAGTCCCAAAACGAAGCAGCTCTGTACTAATAGCCCATTGCCTCTACCTTGTTTACATCCATGTCCAGGTATGAATAGAGAACTCCAGTCAGAAGTTGTAAACCAGGGTTTCTTTTAGCTTAATTTATCACAACAGCAAGTCCCATAAGACCAAAGGAAAAAAAAAAAAAAAAAAAAAAACCCACACTGAGTGAAAATATAACCATTTGTATATAATTAACCACCAAAATGTCAAGATCTGGACAACTGACCTGTTTTTAGCTCTTGTGTTCCTACCTTCTAGTATATTTGTTTTACACTGCATGCAAGTTTAAACCACTTTATTTTAATGAATCAAATTATTGAAAAAAGTAAACCATGGAGAAAAATGTTATTTCTTAACAAAGAAAACTAAATTTAAGGGAATACAAATTTAAATACAGCGCAGTTCAGAGTAATCTTTAATTTAAAATGAACAAAACCTGAATCGTTGCAGCATTAGAAACATTGAGAGAAATCAAACTAAGAAATAAGAGGCACAGATAAAGCTTTGAGATTTGTTTCTGGAAACAATAACCCCAGGAAAAAAGGTCTTTAGAAGCAAAACAAAACCCCACATTTGTGAGCACTGGTTTGTACAAACTGATTGTGACACACCCAAAAAGTAACAAGGTTTTATCACCCTTAGTAAACTTGGAAAAGACAAGATATGCTCTCTCTCTACTAAACTTGCTTGTCAAAGTGAACCACCTCATACCAGCACTGCTTTACAACCTATTTTGCACAGATCTGAGGTAGAGAACCCATGTAAAACACCTTATTCCTCACTAGTAAAAAAAACCACTTAACTAGACAGAAAAAAAGAGTAGACAGACAAACAAAGAAACATTTATAAACAAGATGACTTTAAAGTACAGTACCTGACAGCCTGTGAGAGCAAGAAGTGTAAGAGATACCAGGTAAGAGAGAGCTCACAGTGTGAAGCAGAAGAGGGACACTTTTAGTAGCTGGCAAAGCCTCATAAAGATGAGCACAGTTGCTGATAGATTGGCTTCGCTTTGCTTCCAGGGGAAAAAAAAATAAAGCAATAGTTACGTCAAAGTGGTAGTGAAATTCATTAAGAAAAAAGTATTTGAATGTTATAATGTCATGAAACACAACGCTTTTGAAAACAAAAATCTTATGTCATTAAACACAGAAATATTTCCTATAAACTGCAAGTTAATAATGTACAACTGTATTCCATTGGACCAATTCCAATTGGTCCAATGACCAATTTCTGAATTACTAGAACTCCATAACATGGAGTAATACTTTATTTTGGCAGCAGATGATTGCTGCCTACTGGGTAGTTTGACTTACCTGCTTCTATTTGTACTGTATTTGACAGCAGAAGAAATAGTTATAGCAGCACAGGTGTTTTAAAATTAAAGAACTGAAAAGTTCTTACTCAATATCCTTTCTGCTACAATGCTCAGTTTTGTGTCTTCACTTTGAAAGTTCAGTATTTTAAGATACTCCAGAACTATGTCTTGCACCAAGAAAAAGGCTTATTATAAATTAACATGCAAACAGAACACATGACTAGTAGCTACAGTAAGGAGCAAGCTCTATGCACAGCCTCATGTATCAGAGATACGAGCAACACATTTTCTCCTTTGGCTATGAAACTGTTCGGAAAAGCTACAATTATGGAAGATGTTGCTAACAAATTTAGCAGGTAAGAAAGAACATTCCCTTTGTGCAGCAATCCAGCATCTCTCACTATACTTCATATGCATAAATGCAGGCAATGGTAAATATAGAAAGGATCTCCTTATGAAGTGAAATACCTGAGATACTTCAGGACACCCACATCTCAAAACATAAAGCCATGACCTGTCGTTTTACCAACTTCCTTAGTAAAAGCATAAGCTTTCAATCCTAGAAGGGTTATCTATCATACCCACGTAGGTACCGACCTCCATTATGTCAGAAAGATTTACCTGACATTTTCTGTCACTGATTTCATGGATCAATCAAGCAGCGAAGGAATCAGCCTGTCTAAAACTTTTGACAAATGAGGTTAAAAAGAGTCCATCTCTGCTAAACAGGTTACGCTCTAAGGATATTAAAAGTCTCATGCGACTTTTAGACACCAGCTCTACAAGTTGAGTATAAACCTCTCTCTAATAACTTGATAAGGACTCTTGGTCAAGAGACAACTGCACTACAAGAAACTAGAAGACTTAATGTGTGATGTAACATGCTGCCTCTCTCACTAGATACTTGAGGAAAATATTTTCTCAGACTGAACACAACCGAGAGTCTTCAAAGCTGACCCTGTTTATGACCACTGTCACTTCCTTCAAAACGGCTTTGACACCAAGGGGAAGGCCAAACAGCCCAAGGGTTGTACTGGTAGCAAGAGGGTCTATGTTGAGCTCACAGCTGATGAGGATGCTGAAAGAGTGAAGCAAAGGTGGTATTCAGTAATTCTGCTTTCCGCTTCCTTCATATGCAGGGCGCCGTCCACTCCTTCAGCGCTGGACCCACACTCTCCCTAGCCTTCGTTTTGCTACTACTGTTGTCCTTGACAGTCCCTGCCAGAACTAACACGAAGTGTGCCTCAGCCTTCCTGGGCCCATCTCTGAATCCTCTGATTCCCAAGCAGCCTGTTCCCTTTACCACATCTGCATGCTTTCTTGTTCTGAGTTTTGCCAGGAGTATCTTGCTGATCCATGTGGGTCTTCTGCTCCCTTTGCCTGACTTCTTACTCAAAGGGATGCACTGAGCATAAGCTTGGGGGAAGTGATGGCTGGAGCACTAACCAGCACTTTTGTGTCCCTCTTCCTTCTAGGATCCTAGCACTTATTCATTCCTTGAGTTAATGGGATTCGAGGGCATCAAAACATTTCTGTGGGAGGAAAACTGGGGAGAAGCTCTCTGAACATACCGGTTGCAAGTCTCTTGTACCAGAATTTTTCTTGCTATAAGGTCTTGTTCAGAACGACTGCTTGAGAGAGAGAACTAGAGAAAGAGACAGGTCATACAAATGGGCTGAGAGAGAAAAAGAGAAGTCTCATCACCCACTACATCCACCCATCTTTGCTAGGGACATCTCAGCTCCAAGGCTGAGGAAACCCTGAGTAATCTGGTCTAACCTCAGAGCTGACCCTGCTTTGAACACAGTCATCAACAACCTGCTGAGATCCCGTACAACCAAATTATCACACAGGCTCCCGTTATTGATGTCCCATGAATTCCTTTCCAGGCTTGCATCCAGGATGATGAAAGGGATGCAGGTTACACTGAGAAGCTGGCAGCTTTCTCAAGTCACCCCAAAAGTAGTACATTTTGAATGAAAAATGTTGGCCATTTTTCGCTTCAAAAAAACCAAATCTGTATGGTGGAGCACTGCCTTCAAAAAATGTTGTGGCTTACCATGTGCAGTACTTGCCTGAAAAGTTCATTTCTTTGCCACAGAATTCAACCACCACTAGTTGGCTGCTCAAGGGTAGGACTGGAAGCCAGGTGGCCCCATTACCCTCTACAGTTTGCATCTTCCAAGCAGCTCTTGCAATACACACTAGTGAACAGAGACCAAGAATGTCAAAGCCTTCAACTCGCCTCAGAGGCTGGATCCCACCAACTACTTTTAACTACGGGAAATAAATCATCTTTAGATGGAATTATCACAATTTTCTTAGAGATCCTGTAGAATCATTCACCTCTGATCTTTCTGCTATCATTTCTTCTCCCTCTTTTAAGTCTTCCTCAGGGTAAGTATCTTACTCATTTCAGTTTTTTCCTCACTCATCCCAAACTACACCCCTCAAAGGTTTGCAACTCCCCTTCTCCGAAAACCTGTATCTTCCTCTGCGGAACTTCATTATCATATCAGTAGGTTATAAATACCAAGTATTAAATCTACTGGGTAAGGTAAATGAAGGAATGGAAAGATACCTGAAGAGCTGTTTATATACACAGAGCAACACTATTTGCTTAACTCCCACAACTTTAATCACAGAAAAAGAACTTTCGAGTTACGGAATATATACTATTTATCATTTGTAAAATTCATTATCTAAAGAACACTTAGTAGTCCAAATAATATATTTTATAAGATATATATATATATATAAATATAATATACACACACATACTTCTTGTAAAAAAAATGAGTTAAAATGGAGGACTTAAAACATGAACTGCTTCCACTAATGTTTCCAGTATTTGTACACCAGAGGATCACTTAAAACCTACCTAATAACTGAACCATGCAATCTGTAAAATCATATTAGCATACCAAAAAATAAAAGTACAAATAATTTGAGATGCAGGAAGAGACCACTCCTATGCACAAAACTGCAGAAGCTCATTTTCCCCGTTCGCCTTTGCAACAAACTTTAGAATTTAGTCCTCTGCATAGACAAAGTGTCATGGACAAATTCATAGCCAAGGATTCAAAAGGGAAAGAAATAGGGAACTCCTTCCACTAGAGACAACAAGATGGTTCAGAAAAGAGCAAGTTCTTGTGTTAGACTTGTTTCTTTTCCCTTGCTAATGACAATACTCAAAATAACGTTGACCCTTTGCACTTTTGTGCAATGAGAAATAGAAATACACATACCCAAGATAACAAAATTTTGTATTTTGTATCCATCGTTCTGTTGTCAGCTTCTCTCATCATGCACAACAGAGATAAAAGCTCTCCTGCAGACCCTGCAGGTAGCCTTTTTCCTAAGGAGTGCTACCTCACACCTCTAGAAAAACCACCTTCCAAAGTGACTAACACTCTGGACACTGGCTAGCATCATTAAGATTAAAAACTTGTTATCTATTAACAACCAATTGCTTAAAATTTAACGTCTCCTTTAGAAAAAAAAAAATACATTAATTTACCATCAACTCTACTACCTAAAGTCATGTTGAGTAAGAGAAGCCTCTAACAGAAAGTCCTTAGTCAGGAAACATGTCATTTGCTGTACAGCCTCTCTTCTTATTCACCACATCAACACTGACACGTAGCAGAAACAGGGGAGGAAGGAAGCAAGAGTTATTTAAATATCATGTTAGGCAAACAAATAACTACTGCAGAGCAAAAGCACTAAATTTAAGTAATTTGAGAAGAAACACCCAACGAATGTTGACTGAAAGACTACCTCTGCAAATGTAAGGAAAGCTATATTGAAAGTATTTCCAACTTTTATGTCCTACATTTGCATAAAAAGGCCACCGCTTCTTTTCTTGCGGGCTTGGTCCTCAGCTTTTAGCAGCTGAGGCTGTGGGAGCTCTACGATACTAGAGTGACCTTAGGAGTGCTTTTGTATTTGCTCTATTACCTCCTTGCACTCGTATGACATACAGAATGGAAATCTATTTGATATCTCACATGTTCATAATGTTGCAAGTCAGCTTTGACTGCACTTGGACTCTTGCAATTCCAGACATAAGCAGCAGATCAAAAGAAAGCAGCAGGCACTCTATTTGTATGCTGTCCCCCTCCTTTTATTTAGTTCTTTAATTATTTTTAAATAGAGGAGGGAAAAGGTCTTGAAGCAAAAAGCCTCCAGTAGGGGAGGTACTTGCCCAAAATTTCCATTCTACTAAGCAAAATTTCTTCCATGAGTAGGTCTCATGTGGGTTTTCACTTTAGGGTCTACTGTGTTTAATTCTAAAAAGTGACGCCACTGGACTCTCAGCTATTAAGCTATTCTTAGAAAAAGGACACGTTTTATACAGTTGATTTGCTATATCTGCACGGGCAAATAATATTGTTTCTATCTATTGATTTTGGAGCCATTTACAGGCAAAAAAATCACATGAAGGCCAGAAGATTTCTATTCCCTTATCATAACAAGACAAGAAATGAAACCAAGGGCTTTTTACACAGAGTTCATTCTTCCAACTGGGGTGGAAGGGGGTTCCCTACCACCTTATAAAATTCTTCCACTAAGACATACGTGGCTTTAATTTGAATGTACATAATCAAGAAAAGTCCTTGTTGATCAGTATTGCCAGGTTATTTCTATTGCTCTGGTGACAGGTCTACAAGAGAAATGCTGCAGCAGAAGCAGCAAAAAACTGGTACCTTAATGCTCCAGCAATACCTCTGCTGGTGCACCAATAAATACAAAAATCTCAAAGTGACAGGAAGAACGAACTGATGCAGAATTTCTATAGTCAGAACTTTGTGATCTAAATTAAAGACCACGGTCTCGTTCGGAAGCCTATAGCTAAAAAAACATCCTGAATCCCCTTCAAATTTTACTAGCAAATTGCACTACTGACCTGTTATGAACAGGAAAGGAAACTGTACAGCAAAACATCACTCAAAAGTAGGGAAGAATTTTCTCTTGAGGGTTTTATTCCATAGTCCATTGACTTGGGACCACAGACACAAACTCATGGGAAATGAGAACAGATCAAATTCAGGCTGTCGAAATGCTTGAAAAAATCTGGTGTCCTTTCAACACCTGGGGACTCACACATACCTCACCATTCCTCACTCCCGTTTCCCTCTCTCCTGTTTTTCCCTTATGCTTTCTTCTTTCTTTCCAGAAGTAAAGAGGAGAGAAAAAAAGGAAATTGAGGAGCTATATAAACCTCATAACAAAAACTGAATATGAGAGGATGAATAAGGCAAATAAACTAATAAAAGGATGAAAATATTTTTGTAGATACCTAGTTTACCTGGTTCACCTTTAACTTGTGGTAGATAACCAACTATAGGAAAGTTCAGAAACAATACGTAATTTGAATGATGTTAAAAAACACCATTTGTTATGGATTGATGAAAAATAGAAACTGAAGTACATTTCACAAAAACTCTAACTCATACATGATTATCTTGTAATGAATTTGTAATGCATTTAAACAAATATATTTTTCCCCCACATATAATGAATAGGTAGGTGAAGTCTGTTTAGAAATTTAAACTAACTGCACTGTCTTCAGAAGCACTACCCAAAGGCAGATTTAAAACTCAAATGTGACAGGAATTTGGGGGATAGAAGTATTTCACATTAGGGTCTAACCTGTTGCTCTCTGGCGAACCATATTTCTTGCTTTCTCAACTCCTGGTGCTCCAGACGTGGTAGCACTTCTGAATCTCATTGGCTCCACAACTTCAGGGTGGTTTTTCCAGCTTAACGAAAAAGATCTTCCCACTACAGCTGTCTTTTGAGGTTCCAAAATTCCACCTTCAGTGTGAAGAAGAATTAAATCTCTATTATTAGGTGTTTTAGCACATGTTTTTCCACAGTATAGAGAGACTTATAAGTAAGTGGAAATGTAAATTATTAATTTTTTGGTATACACAGATGAGTGTTTGCAATTACTGAAAACAGTCAGTACCTCAACTTGGAATATCAACTGCAAAATGGCACATAAATATAAAGACTATTAATAAAGGACTTTGGAAAAAATTGTATTGATGACTATAGCAAGTTACAGAATAGTAAATGTCATGTTTTAAACCCACTATACAAAAAAATGATCTTGAGCTCCTACTAAAAACTGAATAGTTATCTTTAACTGCAACTTATTCCCTTTCCTCCCAAAAGGTGGGAGGAGAACATAAAAATCAAAGCATTTCACCTCTGCTTAAACAGATTCTCATAACAGATGATGGGTATTCATGTTAGATTCAATGAAATTTTCATTTTTTAAACATTTAGATTGTTCAATAAAAGAAGTACTGAAAAAAACAGACTAACCTTTTCCTCTCTGCTTTTTTTCTTTTTGCTCACTCAGCTTATCCAAGGGTAGGTTGGTCATTTCTACTCCATACACAGTCCTCGCTAACACCGCTGTCAGAGAATCCATAATGTTGGCCCACTCATTGATGAGCTCCTCCCAGTCAGTGAGGGATGACAGGACACCAAGCAACTCGTCCCAGAGCTCGCGGGATATATAAACACTCAGGTTTGCTCTGATCCAAGCAACAATGAGAGTCTGAGGGAAAAGAAATAAATGAGAGCATGGCCATTGCTCCTGAGATCAATCCAAGGCACCAACCTGTAATTTGAACATGTAACAACTGAGCAGAGCTTTGATCATTCAAATACTAAAGCCCTTTTTTCTATCCCAATATTTACATAATATATTGTACCTAACATTGATATAATATATAAACGTAAGCTGATGATAATCCATATTAGCTTCCTAAAGAGGAAATGCACAGTCCTAACAAGGAGTAATAGTTAATTAATAGAAATTTAACTATGTTACATAGCAATACTATTAGGAAGGAGGAGAAAAAAAATCAGTTTCATCTATGTGATCTAGGGCCGCTTTTCCTCATAGGCTCAAATTCACAGAGGGTCATTCACTTTGGTGCCTTACATATGCATTCTCTTATTTCCGTTCTTCACTACATAAACCCTTCATTTTACATTTTTTCCATGCATGCTTTGAAGAAGAAGTTGCTGACCCAAACAAAGGTGTTCAGTCTGAGTTCAGTAACTATATTGAGACTAATCCTCCTATGCTCTCATAAAGTAAACTGAGATTAACTCTCCCTGAGGGCAACTGGGAATAGAGCATTAAACTTAAAGTGAGGTAGGACAACTATTACGTCTGCTCTTTGGTGTTGATCTTCGCATTGAAACTGGGAAAAGGGAAAGTGAAGAGCCCAGAAATAACACATGGATATTTTTCATCAATCAGCTGCTTGTTTCACTTGGAACCTGTCTTCTGTTAGTAAAAGGTTAAAAATGCATATTGACATTACTAAAAAGCAGCAATATTTCATGTTTTAAAATTAGCATTCATAATACTGTGCAAAACTAAGCTAAAACTATGGATAATAAAAATTCTTAAGACATCCCTTTCAATGGAAAACCAGCATCACAAAACAAAATGACTCACTCGGAAGAGCAATCCTGACATGCTTTGAGCAAATGTATCCTTTATTTGGCTCTCCTTGGGCTTCTGCATAACAGCTTCTGTTATTCTGAGGAGTATCTGTAACATCTGTTCCCTGATAACAAAATAAAAAAATACTTTTTGTTCGTATTTTATTAAACCTGGAATTTTAAGGTACTAAAACACCTCTCAACTCTTAAACAAGCTTACACTTTGAGAATGTGATCATGCTTAAAAAGAGCTCTACAGATCATTTGCAAAGCAACAATAGTTGCTTGTGAGTAACTTTTGAGAAGGCAACATCAAGAACAGAAACCACCACTGGAACCTCAAAGCCAAAAAGCAATAAGGCAGACAAACCAAAAAATGAGCCTGAAAAAAACCTGGAATTTGACAATTAACTTTAGTTCATTGATGTATAAAGGCAAAACATAAGTCATGAGTTCAATTAGGTAAGAATATTGGGTTTACCACAGTAAATCAGCCTTTTCCCTAACCAGCAATTCTTCCATATGGTTTATATGTTAATATATAAGTAATGTACTTACCAAGTTTTTTTATTCATTGATAGTTCCATTATCATGTGCCTAAAAATACTAAGAACTGCTCTGCAAGCATCAACTTGCTCCTTCAGAAGTGCAGGGACTTCAAGGCATGGCTCCAGTAAGAAAACATTTGCAGAGTTTGTCAAGAATACCTTTAAAACAGCATTTAAAATCAATTTACATAGGAAGATAGACACACAAAAGTCATCTCTTATAATGAAGTTCTTGGCCTTCCCCTAACAACACCCTCCCCTTTCCTCAGAGAAAGGTTCCTTGCAATCTACATCATTCCATTAAAAAGTGAAGTTAGAAAAAAGTTACAGGTGCAACGAAGCCATGTATTACGCACTGTGGGTCCTTTAGGTATCTCCCATTCTGCCAAGTAAAAGCATTATTCCTCCAGCTCCTCATTTCCTGACACTACATGTTTGAGCAATCACTAATATCGGTGGTAAATTACATCAGCAGAAGCCAATGCACAGCTCCCATTAGCTCCAAGTACCTGAAGTAGAAAACATGCACCTTCTTCATTAAATCTAGTATTTGATTCTAAGACAGGGGCATGTGGTTTAATACATATTTTTGAAATGCTACAAATGAAGTTCAAAAGTTGTATTATGAAAACACAATTGCTTATAGCTGCTTTCCCTGGTCTCAAGGCATACAAAAGCCTTTACCAAGCTCCTCAATCAAAATTGATATTTTTTACCTATGTAAGCCAGTAGAATATGATTTTCAGTAATTGAAGAGGAAAGCAACAGGATGCCTCCTGGCATTTTGATATTACCTCTTCCAAAGCACAGCCGAACTGTTTTTGTGACAACAGAAAAACTCCCAACATGCTCGAGGGCAATAAGTTGTTGGAGGGTAACAACTCCCAGCAAGTGTGTGTTGATTCTACATCTACAGTTTTCAATCTATAGTGATTTCTCATTAAAGCTGCTACAGCCTAGGTACTCAGGTAGCTATGCAGACTGAATAAGGAGAGATTCACATCCACTGGCATGAAAATCTACAGTTGGCTGGGTCTTCTTATAACAAACTATACATCATCATATATAACCATTTCATTTGGCAGAGATATGTTTGTATTTCACAAAAAACAATGCAATAACCACAACAATGTAAGAATTCCTTTGTTAATTTTCTCTGAATAATCAGCAATGATGTAAGTCTGCTTAGGTACTGGGAAGTAGAGTGTTTCTCAGTAAAGTAAAACTTGAATATAAAAACAAAATTTTAATACTAATAAAACCATGCTTAAATAGTATAAAAATATGAATAGTTCTCTATTAAAGGTCATCTATTAAAAATGACTTTTTGTAAATAATTCATCTTGGTAAAGATTCTGTCAGGGACTGAGGGTTATACTTAGATGTGCTTTACTCTTGCCTTCCTTGGGAAAGCAAAGAGACACTCCCACCAAACAAAAGAAAAAACACCTCCAACCATCTGTATACACTCAATAACAGCTGCTTACAATTGCAAAGACAAGAGAGACAGGATTATCTATATTATTTGGTACCAATAAAAGGGACAACAGTCACAAATTGCAGCTTGAGAAGTTCAGGTTAGTCAGCAGAAGTTTCTAATTAGGAGGGTTACTGTAGCTTTGCCAAAGGTTGTCCAAAGAAGCTTCTCGAAGCCTCTACCCCACTCCTGACAACACTCCGATTTTTCTACCAGAGAAATAATACAAACTGTCTTTATAGTGCAGCTGCATATGTCAAGAGTGTCTGTGTTAGACATGCAGGGGAACAGCTTCCATTTTGCACGGTGGAGAGTGCACAAAGGAGACAAAGTGGAGCACACGAGTGCATTTTTCTAGAGCGTGACCAGAAATATGGTTTTACAGAAGGAAGATGCTGTTTAGAACGCTGGTCAAGCCCTTTAGCCATTACCTCTGTGTTAACACTGTAATACATTTAATGCTTTGATATATTGGCATGTGCATCACCTACAAAATTATGCAGACAGAAGAATTTTTAAATAGTCACTCAACCTCGTAGGTTTGTTAATTATTTTAGAGCTAATTTCTGCCAGCTTCAAGCACTTACTGATGTTAAATTCCATTACTGAATTCAAATTTGAACTCATGTATGTCATTAAATTTTAATGGTAGTAGACAGTAGAAGAAAGATGATGTTACCTAAAAGGTAATTTTCCTAAGCTGTATAAAAATGCACTCCATCACTGGGAGTTTGCCATATATTTCCCCAAAACACCTGAAAGTTGAGCTAACATTATAGAAAGCTCTAAGTATAGGAAAACTGATAACAATAGAGCAAATATTTTAACTAGGACTGTCAAAAAATGGAATAAATTGCTATCTTTGTTCGGCTAAATATGATTATAATACGATTAGAAAAATCACACCTGTAATGCAGCTTGGGCACCAGCTTTAATATTTTTGTCTTCATCTTCTAACACGCATCCCCTGTTAACAGCACTGGTGAAGGAGTAGGTTCTCCCCCAGCTGGATGATCGTTTGTGGCCTGAATGGTCCGAGGCAAGCTGTCAAAAACACAATCCCAGTAGTTACAAAGCAAAAAGAACTGTTAGGTCTCAAGTCTATTTTAGGAAGGCATTTTGTCTATTATTTTTAGATCTCTAAACAAGCAAATGATACATGAAGTTTAAAGGTTCATGAAAAAAATTTAAGGGCTATTTTGCTTTAAGATATCATATATTATATTCTATAAAATCATTCATTCTTTTAATACTTGGATCTTTAAAAAAAGCTGTTAATCCTCTATGAAAATCATCCAGTGGAAACCCTCTAATTTTCACTACAGTTTTACAACTCAACCTTCTTTCTTTACCTAGCTTCCCTTCATATAGTTTCATGCCAGTGTCAAAGTCAACATTTATCGATGGTTCTTTATAAGATATGAAAAAGACAACGCTATAAAAATAACATACATAGACTTCAGTTTCCAAAGGTTAATGTGTCTGGATACAAAGTTGATTCCCCTATGTATGATTTTGTAAATATCTCCAAATTCTTGCATATTACTCTTTAAAAGAAATAGTTTTACACATACTGAGACAACGAAGCATAGACATTTAGCACTGCAGACCATAGTCAATTCTTCCTTTTGTATTTACATAGATAAGCAATAATTAAGAAAGTATTTGTTTAAAAATCTCTGGACCTTAAATATAGGACTTCTTAATCTTGTTTTTCCAAACATTTTGTAAATTGCTTTCCATTCACAACTAAAGAAACAGGTAAATGCAGTTAAAAGATAAATAATATACCACAGGTAAAGTAAATAGCATAGGAGCACTGATACTATACATGTTTGCTATCTGTTTGCACTGATGAATCCTCCAAGTTAGAAACATCATCCTGGCCATTTTCCTTTTTGTCTGGCTCCTCCATGAATACAGGCTTCTCTTGCAATATCCACTTCCGATAAACTTTGATCACTTTTCGCGTTGCAGACATATCAGAAGAAGGCAATAAAAAAGCCTAAATTCAAAAGTTAACTTAAATCAGAGGAGACAGATGTGCGTATATATAGCAAATAGTAAAGGAATATATACGTGGATATGTATAGATAGCACATAAATATCTGCGAACATACACTCTAAATAAGACAGCCTACAGAGTAAGAAAGTATAATTTTTACCTCTATACCTACACTGGAACTAGTTGCAGTTAATCAACAACCTACTTAAATACTGCAGTATTGCACATTTTTCCAATTAAAAAATAGATAATTCCAACTTTGTGAAGGGCTTATTCTCAATGATTAACAGGACAAAACCCAATACTATTTCATTTTGGAGTATTCATTCACAGTATAGTTTTCTATAAACAATTTAAGTGCAGAAACAGTGGGAATGTTGCTCAGGTTGGAGGAAACCCTTTCTTTAGGCAGTACATTTCCTTTCCTCTAGTCAATATGAAACACAACAGCTAAATGGAATTTTTCAACTAACAGACTACAGAGGTTGAAGCGGGTGGCAAAAGCAAGTTCACAGATGCAACAGCAATTGCTGTATGTGGAATTCCTGAAAATGTCCTCAAAACCATTGTCAGATGATTAAGTAAGCAGAAGTTGGAAGAGCCAAGACATCAGAAGTCAAGGCAACAGTAAAATTTTACTTGGAAAAAAAAAACACCAAGAGAGGGTAGCATAACACAACGTTTCTTATGGACATGACTGTAAGAGGAAGGAATATTTTTATGCATCACTGTGAAAAACAATAGTGGCAGACAAGTCACTCAAAAAAAAAAAAAAAGTATGTGTGACATTATGTGTATCACTTGGCTGGGACCAGTCATCCCTATGTATTTCTGTGAGCTGGGAGGCTGCTACTTCAAATAATTCCTCTTAGTACCAGACCAAAAAAAGTCACAATTAAAATGATCCATTTGTCAATAAATTCTTCTTGATAAAAGATTTTCATACTTATTATTGATAAAAATATACAGGTATTTTAATCAAACTGATTTTTTTTTTTTATCTAGAGAACAATGAGCACAAAGCTGCCATCATTTTCTGTATTTGCAATTTACCTTACATTGGAATGCTGTCCCAAGAAAATGCAGAATCATCTTTTTTTTAACCACAACTAAAATGGTAAACATACCAACATGTTCAAGTATCTGAAGGGTGATTGTATGGAGGATGAGACCAGACTCTTCTCAGTGGTGGCTGGTGACAGGATGAGGGGTAATGGGTGTAAGTTAAAACACAGGCAGTCCCACCTCCATATGAGGAAGAACTTTCTTGTGAGGGTGACAGAGCCCTGGAACAGGCAGTTCAGAGAGTCTCCTTCTCTGGAGATCTTCCAAACCCACCTGGATGCCACCCTATGTCATATGCTCTGGAGCAGGGGGATTGGACTAGATGATCTCAAGAGGTCCCTTCCAACCTTAAGCATTCTGTGATTAATAACATCAAACATACTTGAAATCCTTACAATTTCACTAACACTGATTACCAAATTCAGTATATTTATAAGAAGCTTTATACCAAAAGAAATGCATAATTGTGTTTGCCTCCATTTAGGAAAAAAACAACCACCCAGGAAGTACTCCAAAACAAAAGAGTGTAGATGTCCCTACCATCAAGCCTGACAAATTATCTTCCTGAAAAGACTTTACAGGGTTCTCTCTCATAGCCATAATATAGTAGGCAACTAAACCCCTACGTGCTTCAGCTGGTTTACCTGGCGGAAGACTTCATTAACGAAGTTGACATAGCCACGAGTTGACAGGAGGATTCTCTGCACCATCTCATATACAGGTCCGTGCTGTTCCTCAATGCTGCAGAGGCTGCTGTTGCTGAGCCTTCGGTCAGACAAGGTGCTGCTGTTGGAGTGGTTCCTCTCCTGCTCGCTCGCGTAGGGCGTGCTGCCTTCCAGCTCTGGGTTTTTATCCTGGTTTACAACACCCACAGTCTACAAGGAGAAAAAGGCATGCCTAATTAAATTGCTATAATATTATAAATAAATCACACCAAAAACCTGAACTGTATATTCAGAATTTAAAATACTGGTGTTTGCTTTGACACAATAAAAATGGCACCAGTCACTAAATTAACTATCCATCAAGCATTTGATCAAAGATGAAGGTTTGACCTCTTATTTATATACTTCAGATATCTCTCCTCTCCTCTCCTCAGAACAGCTGACTTGTAACGCCCAGGAGAAAAAAAAAAAATTAGTCTGAAAAACTGGACCAGAAAACTGCTATAGACATCTGAATCACGAAACTATCATCCTTGCAGAGGGGCTCAGGTGAGGGGGAATTTACTCCCAGAGGGGAGGGTGCAGGGTTCATCTGTGCTCCAGAAAGACCAAATACCTTGGGTGAAATTCAAAACGGTTCAGTGAACATGTGCCAGCAGACAACACAGCTTCAGCTGATAACTTCTGACAGCTTCAGTTGGCAGGGCAACAGCATCTTCACATATTTATGAACAACAGTGACTTAGATATTTGAATTGGTGTCAGCTGTCTTGAAAAAGTGAAAAGAAAAAGATCTTCCCAATCTACACCTGTTGGAATGGCTTCACAACTATCTCTACAAAGTCCTACAAAAAAGGAAACTGCAACATCTACAAAAAGCACCTTCAATCGACACAATGCTATCCTCAACATTAAGGCTTAGAACCCTTACACTAAATATATTTTAGTGCTAATTGTTTTTGAATTTATAGCTCCACCATATGTTTTTAGCGAATCCAATTTGACACAGACACACAATTCAATAGCAAAATATTAAGCTAACATCAATCAAAATTTTTTAATAGAAAGCTAGAGATGCTTAAAGAAAACAATGCATTGTTTTAAAATTCCTTGTGAAATCCTGAGAATGTCTACCAGCAATTTGTAGTAAGATATTTTTATAACATCTCACTGTAAATAGCTATAATCAAGAGAAAAAAAATAAGCATTCTACATCATTATTGAGAAATTGTCCAACTGGCCACAAGTTGCACAGTTTATAGATTTAATTCTGAAAGTCTAGAGAAAGTCGAGGAAGCTATATATATATATGTTTATTTTTAATGGGGTATCAGGCAAGCAGCTGTGGGGGGAAAAAAAAAAATCACTAGTACATGACTAACAAGGATTCCCCTGAAGATTTTCTCTTCCAAAGAAAAAATTCAAATTTAAAACACATCATTTATTCACTTAGAGGCAGCATTCCCTTCTTGCTTCTGTTGTCAGTGTGCTATGACTGTGTGCAGGTTTTGCAGAAATATATTAAGAAAACGGAAGCAAACTTTAAAGCACACCTGAATAATTTTAGGGAGCATTTCTCCTCCATTTTTTGTATGCTGGACAGCAGTTACGTATTTCTTTTCAAGAAAGAAGGTAACAAGCCACTTAATAAATACAACTCGAGCAGCCATATAGGGAATTTTTGTGCTATAGACGCTTTCATTGTTTCTTGTTGCAGTAACATACACTGGTCTTGGTCTTATATCAGGAAGATCTGGAGAGAGGAAAAGAAAAAAGCTAATCTTAACAAAACTAACTTCTTCCAGATTCTGGAATATTGAGGTGCAGTACTTAAGTCAGAGAAGGGAACAGAGGGATGCAAAACACTAGGTGAATATTAGCTCCAAAGCTCCTATTCAATCACCAGCTCTTTTAATATTGTTCACTAGAACACTGGGGAGAAGAGTCAAAAACAAACACGAACATTGCTGCAATAATGTCTTTTATCCTACAATTCTGCTTTCTAGATACTCCTTGCAATACAGTCCCCGTTTCCACTTTCCTTCACAGTCACACATCTATCACCTTTCATTTCTTCCATGACACTCACTTTTCACTTCCTTGCTTAAAAAAAAATGCTATTTATCAAACTGTTATTAGCTAAAATAATGCTATTTACATTATCTACTCCCTCACATTTAGGCATTTTACTAATTATTCTAAAAAACCTCTAAGAGAACATAATTTTGTCCTCATTACCTGTCACAGTAACACATTTCTTGTTCACTCAATATAAATGCCATGCCAGAGGGAAACACTCATGGGCAAGAAGCACAAGGACAACCCAAGGACAAGGGAGAAGCTTCATGACATATTACAGAAAAATTGAAGTTCATCTAGAAAGATTCAACAGTACTGCAGTGATATGCCGCTAGCTAAGAGATGCTGCTACTAGTCACCATTATTACTACTTCTGCTATAAAGATAAAATTCAATACTTACCAAGAACGGGTTTGTACAGGTTGGTTAGCTTCGTAAAAGACGGAAACAAGTGAGGAAGATAGTACTTTCTAAACAAGGTAAAGAGAAACTTAAAACCAGTATCTTGGTTTTCCTTATTCTTCCACTCCAAGCTTGCCGCCTTTTCCATAGAGGAAAAGACGCACAAAAAAAGGGAAAAAACATATACTGAGAATTATTTCATATTGATGATAAAACGTCTTTTGTCATTAAGAGAAAAAAATATTTCTTTAATAAAACATACAAACTCATATAAAAACATAAAAACCCTACACACAAACACATTGACTTGGGCTACTTAAGAGTTCTGTTTTGATTTTCTACTCTGGTCTTTACATGCCCTCTCTTCAAGTCTTCTCAAAAACCATGGAACTGGTAATTTCCTAATTTTGCAAAATATACATGTAGGGCTTGTTAAACTCTACCAAATCAGACATAATTAAATACATATTGTAGTATTAATGTTGTAGAATGGTTACAGTGATTCTTGTCGCCATATCTTTTGCATTGCTGCTAAGAAATCAGGAATGCATGAGGAAAACCCTGCTCAACACATAACCACACTTAATTTCTGTATATCTGCAACAATTGCCTGTATAATGCAAAATTGCAGACAGACAAAATTCAGTAGCTGTTTGCAAAATTTAAATTCCTAGGATCTGTTATATTTTCCGAGTATAAAATCTATTTTTTGCATCTGAGAAGTTTGAGCTCTCCCAGAAACCAAAGGCTTTTCTTACTCAAAGCCACAGTCTACCACAAGTTAAACAGACAAATCTACTTCCTTAGCTTACTATAAACTTCATTAGGGAATTAGTTTAGAGTCTTAGGGTTAATTCAACTGGAAATTTAGCGAACACCATTCTACTGCAGGGAAAAAGTAAAAAAATTACATCCTCCGCCATAACTATCATCTGCGTAAAAAGTAAAACTAAATTTCAGTTTTGTCAACATCACAGTAACGGTTACTGAATCATAGTAGCTAACAGTAGATTTATAGGAGCTGTTTGCTTTGTGGGAGATCTTTATATATTCAAAGTTAAAAAGCCTGGATAATCAAGTTTTTCAAATTTGTTATAAGAATTGTAATTTTCAACAACAATGTTGCAAGAAAATATCTTTCGGATTATTCCCCTTTTAGAAACAATAGCAAAATGCCGAAGACAGCTTGTTGGAGAATGTGGCTAGATACAGTATAAAACAAAGTTTTCTAACACAGGTACATTCCTCTAAATGTGAATAATTAAAAAATATATCTCCTTCGCACCTGAATTACCATATATTTTAATAGTAACTGAAGGAAGAAACAGGTTTGGTCTTCAGCAATTTTTTCTCCAGAGACAGCTGGCAAAAGCGGAGTTATCTCTTCAGGACAGATCTTAGCTAAAACACAAAGAAAAACATGTCTTAGAGAAAAACTTAAAATAGTGAAAAATAAAAAGATTAATTTGGAAATTAATCTTATTAAATTTATATAGATAAATTTACATTTATATATATATATATAAAGATATTTAATCTTAACTAGAACCAGCTCTTTTCTTTCTTCATTAAACCCTCAGATACAAACATAATGAAACAGGAACAGCTCTGATCTGAATGAACAGCTGTATTGCTCCTAGCGTGCAGCACACGGCATATATATTTATATACAGATATATTATTATAATATAATATGCATGATTATATAACAATTCTGATACATAACATTCCATATACAGCATCAGACACAATATACACACACACGCACAGATTCACTCCATGACAGTAATGTTTTAAAAACAAACAGAGAAGGAAAACAAAAGGAAAGACTTGGTAACTACTCTAAATCAACAACTCTGAGAAATAAATACCCTATCAATTACACAACTGAAAATAATCTATAAAATTCTGAAAACTGGGATAAATCGAATACACCCAAAATATATGTCTTTATATAACACTTGGAGTAGCAACACATTCACTGGCCACAGGAATTTCAAAACCTTTCTTGAATGAAGACTGGGTAACGCACAGGTAACACAGACCAGGTTGGTGGTGACAATGTACCACCTCCTCCCAAGACTTTTATGATAGTCTTAAAATGGATTATTGAAATCCATTCTGAATCCATTCTGAAAATGGATTTAGTGTGTCTTTTGAATCCAGACAGAAGTCCAAGGTTTTTTCCACATAGTGATATGCTAGAAGTTTCTCATTCTTCATTAGGGTTTATTTAAACAGAGCAGGTCTGGGCACGTTGATCGGAAATGCCTTCACTGACCCTTAGTTGTGTTTCTACCATTGTCCATAGATTTTGATTCCTGGTGCTGATATTTTTTGAAACTGTAGCCTGCAAGTCCTTTCTACAGAAGCCTTAATTGCTCCCTGCACAACAGTTGATATCGTGCAACGTGGGTGGCAAGCCCTCACTCTTCTGGTATAATATAACCCATAGTCTCTTGCACACCTTTTTAGGTTCATCCTCCTCCATTTGCAATTTACATTTCAAATACCATGAATAATTCCACATGCCCAAGGTGAAATTTAGACTATTCTCCTACCATTTCAGAATATTTCTCTCTCAAGTCATATCTGAAATCTATTCTGGCTTACTTACCATCTAGTGAATTAGAAGGAGGACTAATGACGTTATCTAGTGTACAGGGACCTCTTGAGGACATAACTGGTGGAAAGCCAGGCACAAGGCAGGCAAATATTAATATTTGCTCTTCCTCACAGTTAGTCTGAAGTGCTTGAAGCCAAAGAAGAAACAGTCTGATTCCTTCACATCTTATCTACAAGGAAATGATGTTATAGAAAATGATAGTAAAACAAATTGAAAGTAACACAAATACTTAAGGCCAGGAAGGAGTTTCATCCCAACTATGTACTACTGACTTTTTCAGTCATAGTATATGAACAATCCAAACACATGAATAATTTTCCCAAATATCTTTAGAAAGACTTTTTTTAAATAGCAAAGTGCCCATTAAAAACACCAAATTTATGAAGAGGGGATTAAGTAAAATTATATCCAAGGTGTAGTAATCTGAAATATATTAATACTGAAATCTGTAAAGTAATATGCTTTATAGAAAATAAAGTTAAAAGAAATACCTTTATAGAGTTTCCAGTGTGCAAAAGTTTCTTCAAAGTAGACCCTAAATTAGGAAAAGGAAATAAGCAAGTATTGTATTTTAAAATATGCACTCTTACCCAGAATGCAAAAAAAGCAAAGCTCCAAAGAATTTTATTACCATCATCATTAGCATCATCTAGTGACTAGTACTGAAATTTCAAGTATAGATATTTTGCTTTTAAACAGGTATCAACTTTTCTATGCTATTTTTATTATTAAAAAAAGTAACTAGGGGATGTTTTGACTTGCTAGATTCAGATAAATGCTTTAAACAACTGTATTCTAAAAAATTAGATATATGTAGTACTTGGCACAAAGTACCAAGTGGATTACAATACTTCTAGTTTGTATGGACAATGCATTCAAAATGCTAAACGTTGGCCATGATAAGGAGAAGTGCTAGATGTCTATACTGTATTCATGTGTATAAACAACTAATAACCATTAAACATATAAATTGATTCTGATTTTAAAAAATACAAAAGTCAACTGCATATATTTTTCACGTCTCACCAGAGATCACACATTGGATAGTTCAGTTAAAAAAGTTACAGGATTTTTAAGTGAGAAAAATAACAATTTAGCACTCGGATGTTGCTGCTTCTGGTTCTGAGAATTATGTGCATTATTTAAATGTGACACTTCTCAGGATCTCACCTTTTCACAGTAACAAATGGAACTTATTAACATATTTGCAAATCTATCAACATATCTGAACATTAAACACAGAGCAAATCCCACAGTATATTTGTAAACAATTGCATCACCAAATTTATCTACAGAATACAGCTATAAATTTATCCCAACAAGACTGTTCAAAAGAAACAGAAATATAAAGAATACTTTAGCTACAAAGCAATTGACTAAAACCAATTTGTGCTGGTCTAGTCTAGAGGAAATTGTAGGAAAGGGGTCAAACAGATGTCTCCTTTTATTTTTGTCAGCACTAACTAGAAATTTGACAACAGCCCTTTTCTTGACCCTTAACTTCCACTCATTATCACTTAGGCCATAGCAAATTCCTTGTTCTGATGAAAAATATGGCAGCTGACAAGTCAGAACTGGAAACCAAAACAAAGGAAAAAAGCAGAGGGGGAGGTAAAAAAAGAAAAAAGACACTCCCTGACTCCAAATGCATTCTCCCTCCAGCCTGCTATAACAATAATAAAACATTCTACCCAGTTCCGTAAGATAAAACGTGAAGAGTCACCTAATACAAGATATTTCCACAAGACAGACAAGGTACGAAGTCAACCCAGAAGCTATTGCTAGGCCACCAGCAGCGTTTCCAGCCCCAAATTCACATGCACATTTGTTACGTGATCTCAGGTGAGATCCGCGTACATAATCCAAGTTTGGCAGAGCCAAGGAAAGATTCTGCAGCCGCCTTCAATCTTCACTTCTGCCATTGGTCTAGGTGAATACACAGGAAGGCCAAAGTAGAAAGAGGTCTGTTGTTTTACAGCCCTCCTCTTCTGCAAAGTTACTCAAATATAAAAGAGATGAAAGGGAAGAGGACCTGCCTGAACTCAGGAATATGATAATTTCAGGAGTATTTCTAGATAAAAAAAGAAGCTGGCAACTAAATGACAAAAAAAGTAACACAGAACTATTTTAGAAATTAAAATTGTTTTTTATCGTGTTTCAAAATTTTTAGTTGCAAGTCTAGTAGTTCAGTAGTATTCATGCATAGACCATACTAAGCAGTTGTCATTAAAACAGATTCTATTCTACTAAAACTGAAGGACAATACCTACAATTGCAAACATAGACAATCTTGGAGTTTGTATTTTAAATGATGTTACTAACCTCATTTATTTGTACACAGAGTTTACAAACTAGGATTTACCACTGCACATAAATTTTATTTGAAATTCAATAAAATCAAGTTCTGGGAAAGGGCTACATGAAAGAAGTTTACTTTTACTATACATATATATGTTTTAAAAATCCTTCTTACCTATACTGCGAAAATGCCATCGATAAAAAATCCTCTCAGGTAGCAGCTGCAAAATTTTCTGCAGAAAGCAAAACTACAGTCAAAATCTCCATATTAAACTGGCTGTGGTTAAAGAACACAAATAAAGAGATATATCAAGTATAGTGGAATGCAAATATCATAACAAGGATTTTTGCCTATTACTTCATTCTCTTGCTATAGGGAAAGATATCACAACACAGTCATGAAACTTTACCTTTCCCAGTGTCTGAGATGGTCCTAATATTTGAGAACATAAATCGATCTCTGATGAAGTTAAAAATAAAACTTCTTTCCAAGAAGCTCACTTTGGGTTGTGTTTTCCTGAAGTACCTGGTAGAGACTATATTAGATCAATACAGTGCAGCTTTTGAGTTTCAGTGGTTTAGGTTTCTTCCCACCAGGAAATGGAAGCAGCTCTCCCAGCTAAGGCCAGAAGGAACAGACCTTTTTGTGTAGCTTTCACAGGACAAGGAGCACAGAACTTCTTGGCTAGCAAGATAGGAGTTTTAAGCAACCATGTCTAAATGAGAAACTATTTTTAACATCTAGCTTTGGAAATAAAACAGTTTAATTTAAACAATGTTGTACATGAAAGACAATCATCCCCTTTTAATTATCAAGCAAAACCACTGCAATAAATTAAACACTTATGTCATTTCTCAAGCCTTTTCAGTACCCCAAGAGGAACGAAAATGTATATGCTGCATGTATACGGATGTGCATCTGCATTTTGAAAAACTGCAATCACCTCTATAACAGCAACAAATCTTAAAGTTAAGTCATTTTAAAATCATATTAGATTATTAGCATCACAACAACTACTGAATATATTTCAAAGCTCTATGAAGTACTAGAACAAATATTAATAATCTAAGTTCAGAGCGCACATTTTCTCTCAATGCAAAAAGTAGTCATCAGGCTTAAATGTCTACTAAATGGTAATTTGCAGATGTTATAAGTAAATTAAAAGTTAAGGCTACAATGGCTTTTTAGATAGTATTTTTTATATGTGCACATTAAAGTCCCCAAAACAATTCAGTGCTGTAGTATGACGTATTAGAAAGTCATGAATAAGCACTGGTTGTTGTCCTTTCAACTAAGTAGTTCCAAGAACACATTTGTTCACTCTTTCAACCCAGGGCGATTAAGAAAAATTACTATTCTTATAAAACAAATGATAGTTTCTTCTACTCCAGTGTCGATTTTTAGCAATACCACTGTGAATTCCAAACTGGCTATTGACATTTTGTTTGTACTTTTGCAGTACAATAACATGAAATGTTTTAAGAAACCCCACAGTGCAAAATAATATTGCTTTTCCAGAAAAACACAGAGATCTATTTAATGCTTAGTGCTTTGCTGCATCTATATGGTAATCCATTACAGCACACTTGAAATAGAAATTAGGTATTACTACTGATCAACACATCAGGGTATCTGCCAGTTCTTTTAACTGATTATCCATAGTTCTTTTTCTTCTGGACTTACTGCATGACTAGGAATAAGGTTAAGTTTAAATCTTAGTTTACACAGGATGTAGCTTTTTGAAAGATATATTTCTCTATTTTATCAAAGTAGAGCAAAAAAGACTAGGGCTTGCATTTCAACAGATTCCCTCCGGCTTAACTAATACGGCAACTCTTTGTAGAGAGGCTTTTAGCCTCACCAGCTCTGTTGAATTAGATTGCAATCAGTAACCTTGCACCTATTATATTACACACTGCACCATTTGAGAACATGAAGAAAAAACAGTGTAAGATTTGATAACTACCTTAAGACAGCTAGATCCTGAACATGTTCCAGGCTAACTTGCACAAAGACCAAATGAGAAGCACTGTTGTTCTACCTGCCATCATAGGCAAGAGCTGTCCTGCCACACTGCACAGGGTGCCTTGGTAACAGCAAAAAAAGAACAAGTTCTTGCTGTTTGCCTGTGAGTACACAGGTCAATGACAAGTTCTCAATACCGAATCCTGCCAGGGAGATGGATTCCCAGAAAAAAAAATAAAAGAGTGATTTTGATGCAATCTGTACATAATAAGACGCTCCTATTAGTCCTATTAGGCTGGTGGATCTGCCCTATGGCAGGGCAAAGGTGGAGTAGCCCTCCTATGCCCTGATGTCCATGTACTGTTTACCCAGAACTATCCACACAATAGCTTCGGCAGGTTTGCTGAGTAAGGTCTGCAGAACATTAGAAATCTTCCTGCTACTCCTCACCAATTTAGGTGAAGTCAAGACTCAACCACATTAGTATGTCCCCAGCACTGCAATCTAAATAAAGGGCATTTATTTGCTGCATCAATAAAATATTTATAGTTGTTTGTCAAGGGAAAAAATGTCTGCTCAAAACATGCAAACTACTCATTCATCCCCCAGAAGGCATAACAAACAGGATGATTTCTGAAGTAGAATAAGCAACACGCAGTTAGAACTTACAACAGAATATTACAAGGGGAACAGTTATTTTGAGAGGGGTAACAGATGAGCCAGCCTGCTTAATGGCAGAATAAACTATAGATAGATTATTCAGAAATACCTTTTCTACAGTGTTAGAAAGAAAAACCCTTTAAGCAGTTTCATTGTTATAAGCAAATAAACTCCTTTTATCAGTCAACCTAGTCTGTGTGATTACAATATGCACTGGGCACCAACTGAAAAGCTGCAACAGAACTCCAAGTCTATGTTTAAAGCAGAAACTGGGAATAGCAGCTGGATCTCAAGTTTAAGATCACTTTACACAAAGGGATGCCCTCAATGATGCCCTCAAAGAGGCAAAACTAGGACCTGTGGCAAAAAAAAAAAAAAAAAAAGTGTTTTACTGGTAAATAAACTTGTAAGGAGCTTTTACCTTGTCCAGCATCATTACGCAGTTTCATTTTGCAGAATTTAATTTTACATATTTAAAGAAAAAAGGGAGCAAAATAATAGGCAGCAACATCCCACAACAATCAAATCTCCCTAAGAAAATGCTACAGATTAAAACTGATAACATTATTAGAATGTAGTAGCAAATTTATAGGCTTCAAGTGAGAAGCATATACTTTGCACAACCATAACAGCAGGAAGCACAGCTCTCAGGCCTTCCCCAAAGTTATGAATAAGAAACCACAGAAAGTTTCCCTGATGCAAATTTTTGTACAATGGAAGTGAACTTTATTATCAAAGAAAACCACAAGTGGCCTTAAGACTTCTGCTTTAAGCTATTTCAATTTCGCTAATTCATGAAGTGGTATTTATAAAGAGGAACTATAACTCAACAGAGGAGTTCTATATATTTAAAATAGCCACAGCATAGTGGCTTAGTCCAGAGTAAGCCAAAGTTCTGTAATTTTGTCTGATATTTATGTGTATTGCTATGCAATACCGAAAGAAGGTACAAGCCTGCAGGTACAAGTCTGCAGGTGCCAAAAGGTAAAATGGAAGTTTGGTACTATCAGTGGCTAGGCAAAGCAACTGATATGAAAAGCTAAGATTTCAATAAAAAGGAGTAGCACTGTGAAGCCAACTTAGGTTTCAGAGCACTTGTGGAAGAGTATGTTATTCATTTAAAATATAAACTAGGTGTCACCGAACAGCAGCCAAAAAACCCAACTACACTAGGAAAGGCAATCAGGTACTTTCTTTTCATAGATATTGTTATTGATCCTTAAACAGCTAACCCCCAGCACCTGGATTCAGGATGTGTTAATCCAAAGTAATTACCTACTGCTAATGAGAAGAAAACTCTAGGAAACCTCTGCTTCATGCTGACAGCCAATTAAATACGCCAAGCTTAACAATCAGGCAGGTTTGTTTCCTATGGCTTACAACATGAATGTTTAATTGCTTGGCATTTACTTTTTCTCCTGTCCTATGCTCAAACCCAATTATTGTCTGGCAGTGCTTGAGGGGCCCTCTAAAGTGTCTTCCTCCTACAGTGCATTAAGTTATCAAGAATTAGAGATATAAGCAGATTGTCAACTTAGTTCCAGTAGATAAACACTGTGGAAGATGGTACAGCTTGAGACAGACCAGCGCTCTCCCATGGCCTTGAAGGCACAGTGCAGACTTGTCCTCCCTTTGCTGTTCCCCTGCAAAACTTACTGCAGAGAGCAGCTGGATACAGCAAGGCCACAGATCCAAAGCTGACTAGCTCTAGCAGACATGGTGTTAATATATAAGGTGTTCACTTGCAATAATGGGATTCTGATCAACTACAAATTGGGGTCCGTGTAATCATTGGCCACAAAACGCTATCAAGCAGACTGTTCCAAATCTCACACAAATGTCTTAACTGATTAGTTCTTCCTCAAAGCTTACCATATAACCTCTGAGGTTATATAACAACGCTTCAAGGTATGTATTTCAATAGGTTATATGTCCTCTCTTTTCCATGAATTTTCAAAATTCTTGGTACTCTTAACAGCCTTAACATGTTACCTCCACAAAGCATTTAAATTTAAAAATCTTCATTAAATAGAACACAAGCACATTTGTATATCCAGGTTTATAATGACACTTAAGCACACTACTAAGCAGGTTATTGAATTTGGTCTGAAATTACAGTGTTCATATGTAACTTTGCATATTTTTCCTTCATACATTACATTCTCCTGAGGTTACAAGAGTAAACAAAGTTATTAACCCACAGATTGGATAAACTTTAACTGTTTTCCATTCAAAAACATAGCCAAAGAAATTTAATTTCTTGCTTAAGACCCCAGACTAAGTTACTATTAAAATGCACTGTGTTGGTCAGTGGATAAGGTAATTCCTTCTCCATTTGGTGGTGTGGCAGAGGAGGAAAAATGCTGCTTCTCCCCCATCAGCACAGACTAAGTGGATATATTAGCTAATGTAACTTGGCACTGCCTCATGTAAAATGCTCATATAGGCTTTTTTTTTTTTACTAATATTATAAACGACAGAAAATTGATTTTTAGATTTCTGTCTGAGAAGGCAGTTGTGTAGTTTAAGAAGGAAAAGGAGACAGAATGAAATGGATAGAGCATAAAATTCAAATGAGACTGTAACGAAGAGATTTTGTGTCATCATTTTCATGACTTTTTCTTGCTATAGGCATGTTAGTTTAAAGATCATCATTTTAGCAGTCAATGATTTTTATACTGCAAAAATGAAGCCACAGTTCTGCAAAACTGTTTTAAGGGAAGAACTAAAGTAATTGAGAACAATGTTTACAATCCATTTTAATTGCAACCTTTAGAGTTTCACTAAAGATTTTTTTTTTTGGCTTCCTATCCCTCCCCCAGCAAAAATAGCCCACAGTATAAACGAAGTTTGCACTTCCACAATGCAGTGAAAGCTCAAATGAAAAGTTACAAGTTGGAGTATCAAAGAGAAAGCAACAGATGAGGTATATGCTCTCCCATGGCAGGGTGGGGATAAATCAGACAAACTGTGCATCTAATAATTGTTAAAAAAAATCTTGTAAACAAGTTAGAAGTGATTTGTCAGAAAACTACAAACCAGAAATAGCATAAACACCTGTTACAAAAGACTGAGCAAGAGATTAGCTAAGGTAGCACTGAAAGAAGAAACATGCAGATGACCAGATCCCTCTCACTAGCACAGCCTCCACAGCTTCTATCAGCATCAGACTTTTAAGCCCAAACCTTCCTGTATCCAAAGCGTTTGCATGTGCAGAAGCTGCAGCAAAGCTGCAACAACTAGAGGAAGCATATGCCAATCTGGTAAGTCTTGCACAAGTGTAGCAGAATTTCATGTTTCCTGTAGTGACAGCTTCAAAACAATGCAATATTTTCCTTCATAGTCTCAAAAGAGCTAACTAAATACATGTACATCCTAATTAATACAGAACTAATAAAATAAATATGGTCTTTGAAAAAATATAAAGGAAAAAGGTTAAATCTTGAAATACAGCTTATTCCCCTACCAATTCTCATTTTAGCAATTAGCATTTTGACTTTTAACTTGCATTTCATCATCATAGACATGACTTGCAGATGACTTAGCAAATATATAGACATAACTCAAGGAGATTAACTTGAGTTACAGGAGGTGACATAACTATTTATAAATAGCTGTTCTACTGATAATTAAGGGCCCTGTCTTCTTACCAAGGAAAAACCTACCTTCTTTAGAATTCTAAAGTACTCTTGTTCACTCTTTTCAAAATCTGAAGTATTGATTGGTTGTGTTAATTACATTGTTTAATTGTTAATAACAATTAAACTTTGTCCCTCACATATTACGAGCTACCACCATATCAAGTTCATTCAGAACTTTGTACATCTCTCAGAAGAACAAAATGGAATTACTTGTAATATATTTAGAAATGAAGCACCATTTATATCCTGAATAGATTCCTAGTCAAGAACCTCAAGGGGAACTACAATTGGTACACACATAAAATATTTATGATTCAATAGAGATTTTTAGTTAACCCTTACTTAACTTTATCAGGAAGTCTCAATGGCTCAAAGGTTTTATTTATTTATTTATTTTTTATGTTGCTCTTTTTCAATCAACTTAAGATTCCAGCTGGGGAGAAGAAATAAAGAAAATAGGACTTAAACACAAATGACAAGATTCCAAGACAGATTTCAAGTATTAATGCAAGCTAGATTAGTTGGTCTTTAACAAAAATCTTTTAACTCTGGATATTCACTTAAGCCAGACATTCCCAAGACATAATGAAAATTATATTGTTTTATGTCTGAAAACCTAATACAGACTATAGTTCTTGACTACCTCCCACCTCCATAGTCATGGACACCTACGGTGATTTGATTGATGAATCTTTTTTTCTCTCTCATCGTAAAGGTACAAGCAAGCACATAATGACAGATTTAAAACAAGAATTAGTTCTATAGTACGAGCCACTTACTTCAAAAAGAAAGAGAACGGAGTCCAGCTCCTCCCTCTGTGATTTATTCCCTGCAAGACAAAATAGGCTGCCATAAATAATGGTTTGGTAAGACAGAAAAGTTATTTTTTCCCTATTCTACCAATGTCATGGATATTGTACTTAGTTCATTATTCTTCAACTTTCTCTCATGTCAAGAGGAGTAAGATGTTCTATTTCCAACACCTCCTTCAATTAAAGGGGATATCCTGAGTCCCAAAACTGCAAAGCATCATCACAGTGTCATCTTCAAACAAAGCTGGTACATAAAAACACAGAGAATATGAATTTTGTGCTGAAGTGACACTTAAGGTCGTAAACATCTAACATTTAAAAACTTTTAGTTACCTATGACAGTTCAGCCCATAATTTCCTATACTTGTATTACCACAAAATTGCTTACCAGTGCCAGTCTCTGTGAAACTCTAAATACATATAATTGCAGATTATATACTCATTAGATAAAAGAATGCTTTTGAGAGCAGTTATAAAAAATAATTCAACAAGATTTCTAGCAAAAACCTAGAACCAACCTTTTTGTTTCAAGCTATTTTCCAGTGTTATGAAGTTTTCATAGAAGATAAAGTAAATTTGAGAGTAATTGCTCTCAAAAAATTGCTTCAGGTCACTTCCATCTACAATATCTGAGGAGAAAAACAAATTAAGTTATTATACAACACCAAAAACACGACAAATTTTCTAAGTGCTGATTTAGTATGACAGAAAAAAGTGCAATGCAAAAAAATATCATTAAAAAAGTGGTATATAGAAATTCCTAATCTGACAGAAGCATTTTTGTTAAGGTTGTCTATTACTAAAGGAATTCCCCAGTTCTCTGAACACAGATGCATGCATTCTTACAACAAACTTGATGCTTTTTTGCTAGACAGTTACACAGTTCTGAAGATTCTTCCATGACCTAAACTTTAGAGGTACTTTAGAGGTACAGGTACTACTATGGCTTAGACAGAGTTACATGGTTACAGTTCATCTGACAGCTGAGGGAGGAGGAACTCCAGTGAGATGGGAGTTTGCACACTAGCAGAAAATGCAGTACAGAACCAGTTGTTTGTGTGGGTTGCCACAGGTTTCAGAACCCTCTCTGCTCATACTGCAATGTGGCAAGATTATTCTCTGCTTTGCTTGCAAGGTACCTCTCTGCATTTATATAATAAACAGTTTGAAGAATAAAAGTGACTTTGATAGAGCTAAAAATCAAGTAACAGGAGTCCTGGGAGATGACTTTGGGCCATTTTAGATCTAGTGAGATGGAAGAAGACACTGTTTAGGAAGAGCTACCACCTCATCTTGCTAGCTTGATAGTCTTACACACTATAGCCTAACACACTTGGTTCAAATTTTCTGGCTGCTCAGCTGTCCATTTAGATAAGCACATCCTAGAGGTGTTTTTTCCCCTCTAATTCCATAACTTTCCCCTATTTAAGTACCAACTTCAAAAGACTATCCTGCACATTAAGGTCCTTGGACTCATTTCTCAACTAAGCAGGTGTGTTCTTAGGACGGCTGAGTGATGTGACACTACAGTATCACTGACCTTACAGTATCACAGGGCTTCAACAGCTGCTTTGGTTTCTTCAGCAGAAGAAACAACTAGGTAGCATAGAAGGTATAGGAGCAATATTTTTATAGTAGTGATACAATGAAGAGCAGAAAATACTAAGAGAACTGAAATGCACAAAAAGGAAAGCATGAGAGTCCCTGCTTTATGAAAATGAATCCATCTTCAGAAGGAATGGTTAATACTAAGAACTGTATTACTTAAGAGTCAGTCATTCTTATCAATTAATACTTTTACCCATGATATATGTGAAACTGGATAGAAGTTGACGTTTTAGTTATAAAAACAGTATCACAGAACTATTTATTAGATAAATAAAATTACTAGGAACAAACTGATTCAGTTAGAAAAAAGTAACTTAAAGAAAATATTTTGAATGGATATCCAATACTTTTTAAAAGATAGCTTTTTTCAAAAGTTGAAAAATGTCAGTTAAGAAATACTTTTCAAAAACAGATTTTATATCTTTTAGATTTTTACAAAAAAATATATATACTTTCATCTTCCCAAATTCAAAAGCACACACAATCAACTTCTCCAAGTTTTTATTCCTCTTTTTCCAAATCACTTCTGATTTTAAAGGAGCTTACATAGGAAAATATTCAGCACAATAGCTTTCAGTGACAGTTGTGTAAACTAATAAGATTGTTTCCATATTATCAAGCCACAATTTCATTAAGAAGAATCAGACACACACAGCTATGGTTTATATATCCAAACTGCAAAGCCAACTATGTTTATTGGGCAATGAGATTATGAAAAAAGTATATTTTCAGTCCCTTTTAAGAACTCTCTAGGCTCCTCTAGGTCTTAAGCTATTTTCCAATAAGAAAAACCTTACATATGCAAATGTAACATTTGCAAAAGATACTTTAATTTTGTTTGTTTGTTCCTTATCATAATTGTTTTTGTCACAAAGGCACATACTTAGATTATTCCACCCAGTAATAAAAGGATAAAGGGCAAGAATTATCAACAACATTTCTTTCTATTGAAGTTTTACTTCTCAAGGAATTCATTCATTAATCAAGATTACTACACTGATTATAGCAAGATCACCCAATAACATTCTATCACTATAGAACAAAGAATGAAATTAGCTGAAGACTATGCTTTTAAGAAAATAATTATGAATACCTATTTAGTAGTAAGGCTTTGTTTGGTTGCTTATACTATGAAAACGATTAGTCCTTGGAAACTCTTCTACACTACATTTGTTTCCTTGCTGGTCTTGAATTTGCAAGCTATGTTTAATTATTCTAATTATTCCTCTCTGAATGTCTTCTATTAAGAACACCACTAGGGGAAAACAAGCCTTTCATTTACAAAGATTCCATACGAAAGGATGAGGTCATTAAAAACAAAATGAAAAGGAAATTTCCTTTTAATTTGTGAAAGGAGGAAAAAGAAACTGTCTTAACATAAAAATAAATTCTCCTTTACTAAAAAAGTATTATTCTGGGACATGCATGCATTCTTACATATGTATCATTTCACTATTAAGCTATTCTGTTCCTTATACGGGTTTGCATGATACAGAAAAGCAATTCATAAATGGCAAAAAGGCCAAAAACACTCCTATTTACCAAACTAGAAAAATATCAGCACTGCAATTCTATATGCAAAACACACACAATCAATAACTCTGCTATTCAGTTAGAGCATTCTTGGGCATTCCACTATTGAATTTCTGATTTTTTGTGTACAGCGTGTAATTTCTCTACTCCTTTATAATTTATTTGTTCGCAATGACAACGTAGGGAAAGCATCACCGAATGCACCATTATACTTCTGTCGGTATAGGCAAGATGGACAACATCTTTGGCTGCTAAATACACCTCTGGCCTGTAGGAGAACATGCAAAGCTAGTGATGACACCCTCTCCATCAACCTCTCTCCTTCATAAGTCAAGATAGGTTGTAAGGAAGGCATCTTTAGATTGGGAACACCAAATAAAGCACATCCCAATATTGCAATCTTTTTACATATTCCATTTATTAGGTTCTGCCCATAGCGTTGCTCAACTTGCTCTACCCATTTCATAGAAAATAATTATCATGAACAGAAATGATGACAAGAAAGACTTCTCCTCAAGAACACTTATTAAAAGTTGCCAGAGAGCTTAAAGCAGTCACTTGAATCACTCTCAAACATATTTGACTAACAAAACAGGATCTCTCCTGTTCTTCGAACAGAAGACATAGTGTAAGTTCATTCACTGTCACTTAACATAGTGAGTTAAGACACTACTTTTGGCAAATCGACTAATTTATAAGTATTCTAGGAAAATAAACAGCAAGTTCAGAATTGAATTACAGATATTAGATATTTATATAACTGATACCAAACTCTCAGATTACTATTGCTGAAAAGCAATCACTTTGTGAATTCAAAACTCTAAACATTTTAACCTAAAGCAAGATGATAAATATTTTAAAGTCATCAGATACTTAGTGGCTTTCCAAAAATATATGCATTCTAGCTCCATTCTCCAAAAAGGATAGGGGATTCTTTGGCTCATGCTTCTATCTGATATTTCTACAATGTTTACAGCAACACAAAGGACAGCGAGACATTCACAAGGAGACACAAAACATTTAAAATACTAAAGGTTGGGTGGTTAGATGATGGAAAATAACCACTCCTCATCTAGCTTTTCCTTTTAAAATTTTAGTGAAGCAAATCACATGGGTGGTGATGCTTTATAAAAATCTGAGTATATTTTAAGTTTCCATTGCTCTTCCTCATGGAAGTAAAACATTTGAGAAGGCATGTTAGACAGAAGGCTTTAAAGAAAGGGAAGATGTCCTTAAATCATGAGTTTTCCTTTTTTTTTTTTTAACTGCCAAATGTTATTGCATTCTTTTATGCAGTTAAAAAAAATCTTAACTCTGTGAACTTTCAAAATTACTGCATTGCATTATTTATATTTAGCTTTAACAATTGAGGGACTTTTTGTACAAATTAAAAGTAGATAAGATTTTGAACTCATACTCCGGTAAATGATAAACTTACTAGCCCCACCCCAGAGGCTATAAAAAGGGCCAGAGGCTCACCTCAGAGGCTATAACAAAAAAATGCCATAAAAGCCCAAAAGAAATTTCCTTTGGTTTTTGAAAGAAGCTTCCATTCAGCAAGGCAATACACTTGAGAAAAAAAAAAGCCATCCATAAAATAAAGATGACTGGAGAGAAAGCATCTCATCAGCTCAGCCTGATCTCAGCTCTGAAAAGACTTTAGTGACCCGAGAGATACAGTAATTAAAAAAAAAAAAGTGTCTTACCTATCCAAAATAAGACTAATCTTGCACAAAGAATAGAACTGAAGCTACCAAAACAGGTTTCATTGATCCCACAACTCCTTCATACATATCCCTTTCATTCATACTTCCCATATTATCTTTTCTCATATTTTTATCTTCCTATATCTAGAGGCTCTTTTATGTGCATTTGAGAGCTTAAAACAAATGGGTAGCTCCCCATTCATTCTTCCAGTATTTTACCCACACAAATTTCTTTTTGAAATTAACTAGTTAAACAAAGCAGGTAACAGGAATATAGTGCTTAAATCAAAGAGATGTTTACTAAAAGCCATAAAAACATGAGTTAAAAAAAAAAGTAAAATAAGTAAATAAATAAGCAATAATCTAAACTACTAAAATCCTTCTACCAGGTAGTTTTTCAAAAGGGCTATCTTGAGGAAAAACTATGCTTTTCTCATTTTCTCATCATATGCAGTGTCTTCAGTGTACACAAAATTTTTCCCACATTGCTGCAGCACTTTCAAACCTTTTCAAACCTTTTTGCCTCTCAATGGAAAGTTACAAGGAAAATGCTCTTAATCTCAAGCATAATCTGAAGTACCAGTAACCAGTCAACACTTCAGACTACCAATGAGGTTCTTCAGGTAGCAAATCTTGAAATCTGATCACACTGAACACTGGTAAGACTATCTTTGTTCTTTAAAGGCTACGCTTGTTCCAGAGCAATAGCCCCATCTCAACACACCTTTACAACAGAGAGGGAGGGAAAAAAAAAAAAAATACACCCTGGTTCAAGCAGAGCTACATGAAATGATGAAATGCTGACTGACCAGAGAGCTGCTCCTGAGCACAATATACAGTGGCCAAGTTCTGCTTTTCTTTCTCCTGATAGTCACAAAAAGTCTTTGAGATTCCTACATATAAGCCAAACTTAACAGAGTCAGCAGATTTTAACTTACTAGAACATGAAGTACAAGTTAGAAACATAATTTCTCTTCCTTGTTTCTTATGAATCTATCTTAAGTGAAGTTACTAAATACAGATTCTTCTAAGCAGGGATCGTGCAGAAGAGTTAAGAAGCTTACAATTTGCTAACAATAGGACATGAGGCCACTCAAATCTTTCCAAATTTACAAATCTAAGGGTACTTTACAGAAAAGTAATCTCAGCCTCACCCCGAAAAAGAATCAAACACCACTAAAATAACCCCGTCGAAAGCTATAAAAAGACCTCTTAATATCAAACTAAGTGTTGTTAATACCAGCAGATTAATCTTCCCAGAAACGCTGCAGGAAGTATACTTTTACACTGTTCTCTCCAAAGCATCACATACTTTGACAGTGACTGACATGAGTAAGTTTCCAAAGCTAGGCAGAGTGAAGTGTACACCTTAACATTTCACTAATTTTCCTGTGGCTTTGACGGGAAAAAGGAAATACTACTAATAATTCTGGGATTAACTACAGGCTTTTCAGATGATAAAAAAGGCGATTTATTCATTTTATTTATCTAGAACTCATCAACATTAACTTGATAGCAAAACCTTCTGCACAAACTGAAAAATGATTTACCAGAAGCTTTAGTTGTGCACTTCATCTGGCAGTCCTCAGTTAAACATCACATAACTGTTTCTGCTGTTGTTACCCATGGTAGCTCCATGGGCACTGGTGTTGCCTTCCTGTGATCATACTTTCATTCTGAGGTAAAATCCTACCCAGAGGCAGGGTAGTACTAAAAGGACATCCATTGATGAGTGCATTCAAGTTCTCAATCTATGACTTTCACACTATTTCAAGCAAAGTTGAGACCTATGTGCACAGACTATGAAAAATATGAAACCTACTAGATGTACTTCACACTAGCATTCATGGATTTGAAAAAGGGTCTTTAAAGAGTTTAGCTGCCTTTAGCCTAGTGATCCATTTTATTTCCATCACTTTTATTTTTCCCCCTTATTTACATACAGAAGAGACAGACATAACAAAGATGACATAACTCCAAACCTCCACTCCTTCCAGAATAACTCCCAATTTGTTTAAGCAGCAGGCTTTCCAAGGTTAAATAACCAGGATGTTGTCACATACCTATATAAACAAGCATTACAGTTTGAGAAATAAAGGAGCTGAAATTTTTTCTGCACATGGTAAAATCCTACCGACTTACTAAGCATAAGTAAGTGCTTACTTCCTAACATAGACCCAAAATAAATACCTTCTATTTCAAAACAAACAAAAGTTCTTAAAACTGTTTGACAGCAATGTGTTGATCTACTAAGGAAAATTCTTAGGTTATCAGATCATAAACAATCACAATCACCTTCCTATTAACTACAGAGCAAAAACTACTCCCAGAACACACCCGTGACACACACTTGACCAAGAAATGCAGCTGCTCTTCAAAGAATTCTGCCAAAATGAAAACAACAAGTACCTGAACATTGACATCTTTGAGGTTTGGACCATTTGCTGTGAGGATGTTTCTATTTATTCTTCTGAGCAATATTAGGGTGTGGTCTTTTAAGATTTAATTTTTCACTCTAATGTACAAATTCAAGCATGTAACTTCAGGGGGTATTTTCTCTATTAAAGACTCAAATGCTTTATAATGATATCAACTTTTTATTTACCTTTTTATTTACTATTTAGCATCTCTGAGAAAGATGCTTAGCCGATACATAGTACACTTAATGAACACATAACATAGGCCCATGTAAACAGTGTCTTTTAAGACCTGAGCAAGTAAAGGTTAAATACCTTAAAGTATTAAGATATTTAAGCAAACTCTAAATAACCTGACAACTCAAAAGCAAAAGAGTAGCTTAGGTGATTCTATTATAAAGTTGACATAGTAGTACAAATCGTTTAACATTCACACACACTCAGTATTTAAAAAGGGATCATGAGGAGCAGGAGAGATCACCAGATAACAAGGACTCCAGCAAAATCTATCTAGACTATCAAGCGCATAATTCACAGCCACATTTTAAAGCCAGGATTTTATTTTTTTGAGATAAAAGCTAAAGAGATATAAATATAGCATGTCAAACTCGCAGGAGTCTTGATGCTGGGGCTTTCAGGGTTCTTCGAGTACCACAAAATATTAACCTGAGCTTGCTCTCTACTAAACTTGACTTAAAACAGGTTGGCATACCTCCTTTATTAGTACATGAAGAGCATCTCAACTACTGGCTTTTAAATTTGAATAAAATATTTATTCTGCAGAGACCTGGGTAAATTTCCTGGAATAGCATGAAAGGCATAACCCACCCCTCCTGACACTCTCAGGGGAAACTTAATGCTTGAGAAAAAGCCTTAAATATTTGTTCTACATAGAAAGCACCTTATAGCACAATTAAGTAATAATAACAATAATAAAAGAGAAACTTAGAGGGAAAGATCCTAAAAGTTTGTATCACACCACATCAGGTTGGGTATAAAATGATGCAAATTGGGCAACTGGTGCTAACCAGGGATCAGGGCCCAGGCAACCCGCCCTGCTCAGAGGTTTTTCCTCAGACAGCAGCTCACATCTTTCCCTCAGGAGAAGTTCCTCAAGGTTCTTGCACTGCTCCGGTGGAAGAGGCTGGCGAGCCTCAGTGTGACCTTGTTGTTCGCGTGATGGAGAGTGCATAAAAGGGGGGGAGAACGGAAAAAGTGAAGAGTCAAGAACAGAAACGGTGCGGGGGAGGGTACTGGAAAACCCCTGCCCCCCGACTCACCCAGGAGCGCCCTGAGGTGCTTGAGGCGGGTCAGCACGTCCTTCTTGGGGTCCAGCGCCTTCTGCGTGGACTTCTTCACGTCGGCGTGGCTTTTTCTGGAGAACATCCCGCGGCGAAGGTGAGGACACCAGCTCGGAGCGACCCCGCCGGCTCCCCCGCGGCCGAGGCAAACGGAGCTGCGCGGCCGCGCCCGCTGCCGGCGCGGGGAAGGGGCGGAGGAGCCTCCCGGCGGCCGCGGGGACGGACGCGTATGGAGCCG